>CALNVZ010002100.1:9686862-9764622 GCA_940671915.1 Paracentrotus lividus
GCCCCCCACCCCCCATTAAATAGCGCACCTCATCGACGAGGATGGCGGGCCGCATGCGATCTTATACTCCTCCTCTAATCTCTTCGCCTTCGTCGAGATAAGTCGTACATTTTTGCTGCGCAAAAAATAAGCGGTGTTTTTCTCCTTTTTGGGACTACTTTGCGGTGTTTTGCTCCGAGGTTATATTTCTCAGGATATTCATATTGAGTATTCTGAAGCTCTTTTTTGGGTCTAGTTTTTTGGATTTGCCGAGATTTTGATAGTTTTATCTTCGGTGATCGTTTACTTTTCACGGGCTCTCTCTTCCCAGTAAGACTTTCGTACGTTCATTAACTGTGTGTAATGTAATACGTGTCGTGGTTTAACGTTTGAAGTGTTGTTGTGTGTCGCGGCGCACGAGTTTTTTGGTGCTCCGCTTCTTTGATAGAGCCCGCCTATTTTGCCCCCTTTTGTGTATTAACAACTTTTCTTTCTCTTTTTTATTTTACAGATTCGTCATGTCTAAATTTTCTTCTCAGCGCCGGCTTCCTTTTAGAAGAAGGGGGGAAGAAAATCAACGAGCAGACGTGTGTTTTCTTCTGAGAATCCCCTCGCCGGGGGTGAGAGGCTTGTCGTTTGAGGAGGCTTTAAGACGCCGTTGCTTCCTCCTTCTTCACCACCTCGGACTTCGGGGGTGAGTAATTATGGGTCGACACTGGCGGACAAAACGTCGCTGCTCAGGCTTCGTCGTCCTCAAGTACGGGACCGTTGTGCTGACAGGTTTGGCGCGTCCAGGATGCAATGACGGCTACGGCCCTCGCGCCGAGTACGATAATTCCTTTGCCCGCGTTCGACTAACGGAGATCTAAAAAACGGTTACTACATCGGTTTCACAACCGGTGGCCGGGGTTCAAACTGGCTAATTCAGTTCAGGCTGAAGGTGCTGGGTTCATTTTCTCTCACGGCGCCGATATCCGGTCCGGTCAAAACTCGATATAGAAACCGAGCTCGATCCGGATATGCGCAGGCGAAGCCCGAGGCACAATGGGATTCGGCACGTGAGAGAAATTGAACCCAGCACCTTCAGGCCTGAACTGAATTAGCCAGTGAACCGGCCACGCGGTTGTGAGAACCGATGTAGTAACCGTTTTTAGATCTCTCACGTTAGTCGAACGGGGCAAAGGATTATCGTACTCGGCGGCGAGGGCCGTAGCCGTCATGATCCTGGACGCTGCCAAACCTGTCAGTCATCAACGGTCTCCGTACTTTGAGGGACAGCCGAAAAAGCCTGAGCAGCGAGGTTTTGTCCGCCAGTTTCGACCCAATAAACTCACCCCCGAAGTCCGAGGTGGTGAAGAATAGGAGGAAGAACGGCGTCTAAAGCCTCTCAACACAAGCCTTCTCACCCCCGGCGAGGGACTTCTCAAGAAGAAACACACGATGCTCGTTGATTTTCTTCCCCGCTCTTTCTTAAAAGAAGCGGCGCGAAAGAAAATTAAGACATTACGAATCTGTAAAATAAAAGAGAAAGAAAAGTGTTAATACACAAAAGGGGGCAAATAGGCGGGTCTATCAAAGAAGCGGAGCACAAAACTCTGTGCGCCGCGACACACACACAACACTCAAACGTAAACCACGACACGTATTACATAACAAAAGTAATGAACGTACGAAAGTCTACGGGAAGAGAGAGCGTGAAAAGTAAACGATCACCGAGAGATAAAACTATCAAAATCTCGCAAATCCAAAAACTAGACCCAAAAAGAGAGCTCAGAATACTCAATATGAATATCCTGAGAAATATAACTCGCAAAACATCCGCAAAGTAGTCCAAAAGGGAGAAAAACACGCTATTTTTTGCGGCAGGCAAAAATGTACGACTTATCTCGACGAAGGCGAAGAGATTAGAGGAGGAGTATAAGATCGCATGCGGCCGCATCCTCGTCGATGGAGGGCGCTATTTAAATGGGGGGTGGGGGGGTAAAAAGGCAAACACTAGGGCAAAAAATTTCGGTGTAATTTCGGTTTGGGCGATTCGAGGTCGAATAGCAATGGAGGCAAATGTTTATTCTTGATGAAGTAAATATGTCTGTAAAAGTTTAAAAATGTCAAATGTCAATGGATTTAGATTCTTTTAACGTTACTTAGATCCATAACAGTTAGTCTAACATTAGATCTACTTCTTATACCGGGGGGGTAGATTATTATTTGTTTCTGATGACTGGGGCATCAATTTCTTGGGAGCTCGGGGCATCATCACCTCTTTTCCCGGAAAAAACAAGTCAAGGTCTTAAAAAAAAAAAAAAAAAGTTAGGCCTTAGTTAGGGTGCTTAACAGTTAGTTGGCGTCTCTTCTCGGGGGTTTAGTTGAAAAGCAGACCTAAATTTTAAAGCAAAACAACTTCTCTAACGAAGTAAAATCGACAGAGTCTCAGAGATCATCATCAACTTCAAGTTAGAACCCTAAACTTAACGTTAACGTTAGATCTAACTTTAGGTCTTACTCTATCATACATAGTCATACATGTAGCGTTAGATCTAAAATTCAACGACAACGTTAGACCCTTAACTAAGTTAGGCCTAACGTTAAGAATCTACTCTGTAGTCTGTTTACGAAGCTGACGATATAATCCAGGGTCTTGGCCCCATTTTAATGATCTGACGATATAGGAGGCTTCCTTGGAGTTTCTTAGGTCAAGGCAGGCTATAGCCCCGGGCCCCGCTAGCTAGGAAATCAGCTCAATAGACCCAAGCCAGGTGATCACGCTAGTGGCTTAGTGCCGCCGTGCGCAGGGTTGGCAAGGAGGGGGCGCGCGGGGTATCTGCGGCAGCAGCTCAGCTGCTCGAGCCGTGATCAGATAGGCCTACATGCACTTCACCTGCGCCGGGGGCTTAGGCGCAAGGGCTGTTGGCGCTGCGCTGGCTATGCAAGCTAGTAGCTGCGCGTCAGCGCAGCGCTCATGCAACACGTGTGTATGCGGCTCAGCTCAGCTCAGCCAAAAAATATAGAGCGGTGTGTGACCATCCGACATGCTTTACGAGCGGCCAAAATCGTCTTGTCAAAGATCACATTGAATGAGCCGCCTGGTACAATCGCTGATAAGCAATAATCAAATTAACATGATAAAGATTATAGATTTTAAAGTTAAATTTTGCAGGTTTGCAATATTGATTTATGTTAACCTTATTAATTTCTAACAATAAATATTTTTAAACATCTTAATCTTTCTTAAATGGTCTAATCTTTCATTTTGTTTTTATGATCGCTAACTATCCATCGTAGTGTTGAATCGATGTGTGATTCGTTGGCATGCCTACTTAAATGTGCGCATATCTCAGCTGCATGCGCGTATGCAGTTGGCCTTCTTAGAGCAACTGGCGAAAGCTGTTGACGCCCTCTACGTTCGTTGGCGAAAGCTTGCCATTTCGATGATGTCTCCGTCACGAGTCGAATGTGACATGGGCAACAGTAGTTACTTGTTTGTTTTAATTTGGTTGTTAAGACGATTTTAGCTTTTGATTACTCGCGAATAGAATAAAGAAAAATAAATAACTAAATAAAACTAGTAGGGCCTGTAATATAATAATAATATAATATACAAAAGTTTTGTTTATTGCTTTTAAAGTTATGAGGTAGAGAGGCAAGGTGATGTCTAATTTTTAAAGTGAAGGGGCTGGGTCGCAAGTGGGGGGGGGGGGGGGGGGCTGAACAGCTAAAATCACGAATGTATGTAATTTTTATGTTTTTGTAAATGCTTGCTGAGAAAGTTGGCTGAACCGCCTCCCCGTCCCTCATTATAAATAACTATAATGATCTTTTTTTCTTCTTTTGGTTGTGATTGCATTTAAAAAAAAAAAATTTGTTTTTTGCTTTTAGTTTTTTCATTGTCATATTTTTTTTATTTTTTTTTTATTCATCTTAGTTAACCAATTGATTTATTAATTTTTGTTTTGTTTTTTTTGTTTGTTTGTTTGTTTTTTTATTATTATTATTTATTATTTTTTTTGGGGGGGGGTGGGAAATAAGTCCAAATTCTATCCAAGATTACTAGGGCAATTGTAGCCTAATTTCCTACCCCATTGTCCCTCCGCCAATGAATGGCTTAGATGTATGGACATTGTTAAAAATAAAATAATAAAAATAAAACAGAGACAAAGACAGTTAGATGTATTTCAATTCAAGTTAATTTTATTTAGCAAACACAATGAAAGAATACAGGATTATAAGGAATTTAAAAAGTAAAGACAAAGTAAAGTAACAAGACTAAAGCTCCTCCGGCCCCGCATTACCAAAACATCTCGTCACCCCCAGCCCCCACCCTCCATCCACCCCTATAAAAAAGTCTTATCAAAAAAAAAAAAAAAAAAAAAGAAAAAAGGAAAAAAGGCTAAGCTCCTCCGGGCCCCATGACAAATGATCCGCCAAGCCCCCCGCCCTCTCCCACTCCAAGCATAAAGAGAAAGAAAAAAAAAAAAGAAAGAAAAGAAAGAAAAGAGAGAAAAAAAAAAGATGGGGAATCGACAAGGAAAAGGAAATTAAGAGTAAAGACAAAGTAAGGTAAACAAGACTAGCTCTTCCCGGCCAATATGACAAAAAATACTCTGTCCACGCCCGGGGGATGGGGGGGGGGCCCCTAAAAAAAGTCTAAGAAAAAAAAAAAAAAAAAAGGGGGGGGGGAGAATTTACCGGCAGCCCGATTTAGGCACTGAACCCTACCCCTAGGGGACGATAAATGATGACCTTTAGACAGCAAAGGGCCGAAAAAAAAACACATTTTTTAATTTTTATTTATTTATTTATTTTTTTTTTTTAATAATAACTAAAGTGTGAGGTAGGTTAACATTGTTTATTTATGCACACTACCCTCACACAAGATCGCAGGCGCAGGCAGCAATTTCCATTTCATTTTTTTTTTTCTCTCTGCGCTACCAAATACGCAACTGGAGTGGCAGAAAATTCGGAGAACTGAATCGGTGAGTTTTTTCTTCTATTTCTCCTTTTTATTCAGCATATTTTTTAACCAACATTACATATCAATGCCTTACAAATTTAAGAGCCCATTAAATTAACAATTAAGTGTTAGAAGTTGATTGTAAGGGTAAATTAAAGGTTGTTTTTTTTCTGTCGTCATCGCGCTCGGAGACTGATGGCAGAGGGCACGAGGATGATATACATCCGAGTGTAGGCATGAGTGGTTATACAATTTATCCAGGGGGGCATTTCATCAAGGACTTGTCGGATATTTTATCCACAAATTTACTCTCAGCCAATAGATGCAGCATTCAGTAGCTTATAACAGTTTTGTCGGATAAAACGTCCGACAAGTCCGTTTGAGTTGAATTTGATGAAATGCCCCCTGGACGCGCCCTGGACCATACCACCATTAAAATATCATTGCCCCACATACTGCAAAACATGTAAGTTCTTCAACGTGCTACATTCAAATCCATTTTTTTCTGTCAAGATAGATATGAGTCTCAACTTTCATTGCTGACTGCTTACCTAATCGGCTTATTCCATGTATCTGTTAACATTTCGAACCAAATATATCGACTACAAACTGTACTTGGGAAGCAAGAGATCAATTGAACAAGTCGTGTAGCGGCAGACATTGCAGACATGATGCAATGACTTTATTTAGCTAGGCGTCCAATTTTAGGAAGTGAAGCGTACGGTGTCTACAAAATAGCAAATAAAAAAAAATTAATAATTTTTTATCGTATCATAATTTTAACTATAACTGACATAACTAAATTCATTAGTGATCTTACCTTACTTTGTCATCAAAGAAAAATGTTTAATAATATATTCACTCGATCATTAATAAATCAATATCAAGTTAAAGCAAATGAGTTGTTAATTTTATCCCTATAAAAACAGTAAAACCACAAATTAAAGGGGAAGGAACACCCCCAAGAATCATTAAAATGTACAAAAAGGAAAATCAAAGAAAGCTGATCAATGAAAATGTTAGAAAAAAATGAATAAATAATTAACAAGTTATTGAGCATTTGAATGTATGGTCATACCACTATGGGGATCCTCACATTGGTAACAGACCCAAGATGTGTGTTGTCAGACATGACAACTCCCCGATTTCTTTGTAATATTTCACTCTAATTGTCTTTTTTATTTATTCCGTTAAAAGATCAGAGATTCTTTTCAATGGGAGGACATGTATACAGGTTCACAAAAATAAATCATGGGTAGAGTCTGTACTGACCATTAGAATGAGAAAAGAAGATTTTTGGTATTTTTTGGTATGTCATATGGGAAGTGTTCTGGTGTGACATCACACTCTTGGGTCTGTTGCCAGTGTGAGGATCTCCATAGCGTTAGTGATCACAACATTCAAGCACATAACTTTCTTATATATTATTCAATTGTTCTCACTTTCTTTAATCTGTTTCTTTGATTTTTTTTTGTGTATACAATAAACTGAATCCTAAGGTTTCATTTCCTTTAAAGAAAAAAGGTGCTTAAAGAATTCAGGATCAAATTTGACTATTTGGGTCATTCATGACCCGGACTTTGGGTCCATCAGGGCCATACAACTCTGGGTATATTTGACCCAGATTCTGGTGCAAACCTGGTGATTCTGACCAACCTGGATTGCAGGTCAAAGTCTATAGACACTGGTCCAGATTCTGGGTCGATAAAGTGACTACGGTATTTCTCCAGAAACACACACACACACCACACCATAGTAGATTGCGAGACAAATGAAATACCCTCTAGCGATATTTCAATCGCAATAATGAACTTATTTAGTCTTAATGATATTGTACTTTAATATATTTACAACTATAAGCATTGATCAATTTTACAATATTATAACATGTGAAATGAAAGAGAAGGAGACCGACTATAAGCACAGAGCTTGTAGAGTAAAGGCCCCTTTTAAATATCATAATATTATTATGAATATACTAGGGCCACTACAACAAAAAATATTGATTCAATTTCAGTATATGTATTTACACAATCATATTCAAACAGCTCTTATTTGTAGTCACAATTTTTTTATTTGATTTTTTAAAATTTTATCTATTAAAAAAAAAAAAAAAAAAACATTATCAATACCCGGTAAATACGTACAAAAAAAGAGAGTAAATTTCCTTTTGTATTTGCCTCTCTTTAAACATCCCATGGCGCGTTGTCTTAATTATGTTCTGTAGTTTCATGATTGAGACACGTGAACGATTTTTTTCTTCGTTCGACTTCGTCGTATTCTGTCGATCTAAGTAGTATTTTACAACAATAGCACATAAAATACATCAACGTAATACAGAAAATGCCAAAAATCTAGACGAGATAAACGAAGTAGTATTAACGGTTACTGTGCATTTGTTTGTTCCGGACTTTGCATGTTTTGTGAGAATGCGAATTAGCGTGCACGCGAGATTGATGCATAGTCCCACATACGAGTAATTACGTGTAGTATTTTTTCCAGTTCACCAGTGGCAGTTTCACCTATAATTTAAGTTCAGAAACTTAATGCTCAGTTCTCATCCCGTCCCTGCACCCACTTACACTTATGCATGGTCAATCATAATTGCCCTTGCACTGGAAGTACCTTATTGCAGCAGTTTTCTTCCAATGGAAAGTCAATGTAGAGAAGTGTCTTGAGCACTCATGCAACTACACTCGTTTGATATATCAAATCGTGCCTCTGACTCTACGACACTCTGGCGTGTTACAAAATAATTTGTAACCTAATTTACACTTTCAATCCCGTTATATAACGTTTAAAGTTTGGGAGTCAATGTGCACTTAAATATTTATTTTTTAAATCTTAATCTAATCTTGACAATGCTTAACTGACTAAAAGGTGAAATGAGACAAAACTCACCGATTTTCAGCAGTCTTTCCCGATTTTTCTGCCCACTCGATTCGTATGGTCGCTTTGAGAAAAAAATGAAATGGAAAATAGAGATAGGTGCCTGCGATCGCGATCACATTATGCGAGAGGTGTGTTATGTAAACATCGCGTAAAAGCAAATGTTAACCTACCTTCCACACTTGAGTATTAAAAAAAAAAAAAAAAAAAAACGGAGAGATTTTTTTCCCCGCCCCTCGGCACATCATAAAGGTCATCGTGTATCGGCCATAGGGTAGGATTGGTCGCCTAAATCGGGCCTGCCGTCAATCCCCCCTTTTTTTTCCTTAGACTTTTTTTTTTTGGGGGGGGGCTGGACGAGATATTTTGTCATGGGGCCGGAAGAGCTTAGCCTTTTTTTTTCTTTTTCCTTTTTTTTTTTCTGTAGGGGTGGAGAGGAGGGGGGGGGGGGGGGGGCTGGACGAGATATTTGGTAATGGGGGCGGAGGAGCTTAGTCTTGTTTATTTTCTTTACTTTTAAATTCCTTATAATCTGTATTTCTTCATGTGTTTGTAATAAATTAAACTTGAAATTGAAATACATCTAACTGTCTTTGTCTCTGTTTTATTTATTTATTTTCTTTTTAACTAAGTACGTACATCTAAGCCATTCACTGGGGAGGGGGGAAATGGAGCAGGAAATTAGGCCTACAATTGCCCTGTAATCTTGGATAGAATTTGGGACTTATTCCCCCCCCCCCAAATAAAAAAAAAAAAAATAAATAAATAAATTAAAAAAAATAAAATAAATAAATATATAATAAATAAATTTAAAATAAAAAAATAAATAAATAATAAATGAATAAAATAAATAAAATAAATAAATAAAAAAACAAAAATAAACAAATAATGAAGAAAACTATAAAGCAAAAAAAAAGAAGAAAAGAAGAAATGAAAGAAAAAGAAGATATTAGAGTATTTTAATGAGGGGGGCGGGGAGGGGGTTCAGCCAAACTTTCATCAGCAACATGTACAAAACACAAAAGTTTATAACATTCACACTTTTTAGGCTTGTTCAGGGGGTAAAAAGGCAAACACTAGGGCAAAAATTTCGGTGTAATTTTCGGTTTGGGGCGATTCGAGGTCGAATAGCAATGGTAGGCAAATGTTTATTTCTATTGAAGTAAATATGTCTGTTAAAAGTTTAAAATGTCAATGTCAATGGATTTAGATCTTTTAACGTTACTTAGATCCATTAACAGTTAGATCTAACATTAGATCTACTTCTTATTACCGGGGGGGTAGATTTATTTATTTGTTTCTGATGACTGGGGGCATCAATTTCCTTGGGAGTCGGGGCATCATCACCTCTTTCCCGGAAAAAACAAGTCAAGTCTTTAAAAAAAAAAAAAAAAAAGTTAGGCCTTAGTTAGGGTGCTTAACAGTTAGTTGGCGTCTCTTCTCGGGGGTTTAGTTGAAAAGCAGAACCTAAATTTTAAAGCAGAACAACTTCTCTAACGAAGTAAAATTCGACAGAGTCTCAGAGATCATCATCAACTTCAAGTTAGAATCTAAACTTAACGTTAACGTTAGATCTAACTTTAGTCTTACTCTATCATACATAGTCATACATGTAGCGTTAGATCTAAAATTCTAACGACAACGTTAGACCCTTAACTAAGTTAGGCCTAACGTTAGAATCTACTCTGTAGTCTGTTTACGAAGCTGACGATATAATCCAGGGTCTTGGCCTCATTTTTAATGATCTGACGATATAGGAGGCTTCCTTGGAGTTTCTTAGGTCAAAGGCAGGCTATAGCCCCGGGCCCCGCTAGGCTAGGAAATTCAGCTCAATAGACCCAAGCCAGGTGATCACGCTAGTGGCTTAGTGCCGCCGTGCGCAGGGTTGGCAAGGAGGGGGCGCGGCGGGGTATCTGCGGCAGCAGCTCAGCTGCTCGAGCCGTGATCAGATAGGCCTACATGCACTTCACCTGCGCCGGGGGCTTAGGCGCAAGGGCTGTTGGCGCTGCGCTGGCTATGCAAGCTAGTAGCTGCGCGTCAGCGCAGCGCTCATGCACACACGTGTGTATGCGGCTCAGCTCAGGCTCAGCCAAAAAATATAGAGCGGTGTGTGACCATCCCGACATGCTTTACGAGCGGCCCAAAATCGTCTTGTCAAAGATCACATGAATGTAGCCGCCTGGTACAATCGCTGATAACAATAATCATTAACATGATAAAGATTATAGATTTTAAAAGTTAAATTTGCAGGTTGTGCAATATTGATTTATGTTAACCTTATTAATTTCTAACAATAAATATTTTTTAAACATCTTAATCTTTCTTAAAATGGTCATAATCTTTCATTTTGTTTTTATGATCGCTAACTATCCATCGTAGTGTTGAATCGATGTGTGATTTCGTTGGCATGCCTACTTAAATGTGCGCATATCTCAGCTGCATGCGCGTATGCAGTTGGCCTTCCTTAGAGCAACTGGCGAAGCTGTTGACGCCCTCTACGTTCGTTGGTCGAAAGCTTGCATTTCGATGATGTCTCCGTCACGAGTCGAATGTGACATGGCAACAGTAGTTACCTTGTTTGTTTAATTTGTTGTTAAGACGATTAGCTTTTGATTCACTCGCGAATAGAATGAAAAAATAAATAACTAAATAAAAACTAGTAGGGCCTAGTAATAATATAATAATAATATAATATTAACAAAAGTTTTGTTTATTGCTTTTAAAGTTATGAGGTAGAGAGGCCAGGTGATGTCTAATTTTTTAAAGTGAAGGGGCTGGGTCGCAAGTGGGGGGGGGGGGGGGGCTGAACAAGCTAAAAATCACGAATGTATGGTAATTTTTATGTTTTGTAAATGCTTGCTGAGAAAAGTTGGCTGAACCCCCCTCCCCGTCCCCTCATTATAAATACTATAATGATCTTTTTTTTCTTCTTTTGGTTGTATTGATGCATTTAAAAAAAAAAATTTGTTTTTTGCTTTTAGTTTTTTCATTGTCATGATTTTTTTATTTTTTTTTTATTTCATCTTAGTTAACCAATTGATTTATTAATTTTTGTTTTGTTTTTTTGTTTGTTTGTTTGTTTTTTATTATTTATTTATTTATTTATTTTTTTTTTTTTTGGGGGGTGGGAAATAAGTCCAAATTCTATCCAAGATTTACTAGGGCAATTGTAGGCCTAAATTTCCTACCCCATTGTCCCCCTCCCCAATGAATGGCTTAGATGTATGTACATTGTTAAAAATAAAATAAATAAATAAAACAGAGACAAAGACAGTTAGATGTATTTCAATTCAAGTTTAATTTTATTTACAAACACATGAAGAAATACAGATTATAAGGAATTTAAAAGTAAAGACAAAGTAAAGTAAACAAGACTAAGCTCCTCCGGCCCCCATTACCAAAACATCTCGTCCACCCCAGCCCCCACCCCCTCCATCCACCCCTATAAAAAAGTCTTATCAAAAAAAAAAAAAAAAAGAAAAGAAAAAAAAGGCTAAGCTCCTCCGGGCCCCATGACGAAAATATCTCGCCAAGCCCCCCCCCCCTCTCCACCCCTAAAGAAAAAAAGAAAAAAAAAAAAAAAGAAAAGAAAAGAAAAGAAAAGAGAGAAAAAAAAAAAGATTGGGGAATCGACAAAGGAAAAGGAAATTAAAGATAAAGACAAAGTAAGGTAAACAAGACTAAGCTCTTCCGGCCAAATGACAAAAATATCTCGTCCAGCCCCCGGGGGATGGGGGGGGGGGCCCCTAAAAAAAGTCTAAGAAAAAAAAAAAAAAAGGGGGGGGGAGAATTTACGGCAGGCCCGATTTAGGCACTGAACCCTACCCCTATGGACGATAAATGATGACCTTTATGACATGCAGAGGGCCGGAAAAAAACAACATTTTTTTTAATTTTATTTATTTATTATTTTTTTTTTAATAAATACTAAAGTGTGGAAGGTAGGTTAACATTTGTTTATTTATGCACACTACACCTCACACACGATCGCAGGCGCAGGCAGCAATTTCCATTTCATTTTTTTTTCTCTTCTGTCGCTACCATACCAACTGGAGTGGCAGAAAATTCGGAGAACTGCTGAAAATCGGTGAGTTTTTTCTTCTTATTTCTCCTTTTTATTTCAGCATATTTTTTAACAACATTACATATCAATGCCTTTACAAATGTTAAGAGCCCATTAAATAACAATTAAAGTTGTTAGAAGTTGATTGTAAGGGTAAATTAAAGGTTTTTTTTCTGTCGTATCGCGCTCGAGACTTGAATGGCAGAGGGCACGAGGAATGATATATCATCCGAGTGTAGTGCATGATGGTTCATACAATTTATCCAGGGGGGCATTTCATCAAAGGACTTGTCGGATATTTTATCCGACAAATTTACTCTCAGCCAATCAGATGCAAGCATTTCAGTAGCTTATAACAGTTTGTCGATAAAACGTCCGACAAGTCCTTTGAGTTTGAATTTGATGAAATGCCCCCCTGGACGCGCCCTGGACCATACCACCATTAAAATATCATTGCCCCACATACTGCAAAACATGTAAGTTCTTCACGTGCTCATTCAAATCCATTTTTTTCTGTCAAGATAGATATGAGTCTCATACTTTCATTGCTGACTGCTTACCTAATACGGCTATTCCATGGTATCTGTTAACATTTCGACCAATATATCGACTACAAACTGTACTTGGGAAGCAAGAGATCACATTGGAAACAAGTCGTGTAGCGGCAGACATTGCAGACATGATTGCAATGACTTTATTTAGCTAGGCGTCCAATTTTAGGAAGGTGAAGCGTACGGTGTCTACAAAATAGCAAATAAAAAAAAAAAGAATTAATAATTTTTATCGTATGACATATTTTAACTATACTGACATAAACTAAATTCATTAGTGTATCTTACCTTACTTTGTCATCAAAGAAAAATGTTGTAATAATATAATTTCACTAGATCAATTAAATCAAATCAAATCAAGTTAAAGCAAAATGAGTTGTTAATCTTTATCCCCTATAAAAACAGTTAAACACACAAATTAAAGGGGAAGGAAACCCAAGGAATTCATTAAAATGTACAAAAAGGAAAAATCAAAGAAGCTGATCAATGAAAATGTTAGAAAAAATGAATAAATAATAACAAAGTTATGAGCATTTGAATGTTGTGATCACTACCACTATGGGATCCTCACATTGGTAACAGACCCAAGATGTGTGTTGTCAGACATGAACAACTTCCCCGATTTCTTTTGTACATATTTCACTCAAATTGTCTTTTTTATTTATTCGTTAAAAGATCAGAGATTCTTTTCATGGGAGGACATGTAATACAGGTTCACAAAAATATAATCATGGGTAAGAGTCTGTACTACCATTAGAATGAGGAAAAGAAGTATTTTTGGTATTTTTTTGGTATGTCATATGGGAAAGTTGTTCATGTGTGACATCACACATCTTGGGTCTGTTGCCAGTGTGAGGATCTCCATAGCGTTAGTGATCACAACATTCAAATGCACATAACTTTCTTATTATTTATTCAATTGTTCTCAAACTTTCTTTAATCTGTTTCTTTGATTTTTTTTTGTGTCATACAATAAACTGAATCCTAAGGTTTCATTCTCCTTTAAAAGAAAAAAGGTGCTTAAAGAATTCAGGATCAAATTTGACTCATTCTGGGTCATTCATGACCCGGACTTTGGGTCCATCAGGGCCATACACTTTCTGGGTATATTTGACCCAGATTCTGGTGCAAACCTGGTGATTCTGACCAACCTGGATTGCAGGTCAAAGTCTATAGACACTGGATCCAGATTCTGGGTCGATAAAAGTGACTACGGTAATTCTCTCCAGAACACACACACACACACACACCATAGTAGATTGCGAGACAAATGAATACCCTCTAGCGATTATTTCAATCCGCAATAATGAACTTATTTAGTCTTAATGATATTGTACTTTACATATTTACAACATATAGCAATTGATCAATTTTTACAATATTATAACAATGTGAAATTGAAAGAGAAGGAGACCGACTAATAAGCAGAGCTTGTAGAGTAAAGGCCCCCTTTAAAATATCATAATATTATTATGAATTATAACTTAGGGCCTAACTACACATCAAAAAATATTGATTCAATTTCAGTATAATGTATTTACACAAATCATATTCAAAACAGCCTATATTTGTAGTCACAATTTTTTTATTTGATTTTTTAAAAATTATCTATTAAAAAAAAAAAAAAAAAAAAACATTATCAAATACCCGGGATAAATACGTACAAAAAAAAAAGAGAGTAAATTTCCTTTTGTATTTGCCTCTCTTTAAACATCCCATGGCGCGTTGTCTTAATTATTGGTCTGTAGTTTCAGTGATTGAGACACGTGAACGAATATTTTTCTTCTTCGACTTCGTCGTATTCTGTCGAATCTAAGGTAGTATTTACAACAATAGCAACATAAAATACATCAACGTAATACAGCAAAATGCCAAAATCTAGACGAGATAAACGAAGTGAGTATTAACGGTTACTGTGCATTTGTTTGTTTCCGACTTTGCATGTTTTGTGAGATGCGAATTACGTGCACGCGAGATTGATGCATAGTCCCACATACGAGTAATTACGTGTGTATTTTTTCCAGTTCCACCAGTGCAGTTTCACCTATAATTTAAGTTCAGAACTTAATGCTCAGTTCTCATCCCGTCCCCTCTACCCCACTTACACTTATGCATGGTCAATCATAATTGACCTTGCACTGGGAAGTACCTTATTGCAGCAGTTTTCTTCCAATGGAAAGTCAATGTAGAGAAGTGTCTTGAGCACTCATGCACTACACTCGTTTGATATATCAAACTCGTGCCTCTGACTCTACGACACTCTGGCGTGGTTACAAAAATAATTTGAACCTAAATTTACACTTTCAATCCCGTTATAACGTTTAAATTTGGAGTCAATGTGCACTTAAATATTTATTTTTAAATTTAACTAATCTTTGACAATGCTTAACTGAACTAAAAAGGTGAAATGAGAGCAAAAACTCACCGATTTCAGCAGTCTTCCGATTTTCTGCCACTCGATTTCGTATGGTCGCTTTTGAGAAAAAAATGAAATGGAAATATAGAGGATAGAGTGCCTGCGATCGCGATCACGATTATGCGAGAGGTGTGTTATGTAAACATCGCGTAAAATAAGCAAATGTTAACCTACCTTCCACACTTGAGTATTTAAAAAAAAAAAAAAAAAAAAACGGAGAGATTTTTTTTCCCCGCCCCTCGGCACATCATAAAGGTCATCGTGTATCGGCCATAGGGGTAGGATTGAGGGTCGCCTAAATCGGGCCTGCCGTCAATCCCCCTTTTTTTTCCTTAGACTTTTTTTTTTTGGGGGGGGGGCTGGACGAGATATTTTTGTCATGGGGCCGGAAGGAGCTTAGCCTTTTTTTTTTCTTTTTTTCCTTTTTTTTCTGTAGGGGTGAGAGGGAGGGGGGGGGGGGGCTGGACGAGATATTTGGTAATGGGGGCCCGGAGGAGCTTAGTCTTGTTTACTTTGTCTTTACTTTTAAATTCTTATAATCTGTATTTCTTCATGTGTTTGTAAATAAAATTAAACTTGAATTGAAATACATCTAACTGTCTTTGTCTCTGTTTTATTTATTTATTTTCTTTTTAACAAAGTACGTACATCTAAGCCATTCACTGGGGAGGGGGAAATGGAGGCAGGAAATTTAGGCCTACAATTGCCCTAGTAAATCTTGGATAGAATTTGGACTTATTCCCCCCCCCCCCCCAAATAAAAAAAAAAAATAATAAATAAATTAAAAAAATAAAAATAAATAAATATATAATAAATAAATTATAAAAAATAAAAATAAATAAATATATATAAAATGAATAAATAAATAAATAAAATAAATAAATAAAAAACAAAAACAAATAAACATGAAAATGAAAAAAAACTATAAGCAAAAAAAAAAGAGAAAAGAAGAATGAAAGAAAAGAAGATCATTAGAGTATTTATAATGAGGGGGCGGGAGGGGGTTCAGCCAACTTTTCTCAGCAAACATGTACAAAACACAAAAGTTACTATACATTCACGATTTTAGCTTGTTCAGCCCCCCCCCCCACTTGTGACCCAGCCCCTTCACTTTAAAAAATAGAAATCACCAGGCCTCTCTACCTCATGGCTTTAAAAACAATAAACAAAACTTTTTGTTAATATTGTATTATTATTTTATTATTATAATACTAGGCCTACTAGTTTTTTATTTAGTTATTTATTTTTTTCATTCTATTCGCGAGTGAATCAAAAGCTAATCATCCTACAACGAATTAAACAAACAAGGTAACTTATGTTGCCATGTCACATTCGACTCGTGACGGAGACATCGTCGATCGCGAAATGCAAACCTTCGACAAAAGAGGGCGGCACAATTTATCCCGCCATTGAATTACTTGCTTCTCTTGGTCAGTGGAATCGGTGGCAAAGATGTACGATATAGCGGTTGAATACTAAAATTTACTACTTTGAGGACATAAGGGAGCAGTGCTCAAGAAGGAAATAAGGAGAAGGAAGATTGGAAACAATTCGGTAAGTGAATTTTCCATGTTTTATTGATATCTTTTCTGCTCAATCTTTTGAGTACGACTGTGTTGATGTTTCGTACGTAGTCCCGTCTATGCTAGTCTCGGAAGTTCATAACGGCACCACTCCACGCGTGTCTTGAGCAGCTCCCAGCCTGGCAGGCAAGTCAAGGTGGCATATCCAAAAAAGGGTCTAAAAATTCTACTAAACAAATATTAAAAATATCTAATGGAAAAATTATATTGCAATGAGACTATAGATTATCTTAAATTATTTTGAGGTAGGTTTAAAGCTGGTTTTGCTAATTATTATTGAGAAGTTTCCTCAGCAACCAAGAGGGCGACAGACAGCCATTTTTCAGTACTGACTGATGTTGGTTTGCAGCTGTATGTGCCTCTACCCCAACTCCATGTCCTCCTTCCTCCCCTCATCCCCTAAAGGAGGCGGTGTATTGTAGCCTAGTAAGTGCGCTCGTTTCAGATATGATCGTTCATAATGTAGGGATCGCAGCCGCTTCGCGTTTATGACATCTTCCTATCTATTGCATGTCTATCGCCGTGTTAAATTCACGGCAGTTATTTCCCCTTTTTCTTGGAAGATCAAATCATTTTTATAATGAAAAATAGGTCTACACGTTCCGAAACTAGTACAAATTGTATATTTTACCATGGAACTTTGATTCACTACTTTTAATTGTATAATCTTACATTTTACGGAGACAATCCCGTCACTCTTTAGCTGTTGAAACTGCCGCCATCGTAGAAATTATCGTCATGCGCAAGATTTGATTTCCGGGTTTAATTTTCGTCCTCACGCACTTGCAAATGATCGGAAAAACATAATTTTTTCAAGAAATTAATGCTTGCAAACTCAAGACTCATGCCATGAGGAAAGTTTGACAATCGGTTATTAAATCTGTCTTTATCACATCATTCTTTGAATCAAATTGATTTTGTGAAATTTTTCTCGATTTTCTACTGTAAAATATCATCATATATCACGGCGCCGTTCCATTCCCATGGATAAATGGATTCGCGAAGGTTTTATCTTCACAAAATTACTATTCGGCAAGTTTGCAAATGTGTCTCATTTTACCTCAAAGACCAAACGCAAAGCAATGTCCGATATAAAAAGTCATCGATTTGACTTTAGTTGCCATTTGGTCTTTGTTAATGTATGTAAATTTAATGCATGATTTTAACAACAATACCTGAGAATAATATGCATTGACTTCGCAGCTGCGGCCCTCCACTCTCTATTCACATCTCGGGCGGTTGCGTGGTCACGAACAAAGCAACGCATGCTACTGCTGCAATGGCTTTCTTCTTCTTTCGTTAGGCACTGGCATATGGTGACTTCTAGTAAAAAATATATGTTTTCCCAATTTTTTTCTTATAGTTATATATTTATTTTATTTATTCATTTTATCACATCTCTTTATTTTTCCCCGACATTTTTTGTTCCCTCTGACTTTAAATATCTTCTCATTGCCTATATTTTTTTTCAGTTCTTTTCATTTTTTTATATAATCTAGAAAATTATTTCTTTTTTATTTCAAGTTTCATAATCCTGACACAACCCCTTTTTTTCATCATTTTTTTTTTGTTTAATTTTTTTTTTTTAGATAGGTCTCGACATTGTTGTTCTATTTCTCTCTCTCTCTCTCCCTCTCATTGCCCTCCCACTTTTCCAAATAATCTTTTGAATATAATTTCTTGTGATTGTTTGTTTTTTCTTGTTCTTCTCTATTTCTTTTTTTTTTCAATCTGACCCTCATTTTAAGTTCCAGAACCTAGATGTAACAACCATTATACCATCATCATTGTTTTATTTAAAAATAATTTATTAGACATCTAAATAAATGCAACAAGTACAAGATAGTTTAGTCTACAAAACATTCATCTGTATAATTACACTTATTGAAAGCATAGAAATATGATAAAATAATTTGGTTAATTGTCCTTTAACATTCGATCATAGGTTACAATAAACATTAAAATATCTTCTTGGAAATTAAACATAAGAACTCATAAATTTCACATACATGTATATGTTATAAATGTATATGCCCTACTTTAAGAAAGAGATCAATTAATTATTTTTGTATCATATTCAATTCAATTCAAGTGAATAAATGGTTCATTCATTTAAAGAAAATAAAATAAAAAAAGCCCAGAAGCTGAATAAAAACATGTGTAAAATAAATATAACACTTAATTTTAACAATGTTTTATATTTAATTCCAAAGAATATCATATAAATTAATGACATAGACAAATAATAAGATAAATCAACATTAATAATCACAAGTTACATATTATGGACCAATTATAATTCCCACACAAAAGCAAAGACAAAGGCAAAATATGTTTAATGCCAACATAATCTTATACAAAATCAATATTCATGAAAGTTTTCCATCGTAAAAAAATATATATACAATACATTTTGCTCTTTATTTACATGACTTTTGTCACTCACTTCATTTTGTCATATTAAGGTTCAGATCATGCATGCATCTCATTTCGTATAACAAAAAATATTCAATGAAAAAAAAAAATGAAATGAGAAAAAAAAAAGAAAGAAGAACATAGATCTAAATTGTTATTTAAAAAATGATATGAATACAAAAATGGTGTGATTGTGCTTCCCAAGCCCAAGGAGGCATGTTCCTAAAAAGGGTCTAAAAATTTCACTTAACAAGATTAAACATACCTAATTAAAGAATTATAATGCATTCATACCCTATCCTATAGCACCATTCTTTATTTTGAGGTAGGTTTATACCAGGCTTTGCTAATTGATCTTGAGAAGTTTACTCAGAAACCAAGAGTCATTTTTAGTACAGCCTGAGAAGGGTTTTCAGCCGTATGTGGTTAGAATCAACACATTAATGGAAAAAGAGAAAGACCTGGGCTCCGTAACACAAAGGTTTGCAATCAATCGCAAAGTGGAATTAGCCAATCACGTTCATTGTTGCATGCGCTTTTTGTCCAAAATAATGACCAGTGACCAATGAGAATTGTTCTTTCAAATTTGCAATTGATCGCAATTCTCTGTGTTACGGGGCCCTGGTGTATTGCATCTAGCCACTCCCCAGGGCTTGGGTCTAATCTAGACCATTTGTGCGATAATACGTTGATAGCACCTCTGCACATTATTGGAAGAAGAAGAAGAATCATTGGATTTAAAATATAAAATATATATTTCACCATAGAAGAAAGAAAGATAATTAAAAATAGGAAGAATAATGGAAACATCCAAACACCCAGTTATTTATTAATGGCAAGTGCAATAATATATTTTGGTAATGGAAAATTAGATTCACTCTCTGAAAGTCTTCACATTCAATCTCCCCATAGTCCCACATGGTGTTACTGCCTGACTAGGATATATAGGTATTTATAGTAATTATATATTTATAGTATAGTATTTAGAGTTGGTGTCCTTTCAAATGATTTATTTATTCTACTTAGTATGGAAAAATGAGTATTGTTTATATTCATGTTATTTTTCTCCAAGCAAATAATATCAATGCATGCAACGTGCACACACACAATGCTGTCCTACTCTTTGATAAGAAAATTACCCTGTGAACAATGTGGTCATGCGAATCCTTGACAAACTTTCCCATTGTCAATACCTGGGCAGTTCCAAGGTAACGGAGTGACATTCAGAAGCAACATTTCAGCATTCAAACAAGTTTATCATCCAAGCTTTAATCTTTATTTACAAAGAAATGGTTCATGACAAAAGCTGATGGTACCCTCTTTTCAAAATGATAATTTTCTTTATAGTGATCCTCTTAATTAATGAGATATGAATATTCATAATCATGGTTACGGAGTGACGCAAAATGGACATGCATATTTGAGCAGAAAACATTTTGCTTAAACTCTGTGAAATTTAAATGGCTATCACAATTTTGAGTTATTGATTGGATTCTATATTATTCTAGGTATAATATGCCACCTTGCATAAAAAAATTAGGTGAATATTTTGTTAATTATGACTTAAACTTGAACCCTTGTCCGGTTACGGAGTGACGGTTACGGAGTGACGTCTGGTTTCCCGGTCTTTTTCGTGAGGAGAAATGCATTATAAAGAAATATTAATACCATAGTTTGTTGGAGTAGACCATGAAAATTACATTAAGCCCCAAAAATTGGCAAAAAGTGACGAGATATAAGAATTAGAGGCATTTAAAGCCCCATAGTCCCATACATGCAAATTTGGGTTTGATCAATTATTCAGCGCAAGAATACTGAATCGCAAATTTTTTTTAACTTAAATGATTGCAGGGCTCGAATTAGGAATTTCTAGGGTCAAGGCAACTGTGAAAAGGGGCACCTGTGAAAAAAGGGCAAATGGTCTTAAATATAAAAAAAATTTCTAAGGGCACCAAGGCAACTGAAAAAAGCACCAAGGCAACTGGAAAAAGGCACCAAGGCAATGGGAAAAAGTCATTAAACTAGTCATTTCTACGAAAGCGCGCAATCAGCGATTAATTAGCAATTAGTAATTGCTAATTAATCATTAGCAGTTACTATTTCAACAATAGTTTTGATCACAGATGAAACTGTAAGAAAATGCAAAACGTTTCCAATTTTTCCAATTAGGAACTTTTATTTTTGTAACAGGACTGTGAATCATGAAGTTTTAATGAAATACTTTTGTAATACCTTACCATTGATTTCCTGGAAATATCTTCACAATTCTAAATTCACTTGACTTTGAACTTCATTGTTTCTCTTGCCAATGCCATGTGTAACAAAAAAAGGCAAGATTATGGAAGTACATATCGAGCTAGTAGTACCAACCGTAGTTGTGCTGAGCAGAACTGAGAAGCCATGTTTGCATCAGCCATGGCTGGTAGAGCAAATAAAGTTCACAAACTTAACAATCCCACAGAACTGGAAATGATATTCATTTTTATTTATTTGTGTACTTCCTTCCTGTCAGTCAGGCTAATATAAGATTAGCTATTGAAGGGCAGACTGGTAGAGATGTTGTTACAGCTGAGCTGGGGAGAGTGATCTACTGAAGGACAGACTGTAGAGATGTTGTCCCACTGAGCTGGGGGTGAGAGTGAGCTACTGAAGGCAGACTGGTAGAGATGTTGTCACACTGAGCTGGGGTGAGAGTGAGCTATTGAAGTGCAGACTGGTAGAGATGTTGTCCCACTGAGCTGGGGTGAGAGTGAGCTATTGAAGGCAGACTGGTAGAGATGTCACACTGAGCTGGGTGAGAGTGAGCTACTGAAGGGCAGACTGGTAGAGATGTCAAACTGAGCTGGGTGAGAGTGAGCTATTGAAGGGCAGACTGGTAGAGATGTTGTTCCATTAAGCTGAATCCGTCATACTGGCTATATTATATTCAGTGAATAAAGTGCAGGCTGATGAGCTGTCCCACCATATGGACAGGACAATACGGATATATACAGAAAGAAAATACAGGAATCGGCTCCGAGTCATAAGGAAGTTGCTTCTTGCGCTTGGTTTGAAATTGCTGATTTACCCCCCCCCCCCTGTAAGGTTGATAAACGCATTGGAATCATAAGTTTAGTATTAGTGTGAGTGTTCAAAACAAAAATCAAATAT
The DNA here is from genome assembly GCA_940671915.1 of Paracentrotus lividus. NCBI lineage: Eukaryota > Metazoa > Echinodermata > Echinoidea > Camarodonta > Echinidae > Paracentrotus > Paracentrotus lividus. The sequence continues at coordinate 9,708,860 of CALNVZ010002100.1, forward strand.
ATTTTATTTGTCAAAACACGCTCCTACAATTTATTTCCCAACTCGGATCGCAAGTCAATCTGTTATTGTGTGCAATGGGCTGAGCACTGGCCTGGTGAAAAGCGCAACTGTGCTCGCTTGGCGACACTGTGCATGCACTGAACACGAGGTTTCTTTTGAGCATGCGCACTTTGCATAAGCCGGAGGGTCCGGCGAACGAGAGTTAAGCCGGCCCACGCACACGTTACGACCGGCTTACGATCCGATTCATTAGAAAAAAATAGGTATAATACAATCTCCAGAAAACATTCAGAGAAATTATAGATACTCCTTGATTGAAGTTTCAGAATACTCAGATAAATAAAACGGGAATAAGGCATGATACAAGCTTTCTTCTTCGGTAGGGACACGAAATCGGCTCCGAGTCATTAGGGAAGTCGGAGCAGTCTTAAGATTGATATACGATTTGAAACTGAAACTGATATATAAACGCATTTAAATCATATGTTTAGTACTACAATATGAGTTTTCAGAACAAGATTCTGGTATATTTTATTTGTTAAAATGCCCATACTGAATTTTGCAGCCCTTGATAATACATAAATAATATAATATATAATAATATAATGTAATTATAATAATGATAAACAACAACAGTGACTAAATTATAATAATAATACATGGTAACAGATAAAATATACGTACAGCGCACCCAAGTTGGAGTGTTGATAAGATGTGGTATGCTCGCGGGTCTTGTTGCTCTTCCTCATCGTATTTATCATCATCCTCACTATCGTCATCTTCTATTCTTCTTTCTCAATTCTCCTTCGAGCTTTTTCTTCATGTTCATCCTCCTCCTTACTCATCATCATCACCATCATCACCACCACCACCACCACTATCATCATCATCATCATCATCATCATCATCATTCCTTTTCTCTTATTTCCTTCTTTTCGTTGTTGTTCCCCTCTTGAATCTTGGGAGTCCCCGCACTCACCCTCCCACCACCCCCCCCCGGTTTACAAGTGATGATACCAATTTGACACCGAGACACAAGCTTTAGATGAAACAAAAAATTAGTGCCCCAAAAGTATGCATATCATATCATATATCGTAAAAAATCGGCACAAAAAAAGAAAAGAAAAGAAAAGGAAAACAAAATGAAAGTATAGGGGGCAAAATGTAAAGACCTTTCTTGTTTTTGTTTTGTTTTTTTGTTTTTTTTTTGTTTTTTTTTTGCTTGTCAGCCGACCCGACGGACGGGAAGTGAAGACTTTTTTTTTGTCTTTCTTTTCTTTTTTTTTTAGTCCTGGCTATGCGCCTTTCATGTTCACACGCAATACCATGATCAGATTCAAATTGCCTACATCGAGCTCACTTTCTCCAGACACGAACACGCCCGAAGAGCTTTATTCACTCCACGCCCACACTTCCAATCATATTCCCGCCGGCTTGCCATGCTTTTAATTCCACACAAACATCGTACATGCAGACAGCGCCTGAATCGAATCGCAACAAATACACACACCACTGATGAACACACACACACACACACTCACATGCATCTCGCCCATGTGTATTGAATTGAAAGCTGCATATATTTTTTTGCCCAGCTATGAGCTGCAGGTGCGCCTAGCCTGCGGGCCGTGCCATGCCGGGCGCGGCGCGGTGCGGAGCCGGAGGGGAATGGATCGCGCTGTGGTTGAGTTGGCCAAGACTTAAGTTTAGTGAGGGGAATGCAAAAAGGCACAACTGGCGCTGAAAATAATTTAATATCCCAAATCATCATTTGGTTAGAAAGGGCACCACTGCTACACAGCGAAGGGCACCATTTGAGGAGATAAGGCACCACGCAAAGGAGAAAAAGGGCATGTTAGTTTGCCGTAAGTCATGCTTAAAATTGGAGGGGCATCACGGCAATGACCAAGGGCACCACGGCAATATGCCGTGGGTTGCCGTGGGAATTCGAGCCCTGTGATTGGTTGTATTATAAAGAAGAGCCTTGTGGTAATTTCAGATCCTAATTTGCATTTTCAAAGACACAGCGGCACATTAAAATTTCAGCTCCATGTCCTGTTTTGACTTGGAACTGCCCACCTACAGATCCCCTATTTCACTGCAACTGTAGAGGAAAGCATGTCACTTGCAATTTGTGATAGGCTATTAATTCCAATTTAAGTGTGAAAAAAACATGGCTTTTAAATTGTGTTGCAACTTGTCAATAACATTAATTAAGTCTATTTTCTTTTGTCTTTTGTATTACAGTTTCACTCACAAGAACAAAGAAAAAGGGCCTTGTAAACAAAGCAAAGTCTCATTGAAGAGGTTAAGAACTAAAGTTCATTGTAATATTGGAACCTGCTGAATATTGAATCCTTCACAACTTTTTTAAAAACTCTGATAGCAATTATTTTATTAATTTATAATATTTTATAGTTTATACAATACATATATCCATCTCTAGAGATGCTCAAAAGTGCATGCAAACTATTGGCTGTATCAATTTTTTATACCCGCGCCACCAAAGGTGGCAATCAAGGTACTATCAGATAATCGTTTTTTCTGTTTTGGAAACGGAAAAGCAAAAAACGAATATTGGGCAAAAACTGATTCTGATTTGTAATGACAAAACAGAATATTGAACACCTCTTCCGATTTCCTTTTTTCGTTTTTCCATTTACAAAACAGAAAAACGAATATTATCTGATTAGTACCGTTTAATATTTCCTTTTTCCTTTTCCGTTTTGCGTGCGGAGCCAGAACAAAGACATTCGAAATGGAAGAGAGGACACTCGTATACCGGACAAATGTAAACGCCTCTAAATTAATTATGTATTTACTCATGAGCGGCTTTCAAAGTATAGGAATGTGCGTCCCTTGCGCCCTGCCTTGATCCGCTATACTGCAGACCTGTCGAAGTCCCGAGGGGGGGGGGGGGTGCAGTTACATGGGGAATTACATTGGGAGCCCAAAATTGAAATGTCAGATTTTGGCATGCACACGTTTTTCCCTATACGTCACGCCAGAAAGAGCAAAAACGTACATCACGGTTTTATTTCACTTCACGATGGTGGAGGCGATAAAGGGGGGGCGGGGGGTAGACATGCGTTTTGATTGGGCCATCGGCAAGCAAAAGATCATCACCATAGAGACTAGGATAAGACATTACTTGGTTTGTCATCAATCATGCATTGTTAAAAAGCAAAAAAACAAAATAATAAAAAAAATAAATACCAAGGGAGAAGGCCCAAGGCCCCAAATCAAGGACTTTTTCCTAAATTTTTGGTAAATGGGCCGCTCCCCTCGACCCCCCCCCACCCTCTTAATCGCTTGTAAACTGACGTTGTAAAAAAATTGATGTAGCTTTTTGCTCGCACGGTCTGGCGTGACGTAGTGAAAAAAAATATTGGGTCTGCCAAAATCTGAAATAATTTGGTTCACTTCTAATTCGCCACTGCCCCCCCCCCCCCCCAATAAAAAAAAAACAAAAAAACAGGAGTTTTGACAGGTCTGCAGTAGTGGATCAAGGCAGGGGCACAAGGGACGCACATTCATATACTTTGAAAGCCGCTCATTGAGCTGTACATGTTATAAATACATCATTAATTTAGAGCGTTATATTGCCCGGTATACGAGTCGCTCTTCCCTTTCGAATGTCGTTTCTGGCTCCGCACGCAAAAAGGAAAAAGGAAATATTAAACGGTACTATCAGATAATTCGGAAAAGGAAATCAGAAGAGGTGTTCAATATTCTGTTTTGTCATTACAAATCAGATCAGTTTTGCCCAATTATCCTTTTTGCTCTTTCCGTTTCCAAAACAGAAAAACGAATTATCTGATAGTACCTTGATTGGTGGCGCCAAAGACATGTTTTTCAGGTTGTCTGTCCGTCCCATTTGATCGTTATCGTGATATCTCGAGAACCACTTGATATATGAACTTTAAACTTAAGGATAGTATATATCACCATAGAAGAAAATTGATTAGATTTTGGGTATGTGGGTCCAAGGTCAAGGTCACAGAGGTCAACTTGTAAATGTTATCGCGATATCTCAAGAACTTTCAAACTGTCGGATATTTATTTAAAGGAGGAGTCTGGGCTGAAATCAAAAAGTTTTGTAAAGTAAAGTAAAATTTAACAAGCACAACACAGAAAATTTCATCAAAATCGGATGAAAATAAACAAAGTTATGCATTTTTAGGTATTGAATTTTTTTCGTAAACAGTTTCTTGGCAGGTCTCATGAACAGGTCTCTTGAATATTTGAATATTCAAATGAGCAAACTGATGATGTCACAGTTCCCCTACTTCTTGTATATTTTATGATATGAAATCCTATTTATCTTGTTTTTATACATTGCGTATACAGAAAATATATGGCCATGCGTTTTGAGTTGGCCTTAAAAGGGGAGTTGTGACATCTGCTCCTCAAATATGATGTTGTTTATTGATTTACTTAAAATCTATACAAGCTATATAGCTGAATTTGGTGTTAAATTAAAGCTCTCATGAAGGGCAACAAAATACATGTTTTGAAAAATGTTAAAATTTCATCATTGTCTGTTAATTAACTGTTAATTAATGAGAGTCAGGGGTGGAGGAGGAGCCCCACAGGAGGAGCCGCACAGCACAATATATGGACATGTGCTGTAAAACAGAGTTAAATTCATATTCAGAGATGGAATTTTTTAAAAATGTGAAATGCAATTCACCTTCTCAACACTTACATACATTTTACCTTGTTTATGATCCATAATTTTACCTTGTTTATGATCCAATAATTTAATTAGTAATTATAACGATTTACAAATGTGTGTGTTACACTGTAGTATATTGTGACTGTACTATATTGAATGACAAATTTCTTTACAGCTAAAGGGCTATAACATTTTGTATATGCGACATTATGGTTAATAATGTTTACCAAGACAAAGGAACTTTCACATGTCAGTACTACTTTGCCTATTCTATCTGCCTTAACATCTTTTATATAGGATCCTTCATTACGCGTCCAGTTATCTTAAACAGCAGTTACAGTACTTAGAACACGGCAACAAGGTACATTTTCTTTTAAAATTGAAATTTTCGAAGTTCATCTTCCCAGCCTGGAGCAAAATGCGGTAACTCTCCCAGAGGTATAGAAAGTTATACATGTTTGGAAAGCTCTGATGTGATAAGTTCAAAATCTCCAGTAAATAATGTTGTAGGGTAAGCAGTATTTTTTTTGCAATTTTTTTCCAAAGCCATCTTTTTTCATGAATTTTTCAGGCTTTAAGATTCATAATCTTTCAAGAACGCCACCTATGTTAATTTTAAGTGCATTTCTGAACTCCTCAGACATTCAGCTTCCAGAAAGTGTATACTTTTGTAGGATTAATATAAATTTTGAAAAAGTTACAGCCACTTTCAAGGAAATGCGCACGATTTGTACAAATTTTGAGTGTGTCACACAAAACGGGCCCAACTTAAAATGCATGGCCATATCACTCATACTGAAATATGTAAAAGCACTTGTGACCGTGAACATTCCACAAGGATTAATCCCTGTTTTATATCCTTGGGGCAGAAAATCTTGATAATTGGTATTTCATACAATAAAATACAAAGAAAGTAGGGGGACTGTGACATCATCAGGTTGCCAATTACTGTTCCTTTAAAAATTCAAAACCTAAGAAAATTCATAACTTTGCTTCTTATCCGATTTTGATGAAATTTTCAGCGTTGTGCTTTTTAGATTTTACTTTATTTTTGTAATAATGCAAACTCCAGCCCGGATGAGTCCTTTAAGTCAAAGAGTTTTTCCTACCACATTCTTTAAGACAATCTGATTGTATTTTGAAGTATGTAGGTCAAAGGTCAAGGGCCACTGAGGTCATGTAATTATTCATTTCAAGGGCAGAGGCATGTAGGAGACAAAGTTGCATTTGGAGAAGTCCAAGGTACATGTATTTTGCAACTTTGTCCCACACATTATTGACAAATAATTTACCATTAATAAAATATCATCGGCTGAGAGCCAGAAGGGCGCTATTATAGATCAAAGATGTTCCGTTGAGAGCCATAAGGGCGCTAATACCATTGACTTTGTACAGCAATAGCGCCCTTATGGCTCTAAACGGAATATTCTTTGAACTGCAATAGCGCCCTTATGGCTCTTAACAGACGATATGATCCATCTCAATTATTTTTCTTTTGTTGGGTAAAGTTTCAGAACCTTTCCCCAAAACCTCAAAAATAATTGAGATGAATCATTTCATAATTAATTTATGGTAATTATTTGCACTTAGTGCGTGGGACAAAGTTGCAAAATAGCCTGGACTTACACGCTTGTCTTGTTAGTACATGTATTGTAAATGCTCAACATGTTCTTACTTAAAATCCACTGTACACTGATAGCTAGACGAATGGTAGTCCCTGTGTACCAAGGGAATACACACAAAAAAGTGTTTAGCATGACCTGTTGAAATTGATTTTTTCTTCCTACAGGTACGAGACAGCGTGGACAAGTATGCCAGGGTAGTTGTGTTCTCTGTGGAGAACATGAGGAACAGCAAGATAAAAGATGTCAGAAACAGTTGGAAGCACAGCAGGTAAGTCAATGATTTCACATTCTTGGACAATTTTGGACAGATTTTTTGCAAATGCATTTATGCTCTGTGTATGCATACCCACATGTAAATTTATGTGTGCTTGTTGTCTTGAATTATATTGACTTGTGTCACAGCAAATTTGAATTAAAAGGGATCTTTTGTTATAAAGCTATAACAATGACTTGATTTTCATAAAATAGCACCAAGATGATGTCATCAGAGAACATCGATATTTGGAAAAATAGTCACTCCTGTGTGGATCAGAATTATTGGCAAAACTTTGAAGAGGGGGCCCATTATGCCACCTCCATGTCCATTTACATGCTGGGTTAACGATGTTAACAAACATGTTGGCATAGAAATACTTTGATGTAGCCTAGACCAATTCATTGACTGTGGGATCGTGGTGGTTTTTGTATTAAACATTTGGGAATGAGAAAAATCATTCAACATGATAAACATAGTATGGGAATTTATATATTGCCTTTTTATTGTTCTAGATTTTTCTTTGGAAAGAACAAGGTTATGATGGTTGCACTTGGAAAGACTCCTGAAGAAGAGTATAGGGACAACCTCCACCAGGTTAGCAAACGGTTGTTAGGTAACGTTGGATTACTCTTCACAAACCAGACAAGAGATGAGGTCGTCAAGTAAGTTGATCCAAGGCTTTTGTTCCAACTTCTTCAGTTAAAGCTAATCTTGAATCTAGAAATCAAGCAATTCTGAAATGTAAGATAACTGTACAGAAACCGGCGAGAGGTCACATTTCAATGTTCAGCTTTCATTTGTACAACTGCTGAGATATTCAAAGGCCATCAAACCATTGATTTTGATATACATTTGCCGATCTCTTTGTTTGTGGTAGCTGGATTTTGATATTTAAATAACCACTCTATTGAAACCAAAAATTTCAAAATTCAGTTATAAACAATTACTGCATCAAGTATATAGTCTTGATAAACGTTCATATTTCTAAAGGTGATCAATAAGCACTTTCGTTGGTTGTATAAAGGGAAAAAGAAGAGGGAGTTTGAAATACAATTAATTAATTAATACATTACCAAAAGAGCTCTAATTTTTCTGCATGTTCAAATATGTAGTTGATGTTGAAAGTTAAATTTATGTGAAACAAAGTAAAAGTTATTATTATCACAATATCAACATCAATTAATGATGGTTTGTAGATACTGTATGTTCTATTCGATGTCACAGTGTTGTTTCTTTTTCTTTTCTCTTTTTTATTGGAAGATATTTTGAAGAATTTGTAGAGGCAGACTATGCAAGGTCAGGAAACATTGCTACGGAAACTGTTGTATTACCAGAAGGTCCATTAGATGATTTCCAACACTCCATGGAACCACAGCTCAGACAGCTTAAACTTCCTACAGCTCTAAAGAAGGGTTAGTAATTAATGTTGTGTTTCAAGTCTACTTCCCTTGTTTCTATTACTGTTTAAAATCATGTTAGGGGAAGAGCTACTTTTATAAATGATATCCTAGATGAATAAACATGCATCTTCTGTACAGTAGCAGATGTAGTCAGGTTAGACACAATGGCCCATATTTACAAAGGTGTCCTAAAGTTCAACCTAGATTAAATCTGTGGTTTAACTATGGGTAGCAAAATGTGACACAATCCGGAACAGTAGATGTTCTATTTATCCAAACTTTTGGTACTGAAACTCTTAAAAAGTGCTTGTGAATGATAAGTACAAAAGTTTTCCTAACCATTAAAGTATGATTCCACAGCCCATTAAATGTGTAAGGAACATAAAAACGTTGATGAATTGTGTCACAGTTTATTACTTATAGTAGGGATGTCCACTAAATTTGTAAGTTGTTTTTGGTAGGCTTATTGGATAGAGCATGTTAAAAAAAACATTTTGGTACTTGACTTATCACAATTGGATGTTCCATTTCAAAGATATGACCCAAAGAGTGTCTTAGATTACCAATGAGCTGCTAGAACACTTTTACAAGTTTCAGACAAAGCCAGAAAATGCAAATAAAAGCTCAAGTTTATGGTCCTTTTGTGTTTGATTTATCAAACCAAATCATACCAAACATTTTCTATGTGTGTATCAACATGAAATGAGATTATAGTAACACAATTGAGGCGTATGAGCAGATTATACAAAAAGTTATGGCAGTACGAAACTGATGGTTTGACATGTATGTTACCGTATGTGATCCAATATGACCACCATAGAAAAATACTCCATAGGGCATGTTTCAATAGGAACACCCTAGACAATAGGCTATTTCATGGTGGTTTGGCTCAGAGCTGAGTGTTGGAGAGGGTAGAGTAATTTTAAAACTTAAATGGCCAGTGGTAAACATTGTTCTTTGTTTTTCACCCAATACATTTTTTGTTAAAAAATAGTTAAATTTTATAGATATCTACTTCTCCTTATCTAAATCTATTCCAATCATGAGAAATTCCAGTCATAACACACATCATACAGAAGCATCACTTTGAACATGCTGTAGTTTTCTTCATATCAATTTTTTTCAACAGCAGAAGTTGATCACCTGCTGAGGTATTTTCTAAGGAAGAAACTGACCAATTAGGAATAAATGATTGATATTTACCACTGGCCCAAACGACAATTTCGAAAGCTGTTTTTTATTGAAAATTTTGCTATTTCTCTGCCTGTGTATTATTGAGTAGGCAGAACACTTAGTGCATTGGTTATTGTTTGCATTGTATAATGCCATGGGTGACTACATCCATACAGTGAAGTGGAAACTGTTCTAGTGGCTTTTTGCTTTTGTGTGGCCATCCCTACTTATAGTTAATCGACAGATTTAAGCTAGGCTTAACTTTAGGACAATTTGTGAATACGGGCCAATATCATTTTGAGGGCACAATTGTTTGAGCACAATGGAGTGCCCCTGTCTCTAGTCCAGTTAGATCTACCACTACTCCTGTCATTTGCTCTGTTTTATTTACTTGACATTAGATGAGTCTATCATATTACATGTTACTTTTTCAAAGGTATAATACATCTGACGAGCGATCACACGGTTTGTAAAGTAGGAGATACGCTGACCCCAGAACAAGCAAGAATACTGGTAAGTAGACAAGCAAGCAGCACTGGCCTATTCACAATTTTTTTTCTTTAAAAATTTTCTTTTACCTGTTCTTGTAAAAAAAAATTCTCCTCTCACCTTTCTCTCCTCTTCTGTGATGAATTTAAGCCAATTATTCCAAAAATCAAGGATTCTATACCAGGGATTATAGGCATATACTGTAGTTATTGCAAAAAAACACAAAAACAACAACAACAACAACATACCATTCGTAAAGGAATAACTAGGTAAATGTTCAGGGTTTCAGAGGTCAAGTTTTTTAAACTACTGGTTTTGAGGGCGGAGGCATTTATGAGTGGCAGTCACATTTGTCTTATTTTCAAATCTATTCATTTCACTATACTTTATGTCTCAGACATTTGCATTTTTTATTTGACCTAATTTTGTCTATATCTTTGTCTCTGTTCTGAAATCCCAGAAACTATTTGCCAAGCCAATGGCAGAGTTCAAACTGAAGTTAGCAGCATGCTGGTCAAACAGTGGAACCTTCGAGGAATTCAATGTCCTTGACTCAAAATCAAGAAGTGATGGTGATGATGATATTGAAGAAGACTAACATCACAAAACGGCTCAACATTTTGGGGCAAGAGACTTTCCAGCTTCTTTTTGTTTGGAAGCATAGTTCTTGAAGCGAAACATGGAGGAGAATCTATGAGAAGGGAGAAGAAGATCTTTTACTCTGATCCAGGCGAAAAATATCAACTTTGGACTCCCAAAACTTTTGAAAGTCAAAGAAGTGGACTATGAATATAATTATTTATCTCTCAAATCAATCTGTGAAAGTAAGAAATCCATGCACTCAGAGATTTTTAAAAGTGCTGTGGTGACATTGTTCTACAGCATTGCAGCGAGCAGAATATATGTGTAAGCTTATTTGTTATTAAAGGCCTGGAATAATGATTTTAGCCTCTAGGTTATACAGGGAATGGAATAACAAGTTTCAAATTCATATTTATTCATTTCCAGCAGAAAGAAAATCAAAGTTCAAGAAGATAAATGTAATTATAGAACAGATGATAAATATACATTTTCTACCCTTGTATTAAAGTATACATTAAAATGAAGTAAATCCACGGAAATGGAGGGATCTATTAAAAAAAAAGTGGATGTAATGTATGGATTCTCCCTCCCCCCCCCCAGAAATGGAAAAACTAAATTACTTCAAAGTGTAGCCTCTATGCTGATAAAGGTCTCACATTATGATTGTAGCCTTGTATTTCAAGCCGCTTGGTTATTCAAGACCCATAATAAGGAGTTTAGTCTATGGGTTATTCAAGGCCTGGAATAAGGAGTGTAGCCTTTGTTTTATTCAAGTCCATGAGTGATAAGTGTACCTCTGGGTTACTCAAGACCTGAAATAACAAGTTCAGCCTTTGGGTTATTCAAGACATTGATTAATGTTTGTAGGCTCTGGATTATTCAACAATGTGTTAATTTGCAGTATCTTTATTTCTAGATGTCGTGTACAGTATGTCAAAAATTATACAGGTTTTGATTAAATATCTAGTCGGTCTCAGTTTTTTTATTTTCAGAGTGCTATTTTCACAAAAGATTTTGTGCTTTTCCACTTCACCTCATTATTCATTTATACAAAAAAAAAACAAAAAACAAAAAACAAAAAACTTTTAAACTTTATACATTTCTTGAAAGGGAAATAGAGAGAGTCTGGGTATAGGAAAGGAGATAGGGAGAGAGTATAGGGAAGGAGAAAGACCGAGTGTATAGGGAAGGAGATAGACTGAGAGTATTGGGAAGGAGATAGGCTGAGTGTATAGGGAAGGAGATAGACTGAGAGTATAGGGAAGGAGAGAGACGGAGAGTATGGGGAAGGAGATAGGCTGAGTGTATAGGGAAGGAGATAGACTGAGAGTATAGGGAAGGAGAGAGACGGAGAGTATAAGGAAGGAGAAAGACTGAGAGTATAGGGAAGGAGAGATACGGAGAGTATAGGGAAGGAGAGAGACGGAGAGTATAAGGAAGGAGAAAGACTGAGAGTATAGGGAAGGAGAGAGACTGAGAGTATAGGGAAGGAGAGAGACGGAGAGTATAGGGAAGGAGAGAGACTGAGAGTATAGGGAAGGAGAGAGACCGAGAGTATAGGGAAGGAGAGAGACTGAGCGTATAGGGACAGCGATGGAGATGGACAGAGGAGTAAAGAGAAGGAAGAGGACTGAGAGTATAGTGGAGAGAGTCTGGAAGATAGGGAAGGAGAGAGAGACTGAGAGTATAGGGAAGGAGAGAGAGACTGAGAAGTAAAGAGATAAGGAGAGAGACTGAGAGTTAAGGAAGGAGAAAGACTGAGAGTATAGGGAAGGAGAGAGACTGAGAGTATACGGAAGAGATAGACTGAGAGAAATAGGGATGGAGATGACTGGGAGTATAGGGTTGGAGAGAGACTGAGAGTATAGGAGGAGGAGAGAGACGAAGAGTATAGGAAGGAGAAAGACTGAGAGATAAGGGAAAGGAGAGACGGAGAGTATAGGGAAGGACAGAGACCCAGAATATAGGGAAGGAGAGAGACTGAGAGTATAAGGTTGGAGAGAGACGGAAGTAGGAAGGAGAGAGAGACTGAGAGTATAGGAAGGAGAGAGACTGAGAGTATAGGGAAGGAGTTAGAGACTGGGGTATAGGGAAGGAGAGAGACGGAGAGTATAGGGAAGGACAGAGACCCAGAATATGGGAAGGAGAGAGACTGAAAGTATAGGGTTGGAGAGAGACTGAGAGTATAGAGGAGAGAGACTGAGAGTATAGGGAAGGAGAGAGGACTGAGAGTATAGGGAATGGAAGGAGAGAGACGAGAATAGAGGAAGAGAGAGAGACTGAGAGTATAGGAAGAGAGAGACTGAGAGTATAGGGAAGAGAGAGGAGCTGAGAGAGTATAGGGAGGAGAGAGACTGAGAGATAGGAAAGAGATGAGAAGAGAGTATAGGGAAAGAAGGAGAGACTGAGAGTATAGGGAGAGTTAGAGACTGGGGTATAGGGAAGGAGAGAGACTGAGAGTAAGAAGAAGGAGGAAAGACTGAGAGTATATAGAAGGAGAAAGACTGAGGAGTATAGAGAAGGAGGAGAGAGACTGAGATATAGGAAGGAGAGAGAGACTGATCGGTATAAGGATGGAGAGAGACTGAGAGTATAGGGAAGGAGAGAGAGAGAGGACTGATCGGGTATAGGGATGTAGAGAGACTGCAGAGTATAGGATGGAGAGAGACTGAGAGTATAGGGATGGAGAGAGGACTGAGAGTATAGGGAAGGAAGAAGAGACTGAGAGTATAGGGATGGAGAGAGACTGTGAGTATAGGGAAGGAGAGGACTGAGAGTATAGGGAGAGAGAGAGACTGAGAGTATAGGGAAGGAGAGAGAGACTGAGAGTATAGGGAAGGAGAGAGACTGAGAGTATAGGGAAGGAGTTAGAGACTGGGGTATAGGGAAGGAGAGAGACTGAGAGTACAGAAAGGAAAAGACTGAGAGTATATAGAAGGAGAAAGACTGAGAGTATAGAGAAGGAGAGAGAGAGACTGAGAAGTATAGGGAGGAGAGAGAGAGACTGATCGGGTATAGGGATGGAGAGAGACTGAGAGTATAGGGAAGTAGAGAGAGACTGACGGGAGTATAGGGATGTAGAGATACAGAGAGATAGGGATGGAGGAGAGGACTGAGAGTATAGGGATGGAAGAGAGACTGAGAGTATAGGAAGGAAAAAAAAAAAAAAGGGGGGGGGGAGGGGGGGGGGGGGGGGGGGCGGGGGGGGAGAGGGGGAGGAGGGGGGAGAGGGGGGGGGGGGGGGGGGGAGGGGGGGGGGGGAGGGGGGTGGGGGGGAGGCGGGGGGGGGGGGGGAGGGGTGGGGTTGGGGGGGGGGGGGGGGGGGGGGGCGGGGGGAGGGGTGGGGGGAAGAGGTGGGGGGGGAGGCGGGGGGGGGGCGGGGGGGGGGGCGGGGAGGCGGGGGGGAGCGGGGGGGGGAGGGGGGGGGGGGGGGCGGGGCGGGGGCGGGGGGGGGGGGAGGGGGGGGGGGGCGCGAGTGGAGGGCGGGGGGCGGGGGGGGAGGGGGCGGGGAGAGGGGCGGGGGGGAGGGGGGGGGCGGGGGTGGGGGGGGGGGCGGGGGGACGGGGGGCGGGAGAGCGGGGCGGGCGGGGGGGGGGGGGCGAGGGGGGGGAGGGGGGGGGGGAGGGGCGGGGGGGGGGGGGGGAGGGCGGGGGGGGAGGGGGCGGGGGCGGGGGGGGGGGGGGGGGGGGGAGGGGGGGGTGGGGGAGGGGGGGGGGGGGCGGGGGGGGGGGGGGGGCGAGGGGGCGGGGGGGGGGCGGGGGGAGGGGACAAGGGAGGGCGGGGGGGGGGGCCGGGAGGAGGGGCGGGAGGGGGAGGGGGGGGGGCGGGCGGGCGGGGGGGGGGGGGAAGGGCGGGGGGGGGGGGGGAGAGGGGCGGGGGGGGGGGTGCGAGGCGGGGGAGGAGGGAGGCGGGGGGGGCGGGGGGGAGGGGGGGGAGGGGGGGGGGGGGGGGGGGGAGGGGGGGGAGGGCGGAGGAGAGAGGAGGGGGGGGGGTGGGGGGAGGGGGGGGGGAGGGGACGGGGGGGGTGGGGGAGGGAGGGATGGGAGGGGGAGGGGCGGGAGGGCGGGGGCGGGGGGAGGGGGGTGGGGAGGGGGGTGGGGGAGGGGGGGGGGGGGAGGGGGGGGGGGGGCGGGGGAGATGAGGGGGGGAGGGGGGAGGGGGAGAGGGGGGCGGGAGAGACTGGAAGTATACGATGGAGAGAGACTGTCAGTATAGGCGAAGGAGAGGACTGAAAGAGTATAGGGAAGGAAGAGAGACTGAGGGAGGATAGGGAAGGAGAGAGAGACTTGAGAGTTAGGGAAGGAGAGAGACTGAGAGTACAGAGAAGGAGAAAGACTGAGAGTATATAGAAGGAGAAAGACTGAGAGTATAGAGAAGGAGAGAGAGACTGAGAGTATAGGGAAGGAGAGAGAGACTGATCGGGTATATGGAGAGAGACTGAGAGTATATGGAAGGAGAGAGAGACTGATCGGGTATAGGGATTGAGAGAGACTGCAGAGTATAGGGATGGAGAGAGACTGAGAGTATAGGGATGGAGAGAGACTGAGAGTATAGGGAAGGAGAGAGAGACTGAGAGTATAGGGATGGAGAGAGACTGTGAGTATAGGGAAGGAGAGGGACTGAGAGTATAGGGAAGGAGAGAGAGACTGAGCAATGCTGAGAGTATATACAGAGTGAGTCAATAAAAATGTCCCATCATTTTGAAGTTGTCTAGTAAAAAGTATGAATATGTTATCACGGGTTTCATTATATGTCTTGTTAGAGTCAGCATCCAAACATATGTTTGTACCATTTTCATTCGGATCTTTGCACACATGACTGAATAACAGGCAACCTTCAAAGGACGGTAAGATCTCACTTGCGCCAAATGGCTGGGTGAAGAATAAACAAATTGAGAATTTAGTACTTATGTGCACGCAAAAAGACACACACCCACACATACCCTCACTTACACATACACAAAACACATACACACCCACATCCTCACCACACACACCCACATACACCCTCCACACACATATACATCACACATACCCTATCTCATCCATACCAGCACAAATACACACCCACACTCTCACCAAACCCGCACACACTAATACACACACACACATACATACACACACCCTCACTCACACTCACAAACAGTTGTTAGGGAATTACTACGTCCTAAAAATTCAGTGATGGACTTGGTAAAAAAAAAAATCAAATGGGAATTTTTATTGTGAATTGTTTACTGTGTTTGTGGGTGCGTGTGTGACGATGTGCGTTTGTTTGAGGGTGGATTGGTGTGTGTGTGTGTGTGTGTGTGTGTGTGTGAGTGTATGTCTGTGTTTGAGAGAGAGAGGGTGTGTGGGTATTAAGTGTGAACACATATTCTGTCAACATTTGCTTTTAATCTTCACACAGCCACTTGGCGCAGGTGAGATTTTACCGTCTTCAGAAGATTGTCTGGTATTCAGTCATGCGTGCAAAGATCCAAATGAAAATGGTACCAACATATGCTAGAAGGATGACTTTATCTAGACATATCATGAAACCCATGATTAAATGTTCATACTTTTCACACGACAACTTCGAAATGATGGGACATTATTTTTGACTCACTCTGTATAGGGAAGGAGAGAGAGAGACCGAGAGCAAAGTATAGAGACAGAAAGAAAAATATGGAGCAGATCTACAGAGCATAGGACTCATAGGGGTGGAGAGAGACTGAGAGTACACCCCGGCCCCCCCTCCCCTAAAAAAGAAAGAAGTTAACCCAACTTTGAGAGCCATTTATTTATCACTTATCTTACGCTAAAAAAATAACTCACAAATGTACTGTAACGTTTGTTACCAAATTTTTTAATATATTATAATTTCGATGAATACATCCAATCACTGATGCTTTCAAACATAGTCTTTATGGTGATTTTGAGTGTACTGGCTACAGAATCATAGATGTGGCGCACAGAAAAAAAAGTTACATGTTGTAGCCTAATATTAAATTAAAAGGGTGGAGACTATGAATATATGAATATATACATGTATATACATAATATCGAACTCAGCAGTGTAGCCAAAAGTCAACTTATACAAATTTGACCCTTGAACCAATCCTGAGCAAACAAAATACTAACAAAAAAAAATCCCTCGTTGTACTTAGGTATGGCTAATACTCTGTGATATTACTGTGCTTTGTGTGCGACCGTGTGTAGTAGACTTTGTATAAAATAAGCCACTAGTACATAGCGCGTCATCGAACTTTGGAAGGAAACCGAAAGAAAAACTATTATTTATCCTGGAGCTTTCCTACCAGTGCAGTTAGACATACACAAGAAACATTTGCATGTAATTGTGTGTCACAAGCTTAGCCAGAATAATTTTTCTTCCGAGCTAGAGTAAAGATACGTTTTTATATTCATAGACATTATATAAATTACTTCATGGTCTAGTCTGCTCGTGGTCTGTTTTGAGATCCATGTTTTTGTTATTTGCGGAAGTACTGCAACTATACCATCAGGGACCAAAATAATATAGTCGCTGTTTGGTGGTACATGTAAGTATATGCTATTCATTGATCACTATTCACTATAGACATGGCATATTATGGCGTCCGGAAAATTCATAGACCTACTCTCTATGAAACTTGGAACATTCCCTTCTCCATATATTGTTTTGGTAAAAGTTTATATATGTACAACTGCAGTTGTTGACATAAACTTCATTAAAGAGTTGGGAATGATCGAAGTGAACATAAATGTCTGGCCTCGGCACTCACAACACGGAGTTAATACCTGAGAGCATACGATCCATGATGTGAGAGTGAAATGGTTTAAAAAACCATGCATGATAATTTGCATATACATGTTTTTCTCATAATCAATATTGTATGTTTGCTACGTGTTTTGGAATACTTATTTCAGGGAGTGTAACGCTCCTGATCATTAATTTTGCGTCAAAATTCAAACAGATGAAATTCCGCCAAACATCGATGGAGAGAAAAAAATTACGTACCCATCACGTAATACTCATGGATGTCTTTAATTTCTCTTTATTTTCTCTGAGAATTGAATTTTTTTTTAGTACAATCATCATGATCATAGTAATGGCAGTATTTACATAAATTTCAAATCTGTTAATTTGCATACATTTTGCAAATATTTCCCATGACACCCTTCCCCCTTAAAAAATGCTTGTAAGTGTAGGTTCATTCCTGCTTTAAACAATCGTTCAAATTCGTCAATTCATAACAACAGAATTGACAAATTTACATTATGCTTTTGTCATATCTCGGCATCCGAAAGATTTATGCAACAAAAATAGAAACAATCAAATTAACATTTCCTCTAATTGTTTATGAAGCACGATTACAGGCAAATATAAATAAAATTCAACTACACCTATAGACCTACATTTCTGTTCACTGAACGGCGGGGAATATCTGTTCACTGAACTGAGGGAAATAATGTTTCTACTTCTTTTCAATGGTATTATATTTTGATTTCTTCTAATAGAATGGAGATGCTGTGATAGTGGAACTTCAATAAACTATGGTTGAATAGTTCTGTTAAACCAAACTGCTGAAGATCAAAGAAGCAAACGTTGGAGCTCATCTGTTTGTCTGGACAGAACGCTGTTGATATTTTTTTAGGAGACGGATGACGAAAGAAATGTAAACTGCGAACCATAACTTGCTCTAATTTCAATCGGAAAACACAGAAAATGATTTTATAGTGATGGCTACGATGATGCCTTGATGGCAGGTGTAATGAGATTCTTAAGAACGAACAGTTCTTTTAGTCCCGGGAACAGACCGTCCACTACCGGGAATGGAACTGAATCGTCATCAACAACAGGGCGACAGAAACGATACCGACCACCTCCGTTACAACTCATTGACCAACAAGTGAGTATATCATTATACAATAATAATATAGCGTGTTGAGTACAGATTTATATATATATATATTTTTTAATGAATAAATGACTTTTTTCTGAGGTGGGGGGGGGGCATCAATCAAAGGATTTATTATACATTCAAATCTTCCATCTGAAATGAACATGTTTCAAAGAGCGGGAAAACTGATTCTGGTCACAACACGTCGTAAGTGCAACCTGCAATTCTCTACTACATAGAGAATTGCACGTTGTGACCACCGAATTAGTAAGTCGACTTTTCCTCTTGCTTGCAGTCCTTCCTGTTCGTAACATTGCATTTCTATTCTCTTTCTATTTTTCTTTTTCTTTTCCGGATTTGTTTCTTTCCAAGAAACTTCACAAAGCTATTATCTGAAAT
The DNA here is from genome assembly GCA_940671915.1 of Paracentrotus lividus. Classification (NCBI taxonomy): domain Eukaryota; kingdom Metazoa; phylum Echinodermata; class Echinoidea; order Camarodonta; family Echinidae; genus Paracentrotus; species Paracentrotus lividus. The sequence goes on from CALNVZ010002100.1 coordinate 9,727,341, forward strand.
AAATTGAGCTGGCATAGTTGATTTCTATTTTGAAGAGATGCGGACTGTTAATTTTGACAATGGAAAATACAAAACAAAACAAAACATGAAAAAAAAAAACAGATAATGACATTGGCAGTATTAGGGTTTTTGCATAACAAGACTCGGTGTTTAATCATTATATTGATTCCCGCTCAAAAAAGAAAGAAAAAGAACAAGTCATTATAAAAAAGAAATAGGTATGGGAATTTTGGTGAAAATTTGTTTATGCTTTTTTTTTGTATTTCAAAGATCCGCAACTTCAAGTATGTCAATAGATCATTATTTTCTGAGTAATACATTGTGATAAGGTAATATTATTATTCCAGGATATAACAGTTACTATTCAAGTGACAGTCAAAGGAAGCAATTAAATAACATATGCATACAATAGTCACAGCTCATAACTCAAACTCACTAAATGTAATGCAGTCACCATGCAGCCTCAACACTTCTGCCTTAACCTAGGCTACAGAAGATGCAAGTAGTTTTGCTTTCGATGGAATAAGTATTGATTCCCCATCGAAATACTATGTGACAGAAAGCCAATTAATCTGTGTATCGTAGTTGCAACATAGTATGATTACCATGAATGTTATTTTCTTTGATAATAATACTAAGGATGAATTCCAGCCGCCAGGTATTCAAGATAGGAATTCATCAGCGACACCAAGCAGACGTTCATCTTCTCGAAGAATCTCTGAATCAGCATCCACCTTTCGTTTCTACCATCAATACCTTACTGAAGATCAGGTGAGGTCAAGGGTCATCACTTATTTCCCCAAATATACATATATATTTAAGGTTTTATTGTTCTTTGTTTACATTTTTGGCATAATATAATTCTAAGTGAAATTTATGACGATGAATAAGTAAGGCAACTTTTTAAATTATAATTTAGTGTTGAGAGAAATGGGAATAAGAGTAATATGTTTTAACGCATAAAAACTCGCGATCAGAATTACTCCATGCTCTCTTCTTTCAAATATGCATTGAAAAGTTCAAATTTTGGGGGATAAAACATTACAAGGTCCAAAATGGCAAATGTCAATTATGTTTTTAAAATATAATTTACTATTATTCTTGAGTTTGGTACACGAAGTAAATACTAATGACAGTATGTAGGCTTGACGTTATTAGGAGAATATACAAACTGTTTAACAAAGAGAGATAATGCTGCACAGACCGAGACTGAGTCATAAAATACCTCGTCCCACGAAATCTGTACAGAGCTTTATGTCGCTGTTCAATAATACATCATAGAAAACCACTCATTGAACAAACAACTAGTTTATTGTTAAAATGAGATCTGCTTGAACCCAGTGAACCGTCTTATGGAAGCAGCATCCTTTATGTAAAATCCCCCGCTAAAACCCCTACTATTCAATGATGGTAACACACAATATTTTGGCACAATACTTTTCTGATTTGTCATACAGGTGCTGTCTAAACAATTATTGACTTTGAATCCGTTCCTAAGTAAAATGACCTATTGTAGCAGATTTCTCGTTTTCTAATTTATTGGTCTGTAGGATTTCACTGTTAATTGTTCGAGAAAGAAGTAGATAGAGATATAATGTTGTCAAAATGTATTTTCCCAGTACTATGGGAGCTACCATTTTGACTATCAGAATTTTCCAATGAAAAACGTTTCTGATTTTAATCTTTGAGTTAATTGTTGAGTTCGAGAACACAAAATTCTATTTCTGATGAAGACAAACGCTATAAAATGAACATATATATATATATATATATATATTATATTATATATATATATATATATAATATATATTATATATTAGTGAAACGGGCCCCTTGAATAACGTGCTATGCAGTGAACCATCTTTTATTTAGTATAGGCGAAATGAATGAGACAGATGACTCGAAACGTAGCTCTCAAATTCCTTTATTTCACAAGCTTTCGGCCGACATGGCCTTCGTCAGGCTACAAAATAAGACGAAACAAAATTTGACAAAACATGAGTGGTTGACAGGCAAATCTGCCTGTCAACCACTCATGTTTTGTCAAATTTTGTTTCGTCTTATTTTGTAGCCTGACGAAGGCCATGTCGGCCGAAAGCTTGTGAAATAAAGAATTTGAGAGCTACGTTTCGAGTCATATGTCTCATTCATTTCGCCTATATATATTATATATGTATATATATATATATATATATATATATATAATTATATACGACAATGGAAATTTCTGAAAGATTTTTTGGAACAATTAAATTAGTTTGAGTGAAAAATACATATTCCTGGTTCTGCCTGACATCACATTAAATAGTGTTTGCAGACTGTATTCTTAGCATTGAAATACAATGTCTTAAACCAGGCTCCCTGTATATAGTTTACCATTATTTAGGATTATGACTTTCCATTCTTTTTGGAAAGCCGAAATAATAGTTTAATTACATGTACCAAAGAAATGCATAGAGGAGGAGGGGCGGGGGGGGGGGGTGGGGCTATCTTCCGCACATAAAATGCTACGTGTCTACTGACTATTTATAAATCCTCGAAAAATTCCACAATAAATCAAATCAACCTTTTCGGTTAAAATTCTAGCCATTCCTGATGTTTATACCATTGCAAAGTTCATGTATTCTTCTTTTAATTTATTGATATCCTCTTTGAAAAGATTGTTTCAATGAAGAGAATATCTGAATATGGAGACAAGTAAAGGTTAAAAGTCAAAAGTCGCAAATGCATTGTTATTGGTTACAATGAAGTTCCAGAACAATAATAAAAAAGCAGTAAAATTTTTATCATGGCCTAAATTCGAGTTGCATATAGTTTTGAGTGGTTTATATACAACACTCTAATAAACAAAAATGTTATATATTATTCGCTCATATTCTTTTTTTATATATGTGCAGGAAGAAGAGGCGTTTAAAGAACACCTTTTTAAAACCGGTTCTTTTCTCATGAGAGACAGCAAGAGTAACCCACAAGCTGTTACGATGTCTGTTGTGTAAGTAATACATTTATATCCACAAATTAAATCAATGTACTACAATGTCTGAAAGTATTACATTTAAAAATGTGTTTTATTTATTGTATATTTTATCTCTTGCATCATAAATGTATTATATTTCATAATTCTAGTTGGAAGAACAACATTGTCTGGTTAAGAGGGGGGGGGGGAGATGAAAGTATACTGTTTGAAATTTGAATTACATATAATTGAATTTGTACATCATTTGCAAAATTCTACCTCTGTTCAAGTTATATTTATAGACAATGACTTCCTCATTTAGACTTAGTTTCCATTTGTGTATAAAACATTTCCTACTCTTGAACTCTTCAACGTAATACGAAATACTACTAAAGGAAGTGAAACTCAAAGTTTGTTCTGTCTGCATGATTCGGACTGTCTTTGTCTTCTCATTTCTCCTTTCTTGACTAAAGTTCAATCTTTGTCTGATCACATAAATCAATAATAAATTTCCTTGTAATATGCACGATAAAGCATGTACATTATATTCTTATGTAATAATTGATTTGGATCATTAGTATGGTGCACCAATACTTCATTTTCATAAATATTCGTAGTGTGTCAATAATACTATCACAATAATAATTTGCCACAAACTCATCATCATATTATGCTGTTTGCAAGTAATTATATATTTATATAAAAAGAAGAATGATTTGAATACAGCCAATTCCATTTTAGAACTACAATATAGGCTTACCGGTATTGTTTTACACCCAAAGAAAATATGGAGACCCAATGTAGAACACACTGGTTTTTAGGACTACACATTATTGTCACAACCAGGTGTTATATGAGGAAATAATAACTGTTAGAAATGATATATAACAGCTGTGTTTAAATATATTTCATATACCGTATCACAAGACATGCATAAGGTATTAATCATTTACATAGAGAAGAAATACAACATTTCCTACAAACATTATCAACAGATCAAATAGGCATCAAATATAATAGCGCGTACTAACAAAAATGTCCTAAGTTAAGCCATAGCTTAAATCTGTGGTTTAACTATGCTAGCAAGATGTGAAACGTTGCATATTCCTTACACGTTTACTGTATTCTGGAATTGTGCTAGAATGGTTAGGAAAACTTTTGTACCCAGGCAGTTTTTAATAGTTTCAGTACCAACAATTCTGATAAATTAAACATCTACTTTTCGAGATTGTGTCACATTTTGCTAATCATAGTTAAACCACAGATTTAAGCTATGGTTTAACTGAGGACACCTTTGTGAATACGGGCCAATATACTTACATTACAATACTGCTAGATCTGGATTTCATGACTGCAAGCTGGGAACTTTATAATTAAGATGGCCAATAAATGGTAAGTTGCCAAGCCCTCCTCTTCATGTCATTTTTTTTATGCCTCCAGGATCGACCCTCTTCACTTGTACCATTTCCAGGTGGTTCAAGCGACTAACAGTTTCAACGTAGTCGGAACAGGAAATCAGTTTTCTACTCTAGAAGATATGATCGAGTATTACAAGCAGAATAACATTCCAGGAAAGACAGACAGTCCTGTATATCTTAAACATGCTGTACTCTGCACTAAGAATGGTCAATCAACGCCATCTTCTGCACCACCCACAACCTCAACATCACGCAAGAACGGTCCCACTACCCCTATCTTTACTACTATGGAACGACCTCGAAGGCGGCTTGCCAAATCAAATCGTCGAGCGAATTCAGTCGAGGACTTGCCACAGGGATCACCACAGACAAAGACATTTGTTAGGATCCCACCATCACCACATCATGACCAGAATCAAACTAGAATAAATCAGCCGAAACTCCCTCCTATACCAGAACCCGGACATCAAGGACCAGGATCCAACATGGAACTTTATGAAGATCCTCGTGATGATGATGGAGGAGCGGTAGGTGGAGCAATAGGTGGAGAATTAACTGGAGTACAAGAGGGAGATGAAATCGGTTCGCGCCCTCCAATGCCTATTCCTAGACCTCGTTCTGAATATAATAAGTGTCATGACTATTCCGAGGCGGACAATCCTGACCTAGATCGTATCAAGATGGTTCTGGAGCTATGTAGACAGTCGGACATCATCCATGCAAGCCGGAAGAAATGCACTTGCGGACTGTATCTAGAAGAATCTATTCTTGTACAGGGATGGATGATGCATGTGGACAACGAACCTGGTAAGACACAAGGTCGCATCTTCTTCTTGAACACCAAAACAAACACAACTACGTGGAGCTTACCAGAAGATATAGTAGAGGAATTAAAGAATGAATGTCCTGTCAAGTGGGAATTTGTGAAGAAGCAGTTAGCAGCTGCAAAGCATAAGAGCAAGAGCCCTTCTACTACGACGACCACGTAGTTTTGTGCACAGGTTTGTGACAGGTAATGACATTTACTGGTCATCCATCAACATCAACACATGGTAAAGATAGTAAAAAATGCTGATACAGGTAGATGTAATACAAATTTGATATTTGACTTTATAGTTATAATCTTGATATCGACCATATACCGTATACATCGGATCCAACTGTTTCTGTATTTATTTGAGGAAACATAAGATTGTATTTATATTTAGTATGCCTTATACGGTATAAATTTATATATTTGCATGTAGATGTACATAAGTTTGGAACTATTTTGATTTGTGCCATAGTAACTATGTATTGTACGATGTATTTACCCTTGCGCTGGTCGCATTAATTGTTTTAAGTATTCACGTATCTTATAGGCCTATATTAAGTTCTAGAATAAAGTAAACACAACTGCTTAGACCAACTCACACGTTGTCAAGTGGTACTAAATACATTGTATATATCTGTGCTGCCATGGATAACTGAGCACTTGGGCGTAAACCCCACCCCGCTCCCCCAAACAAAAAAGAAAAAAAATGTAAAGATCGCCTTGACACAGACATTCACAACCCAAGTTCTCAGTCATCCGTGGTAGAACAATGAATTTGGTATCATTGGACACGATATAAGTTACTCTTGACATGAACAAGAATTAGGGTCTACTAAATTATATATTTTTGATATGAAGCTCTCAAAGTTTGGTTCCCCTTTTTGTTGCACTGTAAAACCATTTTGTGTGCCTTTAATGCGTATAAAGTTCAGACACATAAAATCGGGTCTAACTATTTTTTAAAAATTGTGAAGCTGGAAAGAAGAAGAGTTGTTTATGTAGTAAAACTTTTGTATTCGATTATTTTACAAATGAAATATTTAGCTTGTTACAAGGGTGTCATTTTGTTTCAGTTAAACACACGTTGGGCCTATTTGATTGTTTATCATTTTTGATATAAATTATAAAAGAATAGACTTGTTACATTTTGATGGATGGAAGTAAGCCCTCACCCCCCCCCCCTCCCCCATCCACACCCCTCCATGCAAACGATAAAAATATTTTCTTTTGATTTGAACTTTTTCGGGTTTTAGACTCTAAATTTTTTTAAATTTATATTTATTTTAATTGATTATGCGCTATACAAGAACCAGTTTATCATTATTATTATTATTATTATTATATTAGGTCGACCTCCGAAAAATGATAAACCAGTTAAGAGAGGAAGGAGGATCAGAAGATAAAGGTTATCAAAATGCACGCGTTCTTATAAACTTGCCATCAAATCACACCCACATTCGCAATCGAAAGTCTTCTTTGTGTAGTAGGTCTACTCTTTAGATTATATTTTAGTTATTATTAAAAAAAAATACATTCCCATCATATTTCCCTTTTATTTCTCATTTTTGCTGTGGGAGGGGGAGGGGGCTTTTATTTGAGCAAATTTGGCGAAACTCTGACTACCCATTTCAGATTATCCAAACATCCAATTATCTAAATATAATTATTTTTAGCATTACATAAACAAGTACGTTTTCTTTCTTTTTCTCCCCCATTTTTTAAATTTTTTTTATTCATTTTTTTTTATTCATTTTTTTTTTTTTTTTTTTTTTTGTGGGGGGGGGGGAGGGGGAATAGATAAAATAAGAAAAAGATAAGAAACTTGTTTTTAGGGGATGGTGATAGGGAAATGACCTTGAAGTATACCATCTTTTACTATGGCTTAGGCTTTGAATATAGTTAGCATACCGCATTTCATTCATTATTTGATATTGTATGTAAATATCGCAAATATTAAACTGATTCCTTGCGCTGGTCGTAAGTTGAGTATTCATTTTCATCTCGTATACTTTTTTTTAAATTTTATTATTTTTTTTTATAAACCCATACTCTATTGCTTTCGTTTTTATTTTATTTTTTTTCTTCGTATAACAAGGCAATGAGTTTTAAATCTATATTCTGGAAGACTTGAAATTACTCATAATGTGATGTAAAAAGTGGCGTTTTATTAAACGCTATATTAGCTATATTTTGTAATTTATTAATCAATTGGCGAGGTGTTACATTTATGGGAATGACGTATTTCGGTGAGTATATTTTCAAAATAAATGGTCGCATTCCGTATATTTATATAAAAATGTTTATAATGAAAAATAAATGAATTTCATATATGCCCTGACAACCCCTGTGTGATTTATCTCTTCAATTTTACAATGATGTCGAATTTCTTATTGTTCTACTGATACTATCATATTTTTCCAAATGTAAACATTACAACAATACAAATAGAAACACAAGTTTCGCTCGTTTAAAATTAAATTTCAATCGTTTTCATTATAGTTTTGGTTAATTTTTGTTTAAAAAAATAATCTTTTAGGAAACTTAAACGGGAGTGGTTTGATAACGTACCTGTTTCTTTGATCCACAAATAGTTTGATCTTTTTGGTTTGAGGATGGAGGTTGTGCCCCAGGAAACTACACCTATCCCAAATTATTTTACACCGCATAAAACCTTCCCTAACACTTATCCTAATTATGGGAGTGGGGTAATTGCCCTTGGAGGAACGTCCCAACCCAACATACACCCATCCTCAACCCACACATAAATCCACATACTCGAACCTTAATTTCAATCGAAATAATTCAAATCTTGGTTAAAATCTTGTTATACAAAGTTAATTCTAATCTATGTATTATCATATTAAACCTTGAAAAGGATATCAATTTACTTCCCTCATGCACAGAGGCGGCGGAACGAATTCAAAAGTGGGGATCACAATGAAAAAGGGGCACTTGAGATCAGAGCTATACTGAAAAACGTATTCGGATAGGGAAGGGGTGCGCAGAAAATTTGCCTTTAAATCTCTGCTTTTTAGAATCTTAATGGTTTTTTTTTTTTTAAGTTCCAAATTTGAGTTAATTGCCCATTGTAGACCCTACTAGTATTTAGTATCCGCAAGCGCGAGCTGAATTTTTTTAGTTCAAATAGTTGGAGTCAAATTGTTGTTCATTATAGACCCTTTTTAGTACCAGCGAGCGCGAAGCGCGAGCAGAATTTTTTTTTTTTTTTAGTTAAAGTTTGTAGTTTATTATACAGTTGCTATACAGTCTGTGTCAAATAAAATGGTACAAGTGGAAAACATTTTTCTATAGTATGAAGATTAATCACAGCCTGCTATTGTGTGGTATTTCCAAAAAGCAGGAAGATCGGACTTTCACCTGCAATTTTGTTCATAACATTTGCTTTTGTAATTTTTGAAATATGACTAGTTTTCTACAATCAAGAAAAATCCATTTTTCGCACGCCGTCCCATGCCTTTGTGTATAGGTTTCGCATAATGGCCATAAAGTGCTCATTTCGATTTGTTTTTAAGAAAGCAAATTATACAGAACAAAGCGCATCAGCAAGGAAAATTATTTGGCTTTAATTTGGTACCACATACCATGTACACACATTATTTGAAAATATTTCACACCTAAATAATTTTTTTCCGACTGTACCATTTTTTTTGACACAGACTGTATAGACCCAATTTAGTATCCATGTATCCCCCAACCTAGCCAATTCACAACTACACCAATGTTTCTGTTTGTCGACAACACCCTTTTGCAAGGTTTGTTTCCAGCAGAGGGCATTGGTTCCAACCTTTTTATACCTATTGTTTGTAGAATTATTGCGCGACATCGCATAGCGACCGAACAGGAAAAATTTTGGGTTTTAAAAGAAAAATGGAGAAAAGAAAGGGGCACATTTTAGTATTGAAAGTGCCTCTTTTCAAAAGGAAAATGTCCATGGACTTTTCAAAGGTCTGAAAGGCTTCTTTTTTTGTATAAAAAGGGCATTTTTGGGCTAAGAAAAGGGGCACTTTTTAGTCATGAAAATGGACACTTTTAGGATGGATGAAAAAGTGGGGGCACTGCGGCTCCAGCCCCCCCCCCCAGTTCCGCCGCCTCTGCTTATGCATGATTTTAAAAAGAGTGACACATTCAGAAATTTCCTCATTTCGGTTTGACTCATGGTTTGAATAGCCAATAGAGGGCTCCGTCAAAGGCAACATAATCTTCACATTGAGGATGAAGATTTTTGTTTGGTTTCTGCGTGGTCCACAATTATATTTTAGTCTGATCAAAAAGAAGAATTATACATGTTAGACAGACTCAAGGAGGAAATAAAATCTTTAAGCTTGAGATGTTGTAAAACTTTTACAATTCGATTTTAAATATTCTTTAAAGTAATATATTACGCAAAATGCAAATTACACAAATAATGAAATTGCAACTAGGCCTATTCATGATGGGACCAGTTATTTGTCCCTTGCAAACAACCACCCTCTTCATACCTCGCATTCTCTGTTTTTGTGAACTTCCACTCGAGTTCGTTATCTTCTTGTTCCACACAAGAATAAGAGAGAAAAAAGAAATAGAGAAAAGGGGGAAAATGCGAAAACAAGTCAGGTGCGACATTTTATATTTTTGTTTAAATGTTTGCCCCTATCGGCCCGGGACGTCGAACTTAAGGGAAATGAATTCTTACTGCATAAGTAAGCAATATACAGTTTACTAGACCAAATCATATTTGTTTTTCACCAAGTCGTCGGTAAGTTACGAATGACTTTAACAACGACTGGTGATCAGTTCTTGCGCTATTATAATTATATGCATGCGACTAACATATCACTCAAGAACATGTCCCAGTCATTCGTAAAATCATTATTCAGTTTGCGAACAACTTGGTGAAACACCCCAGTGTCCTGTAACATAAAATACGCAATCAATCTTTTACGAATGATCGTAAGTCCATGGCAAACTACACTCTAAACACTGAAGTGCTAATTTCTGGGTGCTCGTATAGTGACTGCACTTGAAGAGCTAAATCAGCACCTGAAGTGCTGTTTTAGCGCTTACCCAAGTGCTAATTTATCAACAAAAAAATGTTCAATGTCAGTATGGGATCGAACCGGGTTCACCTAGACATGGAAGAGTACCGTTGACGTTACCAATAGACCAACGGAGATCTCTCTAACTTGCTTGAATTATGAAATCATTGTAGATAATTATGGCAACTTTGAAGAAAGTTCATCATGAAACAATATGATCTGATAGCAATCGTGAGATGTGAATTAGTCTAACGTGCTCGTCAGCGCTTCTCATGCAAGGGACCCAGGTTCGAATCCCAACGAAGTCACGCCGTTTTTGCCCATTTTTGCTGAAAGTTCAGCTCACGTGAAAGTGCTAAAACAGCACTTTGAGTGCAGTTAAACAACACTTTGATTGCAGTCACTGTACAAGCTCTTAAAAAGTGCCGATATCAGCCTCTGAAGAGCTAAAAACAGCACTTCAGTTTTTAGAGTGTATGTATTAATGAGACACAATTGATTATAAGATTGATTGTATCTCTTTATGTTACAGGGCACAGGTGTCATGATTATTCCCAAGCTGTATAAGGGTGCACCCACTGATGTCTAATTACAATTATATAACTAATAGAGATTAGTGGGCGCGCGCACCACAGGCAAAAGTTCAAGTTTAGGGTTTCAAGAAGGTTTTAGGATAAGGGTATATCGATTGGGTAAGCTTTATCTTTGTCAGTGCGAAGGTAGACATCCGGAGCAAAATATAGGTCGTATAATCGTATTACATACATATGGTACATTATTCAAACACCCACTTGATGTATAAATACACTTACAATTTCTCATATATTTCGATTATAAATATGCCAATTACAAGACTAATCTTAAGCTTAAGACAGGATACAACATGAAGATGATGTATGACATAAACTAATAATCAAATTTTCATATACAAGGATTCAGTCATGTGTTGATCCTTTCGGAAATCCAAGGAGATAACTTTTGATATTTTACAGTACCAAAAATAGGTAAATCTTTTTTATTGCTTCTTCTTTTTCTCTCGCTCCACGTACTTCTCTTTCTTCCTTTCTCTCTCCACACCCTCTTACTTTCTCTCTCCCCCTCTCTCTCTCCCTGTCTCTCACACAGAAACACCCACCCCCTCTTCTTTCATATCCATATCAGAATCTGCATTCATCACTCCTCTCTAATTCTCGATTTATCTGATTATTCGTAAGAGAATAAATTATTGTGAAAGGTGTCTTACATCACATGCAGTTTTAGGGTTCAGATATATATATATATATATATATATATATATATATATATATATATATATATCTATTATAATAATATATATATATATATATATATAAAAGAATTTTACTATTCTCAAGAGTACCCCGGCGTTGGAGACGATCTGAACCAATAATGAAAATATAACCGAATGTTTGTTATTGGTATTGATAAGCAAATACACAGTTTTAGTGAATCCGAGTCTCTGGAGTCGCTCTGGAGTCGCAGAGTCTTCGCGACGTCTCACGAATCGCGGAAATAATCTAAAATGTTCAAATTTGAAAAAAAAAAAAATATATATATATATATATATATATATATATATATATATATATATATATATATATATATATATATATATATGTTCATATTTATGAGATTACAAAAGTGATAGCGGACAACATAGTAGTAATATTAAAACAAGAACAAAATTAGTTGTATAGAAAATAAAAATGACAAATTTTAGAACATAAAAAAAAACGAAGTCACATGTTGATAAATAAAACATAACCATAACAGATTTCAATATCAGATGGTAAAAACAATGCATGCATTAATGACACCTTTCTCATCATAACAAATTATGCAGCTGTGTCTGGAATAAAGTCTTTAATTCAATTCAATAAACACTTTTCAGTCAATTAAAACAAAAATAATGATAGACAAGACTGTACCGGCTATATGGTGACTCATAATTACAGTAATATCATACTTTATTCATCAGCCATTTGTTTATATCCAAAGGGGGAAAAAATATGAAAACGATAGCTTGCCACTTGGGAATTAGAGCCAAAAAACGCCTCTCCCTAAAATAAGATGTGCTCTTGATTTAGGGATCGCGTGCGAAAGAGGGCACGGGACCAACATGGGAGGAAAAGGAGGAGGAAGTAATTCGTGTAAACTTCGCACTCTATTAAACCAACCCGGTGAAACATGGCGTGGTGATGTGAAAGCAGGGGTTTCCAGAGAGGGGGCGGAGAGAGAGGTTGAAGAGAGGAGTTGAAGAGATGGTTAGAGAGAGAGCGAATTGAGAGGGTATGAAGAGAGAGGGTGACAGAGACGGGGGTTGGGAAGGGGGGGGTTAAAGAACTCCTCCGGGCGGGAGTTTGTAAAATCTAAAAAGCACAACACTGAAAATTTCATCAAAATCGGATAAGAAATAACAAAGTTATGAATTTTCTTAGGTATTGAATTTTTAAGGAAACAGTTCTTGGAATATTCAAATTGGCAAACTGATGATGTCACAGTCCCCCTACTTTCTTTGTATTTTTATTGTATGAAATAACAATTATCAAGATTTTCTGCCCCAAGGACATAAAAACAAAGATTAATCGTTGCGGAATGTTCAAGGTCACAAGTGCTTTTACTTATTTCAGTATAAGAGGGATATATTTTCTAAATAGGATTTCATATAATATAATACACAAGAAGTAGGGGGACTGTGACATCATCAGTTTGCTCATTTGAATATTCAAATATTCATGAGACAATGCGAAGAACTGTTTTACGAAAAAAAATTCAATACCTAAAAAATGCATAATTTTGTTATTTTTCATCCGATTTTATAGAAATTTTGTGCTTGTTAAATTTTTACTTTACTTTACAAAACTTTTTAATTTCAGTCCAGAGTCCTCCTTTAAAGGGGAAGTTCACTCTAGAATTTTATTTGTTTTGAAAATTGCAGAAAAATGAAAGAAAAATATGAGTGAAAGTTTGAAGAAAATCGAGCAAAAAATAGCGAAGTTATTAATATTTAAAGTTTTGATTCTGTGACGTCACATTCGAGCAGCTCTCCCATGTGTTGTGTATGGAAATTCCATAATTTGTATTTTCAGGGTTCTTGGTAAAAGAATGGGTCAATTTGATAAAGGCATGTATGTGAGCACAGTTTTGATGATATATCAACCGCACAGGTGAAATAATTAATATTCTTCTGAAAAAAATGACACTTTGTGGAATTTCCATACACAACACATTGGAGAGCAGCTCGCACGTGACGTGACATAATCAAAACTTAAAATATTCGTAACTTCGTTATTTTTTGGTCGATTTTCTTCAAACCTTCACTCTTATTTTTCTTTTATTTTTCTACATTTTTCAACATATCAATTCTACTCTATGTAAAATGTAAAGTTAACGTATACCAATGTGTGGCATTAAATCGTAACTAAACAAGGCGGGTCCATTATCTATGAGGCCAGACGCAACAAAGAGACGTTGGATATACGGCTGAAAAGCGCAGAATCTATACAGCTGGCTGCAATAACAAAAACTCGCGTAAGAAGACTTCCCTGCATTCGAATGGTATCGCCCGTCCGGTGATGGAGCAAATACTGCGAGGAGGTGAAAGAAATTTATGAACTTTTCTCATGGTTTTAATTAGTAGATGCTTCAGACTAGATGGAGGAAAAAGACATTTTGGAAAGCCTATAACATGATTGTGCTGAAGTTGTAATCAGAACCTGTATTTTACATAGATTGATGCTCCAAACCAAGAGATCTCGCCAAGACGCCGTTCGCATTATTTTCTATGCGATATGCATGTGATTTGCGTAAACATTGACCAATCGAGAAAAAAAATCTCTTTTAATAGTTCAAAGTGACAGGACTTTTTTTTAATCAATTGAAATAAATATACCATTAATGGAAAGCTGAGAATCCAACCTTTTAAAAACCGTGTGATCATTAAAGTGTAATATAATTATGCGTCATTGAGGAGCAAGACTTTGAAGCGCATGAGCTGTTCTGGGCTCAAAATTGGCCATATTGTACAGGAATATGTTCTGACCAGGCTTTCGAATTGATTCAAGTGACAGGACTTTTTTTTCCCTTTGCAATAGGTTATCCCTATTTCTGAAAAAGTCAGACTGTGAGCGTACTCAATCAAATTGATCATTTCTTTGAAAGGGTAGTTGCTCGCCACAATAAAGAAAATAAAGTGAAAAACTGTCCAAAAACAGAAAAAGTAAATGGGAGCGTTCGCTTTGAGTAGAATGGTAGCGCCCTCTATCTCTTAAGTTTACAACTAGAATTGATATGAACCAAGAAAATTTCAGTGTGAACTTCCCCTTTAAAGAAATAGGGTCGGGAGAAAGGGAATGGGGAGAGGGGTGGAGTGAGAGGGGATAATGAGAGAGGGGTGGGAGAGAGGGATTAGAAAGGGGGAAATGGGAGTGGGATAGGGGTTGGAGAGAGGCGTACCCGGGAGAGAGAGAGAGAGAGAGGGGATGAAGAGAGTGATAAGAACGAGGGATGGTATAGAGAGAGAATAAGGAAAGGGGAGAGGGGTTAAAAAAAAGGGCGATAGATAGAGGGGCTGGAAGGAGGGGTTTGGGAGTGTGGAATTGGATAGAGGGGTTGCAATTGGGAAGGAGGGGATATTTGGGAGTGCTAAGGGAGGTCAATAGCACCTGTTTGAGTGGAAACTGTCTAATGTAGTAATATATTAGTGTCCTTCGATAAATCCATCAGCAGGTGGATTTGCATGTATTATCATACAATATAGAACAAACGATATATCATCAATAAAACAGTCAATTGATTTAGAGACGCAGGTGATTACCAATTAATTTGCTATAATTCGATCCTTCATATTTATGACCCTAGATGATTGATCTTGGATACCTAAAGTAAATTTAATTTTGAACGGATCTGCCATTTTTTCAATGAAATCGACATGCTTGTATTCGTTCAGGATTTTGAGGCAGAAAAGTTTAATTCTATGGCAGAAAAAAAAAGTAGAAAGGTCACTAGTCTTTCGTTTTTTCTTTTAAGTTTCTTTTTAAGTTTAAACCTTCTGTTTTTCAGAAATACTGAGAACCACATGCATAGGAGGGGAATGGTGTACTTGTAGTCGAAGTTTATAAAAATGAAGAAAATGTATTTTTCATCAGACTTCATGACCATAAAATTGGTGTTCATAACTGTTCACAGTCAAGTTTTGAAATCCACATAAAACCAGTTGTTCGCCATGTTTTTGATTATTTTTCTTAGTTTAGAATGTTTTATATTCTAATCAATCATAATAAAAGATGACATAATATATTCACAAAATATGTCAAAGAAAAAGAGAAAAGTCACAGTCAATTTAGATTGAAATGATTCATGTTAATAATTTGGTTATAGCTATTCCATCTTCTAAGATGGAATAGTTAAGTTTTTTTTTTTTTTGTAATGTTATTTTGGAACATTCACAAATGTGTATTTTCATTGCCAGGTTGTTTTCACTATTCATCAATGTTCAGAGATGACTTAATGAATTACATGTTCACAAGCTATGAGCATGATGAGTGATAACACAGTACTATTTGCTCAATAAATGGGAAAAGGTAGGAATTTCCAAATGTACAATATTATGTTGACAAAAATCTCGCCAAAGGACTTTCGATATTATTCATACATTCTTTCTTTCATCATTTTGTGCTCTTGTATTATATTCTTTATCTTTCTTCCTTCTTTTTCATCTTTCCTCATTTTGGTATTGTCTGTATTTGTGTGTGTGTAATATATCTGTAGCATCTACTTTTCACACTGAAAATAACAGTGATATAGTACTATAATTTATTATAATTTTATAAAGAAGGCTTTACCCACATGACCCATATGCATTGAAATTAACAAAAAAAATCAACAATGTATGTGATTGTAAATTTGTTTTATCACATAAAAAGAAAGAAAAACAAACAAACAAAATTTCCACTGTAATGTCGTCAATATCAATAAATTAGGTATGCCCAATACTTTGTAGATCTTTAAATAAAAGTATCTCAAATCCCCCGATTATAATTTGTCCTTATTGTGAATTAATTGAAACAATGGCATCATCTGTCAAGTTGAGATAACTATTTATTATGTCATTATCATTCATCCTCTTTTAATCAATGGTATGAGTGAAAATAACAGTAATATAGTACTATAATTTATTATAATTTTATAAATTTATTATAATTTTATAAAGAAGGCTTTACCCATATGCATTGAAATAATAAAAAAAAAAATCAACAATGTATGTGATTGTAAATTTGTTTTATCACATAAAAAGAAAGAAAAACAAACAAAATTTCCACTGTAATGTCGTCAATATCAATAAATTAGGTATGCCCAATACTTTGTATGTAGAGCTTTAAATAAAAGTATCTCAAATCCCCCGATTATAATTTGTCTTTATTGTGAATTAATTGAAACAATGGCATCATCTGTCAAGTTGAGATAACTATTCATTATGTCATTTATCATTCATCCTCTTTTAATCAATGGCATGAGTGTGTTATAAATAATCGCACCGACAAAGAATGAGTGATTCTTATCAAATCGTGTTAATCAACCATACTTTGATTATAAAGGATACACGCAGTACATGTTCATTAAAGGGGAAGTCCGGACCCGAATTAAGGTGTTTGTATCAAGAGCAGAAAAATTATAAAAAGAGATAAAAAAAAAAATGGAAGAGAACCGGACTAATAATAAGAAAGTTATGAATATCTTAACGATGCAAAAAAAAAAAAAAAAAAAAAAAAAAAAAAAAAAAAAAAAAAAAAAAAAAAATAGATAACAAAAAAATTTAAAAAATTTGATCGCTATATGAAATTGGCAACAGCTGTGATGTCATAGGTGCACTTCTTGCTATGCGTGTTCTATATTGTACTATGATAAATTTTCACTTTATTTGTTATGAAACTGTTTTCCTCATAACTTTGCCCAAGTTATATTGATGGCAATATGCTATTGCATCTATACAAATATTGTAAAATCAGCATCCCATCTATAAATACAAAAAACAAAGATTTTAAGTAGGTTTTCAGGATAAAAAGAAGATATTCATGAAATGTGAAATTCATGAAAAATATCACTTTTCTTTTGATATGTCATTATAATTTCTTATTATATAAAAATGCATAACTGCAATAACATATTTCCAGCAATTCAACTATGGGGAAATTATGAGCAAAACTTTATCTTGACAAATAAAGTGAAGATTTATGATAAAATAATATAAAACATATTTGGCAAGTAGTGCACCTATGACATCACAGATTTGCGACTGTGTTGCCAATTTGGTATAGGGCAAGTCCACGCTATTTGTTCCCGAGATGGTGATTTTTCGACTTTTTGACCATTTTTTAGTCAAGTGTGTCAATGGGTTTGTAAATGTATACATAAGTGTCATATATCACATAAAGAGTATGAAATGAACTTAATGCAAATGAGGTCAAAAAGTCATTTACGGTCATATGACGTCACAAGGTCATTGATATTCATGAAAAAATATATAAAATGCATTAAAAATGCTATTTTCAACCATTTAAAAAAGAGGTTGTCAAGGAGTACAACCAAAAAGTAAGTATTTTCTGTTTTTATATTTTCTTGGCTAAGTCTGGTGAAAATATCACGAGCTATAGCACATAGCTTTCCATATTTTTAGATTTAAAATATTCAGGTCTCAGAAATAGTCTCACAAAAGTTACTGAGCTGATGTAAAATCATACATTTTTATTACCCACCCTCCCACCTTTAGAAATGAAACAAAATAAGTTTTTCTTACATTATGTTTTGTATTATGTTTCTTTTGTTTTATCAAAGAGATTTTTTAAAAAGATTTGGCTACACCAATTGTTTAATAAAAAATATAAAGGGAATAATTGTCCCTTGTTTACTGTCCCGTTGTTACCTGACATAGTTTTTAAAACTTGACCTTTGCCAGAAAATCGAAGTTGTATTAACGTTAAAATTTGTCATTACAATGTTTATTACATGTTAAGAGGGTATGACTCTGCAAATTTAGATCTACTTTTATAATTCAGAGTTATATGTGAACAAAGTCAAATTTGAAAACACCATTTTGTGCGGTCCCGTTTGTTACCGACGAATAAATGATCATAAATTAATTATAATTGAGTTTTTACAACTATTTTTTATGTTTTTGTTGACATTCTTAGTACCTTCAGGATATACCAAAAGGATTGAGATTTCATTTAAGATTTTTCAAACAAGCCCTATTTTTGGCTCTGAATGTCCCGTTTGTTACCGCGCAAAATAACTTGGACTTGCCCTATAGTAATCCAATTTTTTTTGGCATTGTAAAGATATTCATAACTTTTTTTATCATTAGTCCGATTATCTTCAAACTCTTTTTGATCTGTTTTTCTAAATTAATTTGCTTTTTATAATATCAAATTATTTTGGGTCCGGACTTCCCCTTTAAGTCCTTGGCCCAGAATGTTCTCGGGGAATCATGAGATTTATATCATCAACAAATCACATCCATTCAGCTTCTCTAAATCTTGATATCTTAATACGGATGAAGATGGGTCGGCGCCCTTGAGACCATTCATTAAACATTTACTAGGAATAGGGCACACAGCCAAGTTACTGGGAAGACAGAGTTTATGAGACTGCTGGGGAGGGCTTCCTTTGATAAAATGTAACTTTGAAGGGGATGTGCAGGGGATGTTCACAGCTCTTCCCAAAGTCATGGTACTTTCCCTATCCAACTATTCACATTCTTAGCTGACACGTCTTTCGTCTTATCAATCGCTTAACAATCAAAAGTCATAATGAGAAAGAAATGCCATCTTGGTTGTAATCTGTTTTTAATGTTTGTAATTTGAGTAGGCTGTGGGCTCCTGACGCGTCTCTTGTTATCTCTATGTAATAGTCATAACACATGTCCCCTGTGGATGTCTCTCATCAAGTTTGTCGAGACACGAGGGAAGTTCATTTTCATTCAGACTGCGACAAACCGACGTGACTGATGACAACATCCAATTAGTCTTGAAAAATGATTCCAAAAATGTCAACAAAATATATCCTGGAGTCAAAGTAGTTCTTAAAGAAAATAAGAACACAACTTTTTAGACTTTCATTCTACAAGATCTATGAGTAAGTCTGAATTAGTCAACTAGCTTAATATAATAATTTTGTAGAAATATCAACATTGCCTTTGAGCATTTGAGAGTTTGATGGTAGTAGGACGGATGGATGTACATGGAGTACGGTTCTCTGTGCACCAGAACTTCCAGAACTTTACACCAGAACTTTACTTCTTTTGTTGGGAGTTTTTTTTTTTTTTTTTTTTTTTTTTTTTTTTTTTTTTTTTTTTTTTTTTGGGGGGGGGGGCAAATTAAGCATGTAAAATAATAGAAAACTGGGTATTGACAACTCTCTCCAGACATTATAAGTACTTACAAATTTAGAAGTCATTATTTCTCTGGAATATTTTATCCTTTAGACAGTTAGAATTAAATAGCGAAAACAGGTAGTGTTTGTTTTAAACCAAATATAAAAATGTCCATAAAGCAGTATGGATCACTGAGTAACTAAATACAAATTTTGTTATGAATTTTAAATTGTTTTCATAATTAACGACAGAATAAAGAAAAAATTGTTTTATTGAGAAAAAAAGCAATGTATAATAGTCATTATGTTATTATAAAAATCATATCAGTCGAAAGAAGTAAAAAAAAAAAAAAAAAATCGGAAACGTTATCGATATGACTGTCACGAATTTACGAACATCAAAATGCATTCATGCAAAGATTTAATTAAAAGTATTCAAAATAACTATAAAGTATTCACTAATATTCTGTAAAAAAAAATTGTAAACAATTCCAAACTCATTAGTTAGTGAGACATGTTGCTGACCGATGGAGGAAATTCCGTACAAGCAAGTTCATGACGAGACTCTACCGCTGAAGATGTACTTTTCTTGGAGAGTTGCCAAATGAAGGAATTCTTGAGGTATCTGAGGAATACTCAACTACTATATGACAAGAGGATCGATCAGTTACTTGTGACTAGTGATGTAGTTATTCACATGTTTTACTTGTTTAAACGGAGTTTACGGACAAAGTTGTAGGCCCACTCGGCAGTGTCAGATTAGATCATTGAAGGGGCGGGGCACGGGCGGATAGAGATATAAATATAGAAGAAAAAAAAAAAAAAAAAAAGAGAGAGAGAGAGAGAGAGAAAAGAAGGGTGGGGTGGGATATAAACTGACATGTAAAGTGCTTCCATTGGCTTCTTTGACAAAATACCAAATCAAGGCTATGTAGTTTGTGTTTTCTGTTTCAGTTTAGTTTCTATTTCATATTTTTACATCATATCTTTCAAAACAAAGAAATATACAAAGAACATGTACATTCATCTTTCAAATGAAATTAAATGGTATAGCCCTACATATAAATTTTCTATAGTTCTGTTTCTATCGGGGTTCATTCGATTAATCGACTTCTAAAGTTCTGAATAATTGCGTTCTAAAAAGGATGTTTGTGATATAGTACAAGTCGTGCAATGTTGTGGTCACAACACGTTTGTAAGTGCAACGGGCAACTATTATTTCTCCATCATGTCCATGTCGTAGAAAGTTGCACGTTGCATTCACGTGTTGTGACCACCGCATTACGTACTTAGGGATCGATCAAGTTTTCATGCCATTTCATTATTCTCTCGAATAGAAATTAAAATATTTGTCGCTGGTGATCACTTTTTAATTAGATATAATGAAACAGGTCGAAATCAATTATCATGCAGCAGCACTATGAGTTAACAGAGATACTCTTTATGGATAAAAGTACCCTAATAAATATTCAAAGCCAATTAATATCTAAAACCAAGTTTCATCCGAAGTTAGCCATATTATCAGGTATATCTAAAGCCGAATCTCATCCGAAGTTAGCCATATTATCAGGTATATCATCTGCCCATAATCCTTGATGGAGGGGAAAATCACATTTCCCTCTAAGGATTAACTTTTTGACAGAGCAAAGAATGGATTTCCATTTATTTGTTAAATTTTTCATTACTCAGAATATTACGTTTCGACAGTTTCTATATTTGGTGATATTTAGTCACAGCACACAATTGAATTAGTCCGGAAGAGAAATTTGTCGTTCTAATTCATTTCTCTAATGATAGGATCAAGATCTCCACTAGGGGATGTTTTCGCCTCCACAATACAATGAATGTTTTCGTTTGCCCAATAGATTACCTTAAATTTTCTTTAAATTTTGTAAGTGTTTTCTTGACTGTCTTCCTCATTGAAAACTGTGTTATCCATGTAATAAAATGTGTTTGTGCTATCTAAATATCTTAAGTTATGCCACTTGGATTGTGTGTTGGTTTATTTCTTTTACTTAATTTTTCTGCTGGGTTATAATTGAGGTCATAGCAAATATACATCAGGGCTTACGAACTATAGGAAAAACCATATCACAGGCCTTGAGTTAAAAACGTATAAAAATACATTAATGCGTGCATTGGTGAATCAGGAGTTGGTCGAGCGGTATAATGCACCCAGTTATCTCTCTGTATTGGCCCACAAACTGAATCTGATCAGACCCTGGTTCCAAACTCAGTATGTCTAACGGATGGAGATGTTAAAGGTTGGTCCCAGACGTAAATAATCATATCAGATCGGTAAAAAAATGTGAAATTCTCGCTAAGCACACGTATTATTATATTGAAAGGGAAGTATGAGTCCTTTGCCTTGGATAGAGGATGTGGTGTATAAGCGAATGTTAAAACATGCTAAGTAAATGTTTCCTCATTAAGTGTGAAATTAAGCTACTTCACATTTCAAAGTGTTCAATCCAAGCGTGCAAAGAGAGCGATTAACATCGGTATGGTGTGCATCTATATGATGTGTTTTTGTTTTTTACCGTCTTATTACAAATTGGACCTTGAGTGTCAAAATTACTTGAGAGTGTTCTTGTACGGTATAAATACGAGGTGACAACCGATTACAGTATTTCCCGTCCTCCATCTTGTCAAAAGACCTGAAGGTTTTCCTGCCCTGTGCCCGGAAATTTTTTCAATTGATTTTCCTTTTCACCCTTCCTTCTTAGCTGATAAAAGACGAACCTTATTACAAGGTAATTATTATAGAGTGTTTTGTGTGGTAAATTATATGAAGGTTATACATGTATAAGAAAAACTTTGTGGAGTCATGACACTGCAATTTAATTTCACTGGAATAACTCGTCATTTTGCTTGTTCATTTTCTTGAAATATGGTTCGATATGTTTACTCTATGCTATGTTAAAAACTCCCCGCTTATTAAATCGTTACACATTTTTTTTCCTCTCAGTTTTTTTTTTTTTTTTTTTTTTTTTTTTGCCAATGTAAATATCGCTTTTCGAATGTTTAATATGAGTGACGTACAGCCAAAAGACCCTCGAATGAAAAATAGTAATACAAATCGTTTAAAATTTATTTATAATTATACAAGTATATTTTTGTAGAAAAAACGACAACATGACCTTATGATACATCTATCATTAACTGCCATTGAACTGAAAAGAAAGACAAGAAACCAAAACAAACACATAAACACACAAAAACATCCACGTTCAAAAAAAAAACAAAAAAAAAACAAAATGCTTTGAGACGTAGTCTGTCAGCCTAGTCATGTACACACGTCTTCAAGCACATTCATAATACAACCGATCAGATGAACCTCTCCAGACACATTCAGAATTCTAACAGTCAGATGAACCTCTCCAGACACATTCAGAATTCTAACAGTCAGATGAACATCTTCAAGCACATTCAGAATCACATGAACCTCTTTAAGCATATTCAGAATTCTCCAATAAATAATATGAGCCTCTTCAAGCAAATTCAGATCTCTACCAGCATGACCAGTCATATGAACCGCTGTAAGCACATTCAGGACTCTACCAATCAGATGAACCTCTTCAAGCAAATTCAGAACTCTACCAATCAGATGAACCTCTTCAAGCAAATTCAGAACTCTACCAATCAAATGAACCTCTTCAAGCAAATTCAGAACTCTACCAATCAAATGAACCTCTTCAAGCAAATTCAGATCTCTACCAATCAGATGAACCTCTTAAAGCACATTCAGAACTCTACCAATCAGATGAAATTCTTCAAGCACATTCAGAACTCTAACAATCAGATGAACCTCTTCAAGCACATTCAGAACTCTACCAATCAGATGAACCTCTTCAAGCAAATTCAGGATCCCTACCAATCAGATGAGCCTCTTCAAGCACAATCAGAACTCTACCAATTATATGAACCTCTTCAAGCACATTCAGAACTCTACCAATCAGATGAGCCTCTTCAAGCAAATTCAGAACTCTAAACAATCAGATGAACCTCTTCAAGCACATTCAGAACTCTACCAATCAGATGAACCTCTTCAAGCAAATTCAGAACTCTACCAATCAGATAAGCCTCTTCAAGCAAATTCAGAACTCTACCAATCAGATGAACCTCTTCAAGCACATTCAGAACTCTACCAATTAGATGAACCTCTTCAAGCAAATTCAGATCCCTACCAATCAGATGAGCCTCTTCAAGCACATTCAGAACTCTACCAATTATATGAACCTCTTCAAGCACATTCAGAACTCTACCAATCAGATGAGCCTCTTCAAGCACATTCAGATCTATACCAATCAGATGAACCTCTTCAAGCACATTCAGAATTCTACCAATCATATGAACCGTTGTAAGCACATTTAGAATCTACCAATCAGATGAACCTCTTCAAGCACATTCAGATCTCTACCAATCAGATGAACCTCTTCAAGCACATTCAGATCTCTACCAATCAGATGAACCTCTTCAAGCACATTCAGAATTCTACCAATTAGATGAACCGCTGTAAGCACATTCAGATCTCTACCAATCAGATGAAATTCCCCAAACACATTCAGAATTCTTCTAATCAGATGAACCTTTTCAAGCACATTCAGAATTCTACCAATCATATGAACAGTTGTAAGCACATTTAGAATTATACCAATCAAATGAACCTCTTTAAGCACATTCATATCTATACCAATCAGATAAACCTCTTCAAGCACATTCAGATCTATACCAATCAGATGAATCTCTTCAAGCACATTCAGATCTCTGCCAATCAGATGAACCGCTGTAAGCGCATTTCGAATCTTACAAATCAGATGAACCTCATGAAATCGGAAAGTGTATAGCCCCAATGGACCCAGGTTTCAGGTTAAAAGCTCTGAATTGCCCAGTTTCCGGGTCAAAGGCGCTGATCCCGTTGATTCTTTGATGACTCTGAAAAGGGTAAAACAAAACTTAAAGAGTTCAAAAACGCCTTGGTCAGATTTGCCCCGAAATGGACAAAAACTTGCGGCGGCCACAGATAATTTGCGATGGTCACCAGGTTATTCTGCACATTTTGTTTATATAACAAATTTCAATGCTGGAAATTTATTGTTCGAACAAAGGTGAACCGTTGCTCTATCCTTTACTTGTTGAACGCCAAACAGGTAACATCAACTTCTATTTCTAACGTCTTTTAGTATGACTGGGCCGAGGATCGAACCCACGAATCCCGATTATGAGGCATACGCTCTATACACTGAGCCAATCCATTCATGTTGGCAAAAAGTGCAAACACCAACATTTTCCTTAACGTGTGACTGCACATTTAGCATCTGCACATTTGGGTAAATATAAATGTGCTTATCAAAATGTGCCGTAACAAGTACGGAAAAGCCAAAGGAAATATGGATAATGAATTTCTCTTCGAATGTTTTGTCAGGTGCCTACTGAGAAATAAAGTTATTCAAACAAATATTTTAGAGGTAACTCAACATCTACTGCTGATGCAACACATGACCACATAGATGGAACAGATCAGCATTCGTGCAAGTTGATCTAGAAGACTACCATTTATAAGTAAATAAACATTAAAAAAAATAAAAAAATAAAACAAGCAAGCAAGAAAAAAACAGCATTTATCGGTAACTCAACATCTACTGCTGATGAAACACATAACCACTCAGTACACATGGAACGGATCAGAATTCATGCCATTATATCATAAGGAAAGAACAATTTTATTTAAACAAATGAAGAAAAAAAACACCCAAATAAACATAAAACAAGCACACACACACACAAAAAAAAAACGTAACAAATAAACAAACAAACAAGAAAAAAGGCTACATACGCTTCCAACGCTAAAAACATATAATGTGTTTATAATAATAAGTTTGTGTGAAATGCGCATTAGACATTATAAGAAGTACAATGGTATCCGCCCTTTTTATACGAACCGTTCGTCTCCATCCCGCAAGAAGGTACTTGGACATTAAGTACATTCTTGTGGGAAGGCGTCGCGTTGTCTTAATCTTATCAGCGAAAATTCGTCCGAGGTAAAATCACATCTTCCCCACAAGGCAGTACATTACTAGTCAATTTATCAGTGACAGCGAAAGATGCATCATTAAGTATGCATACGATGTGGTAATTGGATGGATGGATGTGGATTTCTCACAAATGAAAAAAAAAAAAAGAATAATGACAGCTGTAAGTGTTTTCTCGGAATTGTGGGAGGAACATTACCGTTAGCCGAACGACTAAAAAAAAGAAACTATTTTTTTTTTACCCGAAAGAAATCTGAGGAGGACGTAGGCCTATGGTTTATCTTGTATGACCGGGTAAGAGATATCAGTACCTGGGTAGTACAAAAGGTAATATACATGACATACCGCCGGAACGAAAACACTTAAGGCATAAGCAAAAAAAAAGGACTCAAAGGCTTTACTTTCTAACCCTCAGTCAGACTGCCAGACTGAGACCAAACGAGCACTAACTTGCAATTCATGGTAAAATTGTTTTGGTCCTGGTGTTAGTTTTGAGTCGGGCTCTCCGGTGTGACCACGGCATAAGGATGATGAAAAATCTCCAAGTTGATACGAAAATTCTGATCTAGGCCTCTTCTTTGGGCCCGATCTAGAGCACACTTCCGTTATATAGGCCTACTACTTTAGAAACACCACGCAAAGGAATCGGAGTCGTTTAGACATTGTAAATAGACTGAGGGCACATTGTGTAACACGAGGCGATCTGCTAGATTGGTATTACTGACTTGTTCAAACATAGGAAGATACATGTATCAAAGATATAAAAAGTAATGAAAGACCTAACTCACCCACTCAACCAATATTACTCATTAAATTGTTGAGGAATACATGTTTGTCCCACTACAAACCGAACACGCTTCTGGCAATCATTAGCACCAAAC
Source organism: Paracentrotus lividus (assembly GCA_940671915.1). Lineage (NCBI taxonomy): Eukaryota > Metazoa > Echinodermata > Echinoidea > Camarodonta > Echinidae > Paracentrotus > Paracentrotus lividus. The sequence continues at coordinate 9,753,865 of CALNVZ010002100.1, forward strand.
TCCAAATATATATTTATGTTCAACCAACTTGTTAGAGGGTGATATGAATCCTCATAACCTCTTGTAAGAGGAAGTAAACTGTTAAAATGATATAACTATAAACGTACAATAATAACATGTACAGAATTTACAGATATTCTTTGGTTAATTCGAAGAATATTCTTTTGCATATCCTTATTAATTTTATTAATGATGATGATGATAGTACCAATGATAAATACAATGTATATACCCTTATCAAAGCTAAAATGCTTGTATTTTTTCAATTTTTTTTTTATTACAATACTTTGAAAAATATATATTAATGTTGTTAATTCCATTTATAACGAGAGCGTTGTCGACCATTTTTGTATATTCTGAAATGGAATACTTGCTCCTTTTCAACAACAACAAAATAGTAATAATAAAATAAAAGAAAATAAAATACTAAGCCCAGTAGGGCCTAATATTGACGAAACAAAAGGGGAGACAAAAGAACTAAGACCACACATCAATAAATTGGAAAATATTGATTATCAGTGGATAAAATCATGAAACTAGTTTCAAATTTCTCCGAAAACTTTTTACATATTTCGTTTATACCTATTGTTGACGAGTTATTTCGTTGAGTGATTGGGTTTTGAAAGACATGAATCAATCAGATATAATTATCAACATCTGGGACCGACCTTCAACGTCGACATCCAAAAGACGTGACTGGGATTCGAACCTGGGTCTGATCAAAGTTAGTTTGAAGGCTGATGAGGAAAGTTGACAATGAGCGTTATCGCTCAACCAACTCTTGATACCTTGCCCAATCTTTTACAAACTGCAGCCTGCACGTCTGTAATTGAATCTAGTTGATAAATAAAAAATTGCCCCACCGCCCCGTACCAAAAATGACGTTATTGTTGTATAAAACAAAATCAAATAAAATGGATGAATGTATTTAAACACATTTTTTCCCCATTGTTCATTGAAATGGATCATCAATGGTCCAGATAAGCCCATTTAGAGATCAGAAATTGGTCCCAGTGGGATTTCGGCAGAACTTTATTAAATGCTCAAGGTATACGGCCAACGTATTGCCAGTTTAAGTCCATTCGGTTTTTGTTTTACTGCAGCCCCTTTTACCAAAAATAAAAAAATAAATAAATAAAAAATATCAGAAAACCTCCCTTCATATTTCCACAAGATTCAGAAAAATATATGATCAGGTAAAGCCTAAAGTTTGAAGAATGTCATCATAAACGCTTATTTCTAATGATTTTGTCAAATTTCATTTTTAATACTCGGGTCAATTGAGAGTCATTCATCATGTTTACAGGTGTGCGCTCTGAAGTGGATCGTGTCTTAAAATAGCGCCAACTGTCGTTCTTCATTTTCTCACTATAATATACTTGACCCTGTCCAGTGAAAAGAGTGTTACTCTCCTTGACTCAATCTCACCTCAGGCATGTCAGGAGACGTCTTCGAGACTCGGATTCAGTGGTTCATACATGGGGACAGTCACATAGCCAGTACGCTTTTACCGTCTTTATCGATGAAAAATTCGGATGTATAAAAAGGACACGAACTAAACGGGTCATGTAAATTGATAATGCAACCGATCACTAGTTTGATGACATCATCTAGCAATCGATACATTCGATCTCCATATCAATGGCGGCATGCGATCAAAGCGAGTACCCACTCCGCGACTACGTCTGGCCATGCTCGCACGACGTCCATTACCATTGATCGTCAGAAATCGTTTTCTGCTAAACTTATTTTCTTCGAATTGCTGTGTGTAACGATATTCGACTTTCAAACCACTATCCTACCAGAAGAACATTCATTGAATTGAATTAATATTTCATTAGTTATTTCTCGAGAAGCGTTTTAGTAATAAAAAAAAATTAAGTTTGAAAATCAGTCATGTTAGTCATCTGTTAGTATGACGTTTTAGCAAAATGTCAACGGCTTTTAAAACATTTACAGAGAAGATTTCTTTGGGTAATAATAGGAAGATTCGTCTCTCATATAATTACATAATATTTTCTAATTTTCCCATAAACTTTAAAATGTTATTGAAATTTCCTTCTGGACCGTTTTTTATTTATTCATTTATTTATTTTAAAAATCTTTTTGTGGTAGAAGTTTTATTGATAGTTCAATGCAAGTATTCTAAATTCGATTAAAAGAAATAGGTTGTACAGTTGCTTTCGTATGGTTTCAGGAAACTGTAAGATAGAAACATATTATAGTCACAAAGATATACCAGATACTGTATCTGGTATTTGAAAACCACTGTGAATGGGGTATAATTACCTGCAGGTTCACTGATGGTCGTCTCTTTAAATTTCCAAATCAAAGTCTTAAATAGCTCGAAAATAAATTGTTATCGATCATATTTTATTTATATAAATTACAGAAGTGTTACGTGATAATGTATTAATTCTATATCACCAGTAGACGCCCCAGTGCATCCCAGTCGGATTATTATTCAATCAATCGACATCCTTGAGATGTATATGAATCACGCCCTTAGCTAGCATCTTACCATGTGAACTCATTAAAAACGAATCTTCTCTTTGCTTAACGGCAATGGAACTTTCATTTATTTATGATATATGCTATATTCATCTTGCCGAGATAATTCTTGAACCATCTGATACCCCTATATTCATCAGTCAGATTTCTTTACTTTCTCTACTCGAATTATTTGTCGCCTTAATTCATTTTACAGAGTGAGTCAGAAAATAAAGTCCAATCATTTTAAAATTGATTTGTGAAATGTATGAAAATTTAATCATGAGTTTCATGTTATGTCTTGGTAGAGTCATCCTCCCAGCATCTGTTGATACTCTTTTCATTTGGATTTTTACACACATGACTGAAGAACAAACAATCTTCAGAAGACAGCAAGATCGCCAAGTGGCTGGTTGAAGAATAAACAAATTGAGAAATTATTACTTATGTGCATGTACAGACACATCCACCCACACATACACACTCACACACACACACACCCACACACACACCCACATAAACCCCACACACAAACATACCCGATCTCATCCACACCAGCACGCACACACAAATACACACCCACACACTCACCAAACACACCCACACACACAACACACATATACGCCCACGCACACACTCACAAACAGTTGTTAGATAATTATTACGTCTTAGTAAACAAAACATTAATGCTTAATCAGAAAGGGGGAAATGTTATCATGAATGGTTTACTGTGTTCGTGGGTGCGTGTTGGATGATGTACGTGTGTGTGAGGGAGGTTGGGTGAGTGTGGGAGCGCCCGAGTTTGTGTGTGTTTGGTCAAAGAGTGTGTGTGTATATGTGTATACATATTCTTTCAACATTTGTTTTAATCTTTATCTATTAACTTGGCACAATTCAGATTTTGCAGTCTCTTGAAGATTGTCTGCTATTGAGCCATGCGTGAAAAGATCCAAATGAAAACGGTTCCAACAAATGCTCGGAGAATGACTTTACCAAGACATATAATGAAACCCATGATCAATGTTCATGCTTCAAACAAGACAACCTAAAAAATAATGATGTAACATTTTTTTTACTCACTCTGTATAGAAACCTCCAAGCGTGATGTTTCTTATGACAAAGAAAATATAACAAGTCATCGTTCCAATGGACTCCATTAATATATCATCATACTCATATAATCCACTAAATCATTTAAATGGAAAACAAAAATAAAAAGGAGACTACATGGTATACTTTGAACATAATTAAACTCTAGCCATAAACCATCAACGTTCATTTTTCTCTTCAAGATGAAGTTATGCACATATCGATACACTTTTTTTTTTTACAATGATTTGAAATAAATCCTGAATGGTGGTGAACATACGGTCCAATCGATTTGGGATTTAAATTTAAATCCTTAGGATTGGGATTTGAGGCTTTTCAATTTACATCTAAATTGTTAATATATATATATATATATATATATATATATATATATGAGAGATGAGAGACGAGAGAGAGAGAGAGAGAGAGAGACAGAGAGAGAGAGAGAGACAGAGACAGAGAGAGAGATTTTTAAATATAATATAATGTCTATTTATTGCCATTTGAGTATAACTTCTATCAGAGGCGTAATGATGAATCATATTCTATGTATATAGGTATACAATTTATTTATTTATTTTTTTTATTTTTTATTTATTTATTTATATTTATTTATTTATTTTTTTTTTTTTTGGGGGGGGGGGTGATGGGCTTACTTTCCTTGAATTAAAAGAGTGGCCTAAAATCATAAAATAACACTAACGCTGCAGCCCCAACCCTGCCATCTACCCTTCTCCTATTCCCCTCCCCCTCTAATATCTTTTGCACTCCACAATCTAACTCAACTCATAAACGCAGAATGGAATTTGTAATAAGAAATACAATGGAAATGCTTCTTTTGCCTTTTTCTCAACTTTTAATAACTCCGTTGATTTCGGTATATTCAATTCACGGTGAAACAATGTTGACCAAATATCATGTACATTTACTGATGATGTCGAATAAATTTCAATTCAATTCAATTCAATATATAATGAAACAATCATTATACATGTATAACATATATATCGAATATATTTCCAATTTGACACATGATATAAGATAAATGTGAACTTATATATAAAAGCATTATCCTAATTCTTTGTTTGCAATGGCGGAAGGGAACAGGCTGCGATTCCATGGTTACACAACACATGAGGGAACGAAGGTTCACGGTTCACGTGACCGGCTGACTGGGAAGACGGTGCTCAACCCAGAGGCACAGGAAACAGTTTCCTGGCCATTGGTTCCCTACGCAAAATCTTGGTAATCGCAGCCTGTCCCCAACGCCTGTTTATGTTGCTCTTGGCCATTCCTCTTCTGGAGGGATATTGGAAAATCATTATAATTTATTACAGAACGGTACCAAAAAACAATCCCCTCAACTATAACCACTAAGATACTGGATCAAAGCATCGGCCAAACACAAAAATAACCGCCCAAAACTTTATGTATAAAAAAAACAAGCCAATCTGACTATTTCTGTCAGTAATCAAGCCCAACCAACCATCCAAGTCAATAATCAAGCCCAACCATCCATCCACGAAAATAAACAAGCCCAACCAACCATCCATATAAAAAAAATCAAGCCGAATCAACCAAACCCTGTCATTAATCAAGCCACCAACCAACCATATCAAATATCAAGCTCAACCAACCACCTTTGTCATTAATCAAGCTAAACAAATCCATGTCAATATTCAAGCCCAACCAACCATCCAAGTCAGGAATCAACAAGACCCAGCAACCTTGAAATTACAAGCTCACCTAGCCAATCATTAAATATAGAAGCTCAATGTTTTCTTTCCTCATCTTCTCTACCATTTTCACTATCTACATCAATTTTCATAACCCCTTCCAAATTGAAGATTTAACCTCCAAAAAACAGGACGTATTGTGTACTATCAACTGAATAATAACATATAATTAAACACATTTTGCAAGCCCGTGAATAACATCCGTATCAACCTAAACGCGAATTCAAACAAAACCCTATCTTTAGTAGCTGTCACTTTCACCAAACAGCCTTTTAAACCAACAAACCCCAATCCTGTTACCAGTGGCGTATCTAGGGGGGGGGCAAGGGGGGCACGTGCCCCGGGCGGAGCTTCAGGGGGGCGCAAAAAAAGGAAAAGGGGGGAAAAAAGAAAAAGGAAAGGAAAGAAGAACAAGAAGAAGAGGAAAAAAAAGGAGATCGGTGATCCACAGTGAATATTGGGGTCATGTTTCCTCCCATTATTAATTTTGGCGCCCCCTACATAGCACCACTAAGTTTAACTTTTTGGCGCCCCAAAGTTTCTAGTAATTTTTTAGGTTTAGTACCTTCTTTCTTAGTTTCGGGTCAATTTTACGCCCCCTGTGTAGGCCTATATTGAAGATCAAATCGGCTCCCTTAACTTCAATTTAGCGTCCTTTTATGTTAAGATCCATTGTGTGCCCCCGGTGTGTGCCCTCCTAATCCTAATTTTAAGACCAATTTGACATCCCCTGAGTTTCAATTTAATTTAGAGCACTCTTTAAATAGTTTAAGATCAATATGGCGCCTCAAATTTCAAGATCAATTTGCCCCCCCCCCTCCCGCTTCAGATAAACATGAAGGTCCCTCTAAGGAAAAAGATTTTCTCTGTCCATGCTTTTTCTCGCTGCCTAATTACTCCCTTTTTTGTTCTTCATTGTCAATTGTCTTTGTTTCCGTATTTTATGACCATTCGTATCAAGACCTGTTCCTTGCAAAGTTTATTCAAGTTTAGAGCTCTAGATTTTTCGCTCGGCGCTTCGCGCTCGCATTATATTATATGTTTCAAAATCATTTGAGGAGGACCAACTAAAAAGTTTAAAATTATTATTTTCCTACTAAAAAAAACGAATCCCATGCATAGGCCTACAACTCCAAAACATTTTGTGCAATAGGCCTTTTGACACCCTGAAGGTAAGGCATTTTTTTTTTTATTGTACCTTCGTTGATACGAAATTCTGTATTCATGATTCTTAAATGCAAGATTCGAGTAATGCAAGAACTAAAATTTTCCGCTCGGCGCTTCGCGCTCGCATTAAATTAAAATATTTGAGAGGAAATAAAAAATTGATAAGCTACGTGTATGTATGGACAGCAAATCATCCCCAGGTCTGGGGACATGTATATATGCCACTGGTATAATAAAACTAAAACAAATCGTTGAGCAAAACTGGAGTAGACCGGGGGGGGGGGCGCAAAGTCAACAATTGCCCCGGCGCACTTGACCCTAGATACGCCACTGCCTGTTACCCAATTATACTCAAAGCTTATGCAACCTTCATATAAATCAAGTATGCCAAACTATTTTTGGACCAATAAATTACCAACAACGACTACATATATACCATCTCTTAGAAAAACGGGCCCGCTTCCCCCAGCAATTATTCTCTCCAGTTAGTTAAGCTCTACACCTGTACCTTTTAACCACCTAGTATTACTAAGGGAAAGGAGGGAGGGAAAAAGTAAACCGAACTCAACGAGAAAAAGGAGAGAATTATTAATTTATCCCTGAAATGCGACCTGCGAAAAAACAACTTGTTTAACGAATTCCGCTAGTGCATTACAATGCGCGCCGCCTATTGTCCCTTTCCAATACGCGTGAGAAGACTTTGCCCTATATGTAAATTACAAAGAAATGCGGGTCAGGCTGGAAAACATCCTGTTATTGACATCGAAATATTTAATCAAGGGCGCGTTATTCGCGTATTTCAGACCTACCTCATTGCATTCTATTACAATTGAGTTATTTTCTTAATAAAAAAATAAACGTATTCATGATAAAAGAGCTTTAAAAAGGTAAACAGACGGTGATAGTAATGATTAGATATTCACTGCATATAACTATTATAAAAGCCTCTCACTATCTCCATATTCCATGAAAAATGTTTTAAACAATAAAATTATTTTTGAGGGCTGTCGTAACATTTCAGCGGAGAAAAAAAAAACATCTTGAAATTAAAAACTCGAAATCTGAGTACGCTGGTGCTACCACTTATTGAACATTCCGGTAGTATGTAGACATAATTATCAACCAACCTACTCATCAACCACCTTCCCTCCCCACTCCATCCCCCCCCCACCCTAGGAATGGCATTTATAGAGATATAGCCAACTTGTGTGCCAAAGTGTGCTGATAACCTGATAACCTGGAGGGCTTATATGTAAAAGCACAAGTTCAAGGTTGGATTTAAAAGGGCTTAGACGGAGAACACTTGCCAATATCGGTTGTAAATCTCTTGTTCTCTACCTCCCCCTTTACCTCTGTAACTCGAAATCTTGAGTACCTGGTGCTAACCACTTATTGAACATTCCCGGTAGTATGTAGACAATAATTATCAACCAACCTACTCATCAACCACCTTCCCTTCCCCACTCCATTCCCCCCCCCCCACCCCTAGGAATGGCATTTATAGAGTATATAGCCAACTTGTGTGCCAAAGTGTGCTGATAACCTGATAACCTGGAGGGCTTATATGTAAAAGCACAAGTTCAAGGTTGGATTAAAAAGGGCTAAGACGGAGAACACTTGCCAATATCGGTTGTATCTCTTGTTTCTCTACCTCCCCCTTTACTCTGTCATCATCTCCCTCTCTTTCTCCCTCATCCTCTATCCCTCCTCCTCTACCATTCTCCAAAATCTCTCATTCTCTCCCTCACTTGATCCCACTCTATCTCTCTCTCTTTCTTACTTTCTCTCTCTGCCCCCTTCTCTCGCCCTATAGAAATAAAGTCAATTGTTGGGTCAATTAAGTTATTATCATAGTCTAAATCAAATTCTAAATTTGTGTAGGACTTGACACTTGACACTAGTTTTGGTTGGGGGTTGAGAGAACCAATCGCCTACAAATCATCAAACTCTTCTCTTGCATATGTATATATATGATATATACACATTTTCCTCACCTCTGGTCTACCAATGGTTTTCGCGCCTCGATCAGGACGCTCTGCTTCAAATTGAAACATCGAGCACTTTTTCTGAACTTGATACATCAACTTTGTGTATATATATATACATATATAATATATATACCGTATATATATATATATATATGCTAAATGCTAATAATTTATGCAAGTCGGGGGATTTAAGTTTTGTAACGGGAAGATGTTAAACACAAACACCATCCTCCATGACATAGGCCTACAGGTTTTATAAGTATAATTTAACAAATTCATGCAGTACCTAGATACTCCCATATTGTGGGAGAGCCAACGAGTTAATCCACCATGTGATCAGCAGTATAAATCTTAAATGTCAACTAACATTAATTTTGCAAACAAAAGACCAATCGGTTTGCGCCAAAGCCAAAATCATTTCCCCAATTCAGTGAAATGTTTAAACTATTGTGAATTGCAGGATGAATGTCAAGGCATTATACCATATATACCTGAATAGCTGAATAGGACTTGATGATACCTGGGCGGAATAAAGGACCCTTCTGTCTCATCAGGAAGACATTTCTGAGGTGGCCTTGATCAGACATTGTAAGTTATCTGTCACATCTGTGCTCATGTTTGTACCTCTTCACCATCAACCGGAAATCTTCAGCCGCAAAAGAGAACCAAGCGTTGTTTCCCTGGCCCAAAGAGATATAAAGATGATGGGAAAATGGTTTTACAAGAAGGAAAAATAGAGATGCTTTGTTCCAACATATCATCCTTCACTCAATAAACATATTCAAGTCAATTTAATGTGTCAGGTCAGCTTCCGTGTCAGCATGTATATTGCTTCCCTCACAGACCACAAGAATTTAGTACTTTTTCACGTGATAGAAGAGAATTCTTGAGTGGGACATCAATTGAAGATGCGCAGGTTGGAATGTCTTGTATTACCAACATCTTGGGATTTCAGCTGATCCAGCCATGTTTTTGTAGACCAACGGGTCGCGGTCATTCTTCATAATACATGTAGAAATGCTAGCCAAAAGCACGGATTTTTATCATTTGAGGTGTTTTTATTCCAAAAAGGATGATAACTATCAATTTTTGACATGTGTTTTTTTTTTTATTCTAGTAAATCAATTTATTTTGTAAAATTTTTCCACGTTCACTATAACTTCAAATTCACAAATATGCTAGGGATCATGCAAGCCATCATGTTTTTACAGCTAAAGAAAGAAGAAAAAAAAGAAAGAAAAAAGCTAACATTCTTATTTAAAGGGAATTATCCCCTCAGAGAAATTTGGCTTCAGTGAATGGAGACAACCCCCAAAACATATTGGTAAAAATTTCAGAAAAATCAGGCAATGAATAAGAGAGACATGATTTTTATATTTTGAGATCACTTATGATATGGAGATCCTCCAATTGGCAATGCAACCATGATGGTGGATGTAATGCAGGGAGATCTTTCCCATATCTATTGTACACATTGTACTAAAAATCCTCTTTTTCTCGATTCTTAAAGGGAGAATAAAGATTTTTTATGTGGATGACATGTAAATATATGAAAGTCATAAATATATCATGAAAAGTAGAGCTGTTCTATGATAATCATTACAATAAAAATAAAGAGATATTTTGAATACTTTTGTGCACACCATATGGTTGTTCTCCCCTTGTGACATCACGAATGGTGACCGCGTTGCCAATGGGAGATTTCCTTTGTCATCAGAGATCTCAATATTCAAATACTCATAACTTTTTTATCATTTATCTGATTTCATCAAGTCTTTCACTAATGTGCTTATCTGATTTTTCGGCATCCACAGTAAGACAATAATCTACAAAGGGACAATTCTCCTTTAAAGAATAAAGGAATGTATTCATAATTCCAATTTAAAACAAATTTATTCCCTCTTGATAAGCAACACGAGCAATCGATCATCTTGCAGAAATACATTTTTTTTTAAATTATCATTTTCATTTTGATTTTTTGGGGGAGCAAGCAGTTGAAAGAAATGATTTTGTTTTAGATGTGAATTTGATAGAAATTAATGTACGACCGCAAATAACGACATTGAGTACATTCAAAGAATCCTTTTCTAAAAAGGAACATTTCTGAATAAATGGGTTTGAAATGGTTTATGCAAGCTGCACCACTTAATTTAGTCCGTTTTGAGAAAACTCGTCATAAATTGTATTACAGTTCAACATAGCAAACAGTTTTGTTTGTACTATTTGATTACTTTTTTATGGGGTTGCTGAACTCGTTTAGGAAACCATACCAGGACCAAAATCTCTCC
>CALNVZ010002100.1:9785248-9810226 GCA_940671915.1 Paracentrotus lividus
CACTCAAATCATCGATATCTGTAACATCAATGCGTACAAATAAAATTCAACGGGAGTAATCTAATGTTGCTGTTTTGCCTCAGTATAACGCGTAATAATATCACAAAATGTAATAATCAATCAACATTTCCACAAGACTGATGACCCTTTCATTGACATCATCTAGATCTTATTTTGGAACTAAGAAGTCAGTTATAATCTTAACGATATGACCATACATAAAAGAACGTTTACATGATGTATATCACAAACTTTTTTTTTCTCTCAACATTTATGTATTTACAATCAAAATATGAATATTAAAGCCAGAACAGTTCTGTTTTATCTAATTTAGGACAGGATAGAAATCAGATTATTTAATTACACGGATGGACTCCAAATCTGTCACCCATCTGAGCGTTTTCTATTTTGGACCTACTAAATAGTGGGAATTAGTTTTTTTTTTATCAGAGGGGCCGAAAATATGTCCATTTTAGATATCCAGGTGGAGAGAATTCTAAAAAAGATGAATCAATCGTTGAATCAATAAATAACTCTGTATAGATTATGCATAATCTTCAGGAATTTGTACTTAGAATATGGAACTCAGATTGAAATATGTTCCAAATACGATTTAGCTATACAAATGAATTTAAATGCCTGGATGGTAATTGCGCGATACTGAAATTACTTCATTTTTTTTTTCTTTCTAAAAGGTTTATTATTAAAACAAACTTTCTCGTTTGTTATTTTATCTGATGAAATGTATGTAAATACAAGAATTATTATGCCCACTGAAATAGGTAACAAAGAAAACAAATCACGTTTGGGCATGTTGGGAAAGCTGGGTAAGACGAAAAATTAAAATTGCTCTGAATAGGTGATTAGCGAGATGCATGATTGAAAAAAAATGACGTTCACAATACGACAAGTTAAGAACTGAAATGGAGCTATTTGAGAGGGAGCTAGATTGTAGCATTTCATCTGTATTCTTCAGAATTCTTTGGAAACATATTTACGGGCATGACGGGGGTAACGTTTGAGAGTGAATGTGGTGCTATAGGATTGAGTTCAGGATGCGTATTGACTGTGCATGAGATTACATCTTTAACCGACGGTCATGGTCAAGATTAAATTAGTGTTGCCCTGCCAAGATAGAGCTACATATTATGCTAATGGTTTTTATTTATCGCTCACTATGGAGTGGAGAGTTTTGAAGCATGCACTTTTTCATCGTTATATGAAAAAAAGTGAACTTCGACAGCCATCTAAGAACAAATTATGCCATACATGTATATGACCGAATCTATGACACTTGCGTATTGAGAGGTATTAAAAGATTACAATAATAGGTTGCGGCCTATAAATAATTCTGAAAATGAGAAATCATAAGATTTGTGCCCACACACAAAATATCTGTAAATATTTAACCCATTTAAACATGTTAAACCAGGACGGAACCATCTTTAAGATTCAATAACAAAATAGTTGCTTCCAATAGCTAACTGATTTAGTGGTCAGGAGTTACTCTAGAGGCAATGCTTATGATCAGTTCTATACATGTATCTACCAGTTTTGACTGGTCAGAGCCTGTGGTCAGACACATGTCCGATTATCAGTTACGTCTTTCTGCTGTTGTGTTGGATCAAGAATGAAAAAAAAAAAAATATCTGATTGATAAACTTCTTTAAAAACCAACTAATAGATGACCCAACCATATCCTTAAAAAAAAATTGTATTCGTATTCTATTTTTTTAAATCGTATAGTAAAACGTACAAATAAACTGAGAATCAAATAAGTGTTCTTGTCCTAGTATATGCATGCTTCTTTTGTATTTGATAATGAGTTGAGAAGAAAAAGATCAGGCCTAACTAAGTACAGCATGTTTTATACTAATTAGACCTACACTGTTAGAAAAAATTAAACAAGTTGTTTAAAATCTTAAACAACTGCGTGTTAACCGGTGAATCGCACAGCGTTGTTTAAAAATTAAACAACATGTAGTTGTTAAAAACTTAAAACACTCTTGTTGTTTAAAAGTTTAAACAACCTGTTGTTTAATGTTGTTTAAAATATCAACAGTATTGTTTAACGCTTCTCTCAAAAAAATAAAAAACCTCCAACTTTTGGTTAACGCGGCCGGGTATCGAAATCACGATCCTTCGATTAAAAGGCAGACGCTCTATCCACTGAGCCAACTCATCAGTACATACATTTATTTAATGTGTGAGGCATCAGTCCTTCGCCATGGTTGAAATTTTGTGCCTATTTTACCTTGCATGTAAAGAGTGATGCCATTAGCTCATGACTACCACGTGACATTTGCCTCGTTCTGTTTAAACAAAACTGTTTAATATCTAAACTCTAATCTTTAAACAGGTCTTGTCTAAGGCTATAAAACCTCGCTTTTCCGATTTTAAACAACAATGTTTAAATATTAAACAAGAATGTTTAACTTTTAAACCAACATTTTTTTAAACAGCGAAATTTTTAAACCCCGTTCTAACAGTAAGTAGATCTTGGTCCCGTTGCATAACATTTTCCATCTGTGCTATCAATGGCAAATACCATGGTAACATTGCTCAACAGCCAATCTAAATCGTGGTTTCCATGGAAGTTGCCATTAAAGAAAAAAAAAATCTCAGTGCTAACTCAGAATTCATAGAAGAAAAGTCAATGATATAATGCGTTGTTGTCAGATAATTCCATTGTAAACTTACAAAATTTCACATCATAAATCAGCTTCAAAATATGTGAAGATATTTTAAAATTTGATTACAAAAATCTATTCGGTATAGGCTTAAACACACGTTGCAATTTGTAGGTAACACGCATATAAGTTATAATTGATTTTAATGCAGGCTTTGAAATCATAGCTATCTGTTTAATGCTCTCAGTTGGAATGATCGACTCATACACTTTAGGAGATAAATACATGTATGCATGATAAATATTCGTGTTTAAAGTTCAACAGCACGTGATTATCAAAATTCCACAAATGTTTACGTTTCTCTCTACTTATATTTCAAATATTGCCTCTTGAATTTATCACCTTTTCCCTTGTCATTTTCTAAAGTCTACCTGTAACTCCTGTCAAATGTACTTCTACAATAATTTGTATACAAAGTATTTGTCCACGACGTAAATGTCCCATTTATCTTCGACAACATGTTAGAGTAACAAATCATTGAGTAAGTTCATCTTTTGAACTTTGATGGGTCGAATAAATCAAGGTGGAAGATTTTAGCTGGTGGGTGTAAAAAGCCTCGGGTATCTGAAGAACAATACAAAGATGATAAATTCAATATCACAAAGTATGCTAACGACTGTCAATTCCCAGAGGGTATCACAAAGATGAAATATAGAGTCATTCAATCTTCTAATAGACCTCATAAATTTACAAACTCGATAAAGATCTGATCAATACACGTGTTTTGTGGTTACACCATTGAGAGAGATTAGCAGACCCCTTGTTGGTAGAATTGTATTCGATAAATAGTTTCCCCACAAATATTTGTCCCCATGACACCGAACAATGTCCATTTCAGAAATCTAAACTTCCATTTTATCGGGCTTTTTTTTATCCTTATCTTTGTTTGGATATGATTATGCTTTCCAGCTATATTTTGTTGTAAATTTAAAAGCCATTTTTAGTTCGCACGAATTAGGTTACAATATTACCACAAAGCATAGAAAAGAGAAAAGGGCTCCACTTTGCTCCAATTCTAAATGCTACCTGTTATGGTAACATGGCATGCTGGTGTATTTGTCCCCCATAGTGATCAGATCACATCAGATGATCAGTGGTCATAGTAAAATGAGCATGATCATGATGACAGTGACATGAATTTATATATTAAAACACACACACACCCACACACACGCACGCACACACACACGCACACACACATTGAATGCGTTTCCATATTTTACACGGGTAATTTTTTTTTAAAGTTTAGATGGAATCAATCGCACGACACACCGTTTTTTTTTTATTTAGTTGTATTTTGTTTACCGTTCATGTAATTTGACCACCAATTAAAGAAAAGCCATGCATACATTGAAATATATTTTGAGTAGATTAACGATGAGCCCAAAGCAAAAAAAAAAAAAAAAAAAAAAAAAAAACAGGGCAGCCGAATGTAATAAAGAAAATTTTGTTTGATGGAACAGTAGGATGAGAGATGTGTGATTTTTTTTTAACTCCACAGAAATGAAAAGTAATACTGGCATAAAAAAATATATAATTATAATATATATCATAACTCGTTTGACGAACGAATAAAATCTTATTCAGTGATCCTCAGGGGGTAATTTTGGAAATGATCTTATATTGTGTTACAACCTAGTTACGAACTACATACACAATTATGCTTTTAAGCTCCTAATATCCATTCTTTATTAAATGACGATTCCCTGAGGATTCCATATAACATAATTGAATTTCACAAACGATCGGATTATTTGGTATTGTAGGTTTTTTTCTTATTGTCATATTAATGATACTCTTACCTACGTGGGGGTGACCATCACTGACATCTGCTTACTATACTGTTAATTAATTCTAAGAAAATTTCAAGAAATTTAAGATGCGTTAATGTTAGTTAGAACAGAATTGTTTGCAAAAAGCGTTCACACACTTATGCTCTTCTTAAATATCACGAGACAGTCATATACTACTGGTATTAAACACTTAGTAATCTATTATTATTGTACTGTCAGTCAAGAATATATTTGTGTCGACCTTTAAATGCAGGTCATAAAATAAATACAACCACAATAAATATTCCCCATTGTGAAAAACTCAGGTATGAGACGCCCCTAGGTCCAATACCTTAATCAAGGATGGAATTTAGGTTGTTGAAGTTTATTTATCATCAAAGGATACAGGCACAACACGCAAGATGATTAATAGCAATAAGTGTCGACAATGACGGATAAAACCTAATGATTGAATTGATGATAGCTTTTCCTGTAGTCTCAGCTTTAGGCATTATACTATTGATTTTTAGGAATTATTGTTAACTTCAAACACGATTTAATTTATAAATATGACACAATGAAAGTATACACGTGTTCAAACTAGGATAACGATACATGACTAATTTATGTTATAAGACACGTTGTTAATGTTTCAGGTTTCGGGAGATCATGCTCGAAAGGAGACTATATTTTTGCTTTGCGTGTTACAACCGTGTGAGTGATTATTCTTCAACAAATGAAGGCTGTTATTGAAAAAATATGATTAAGATCTGACGAATTGTTGATTCTGGTATATCAACAGTCCAGCTAGTAAACAGGTTGGAAATTCTTCCATTTTCCTTCTTTTGATATGGTAATTTAATAATATGATTTATTTGAACAGAACTAAAGCTGGCACAACGGACACATGTCATTTGTCAAAATAAGGGTCCCGGGGTAATATGATTGACTTTGGTCAGTTTGTCCGATTGATGTAGAGGTGCAAAGGCTGTCACTCAAAGGAAATTCATATTTATTGTTACAAAGCAAACGCAGATTAAGAGATCTAATAATTTCATCAATTGCTCAGCAAGTTTTTTTTTAATGAATTAGAAAATATATATTTCCCTGAACATGGTTGGCTACCTCCTGGATAGTGCGAGTATTGTATTATGATATGTGGGATAGGAAGGGATGGAAGTCACTTTGGGTATCATTGAACGGACATCCAAGCCACCATGTTATCTCTTAAGTGCTCTTTCTCATCATTCAATGATTTGTGGTTTGTGTGAGATTCCTTCTGTAGACGAATATAGATCAAATTATATTTACTAGCCATATTTTATGTCATTTATGAAATGGGAGTGCTTAGTGTGATCAAAAGAGACATCGTGTAAATCTTGTTATTTGAATTAATACCTTATATTTGATTGATAAATTTTAAGAACGCTAAATACATCTTGGATATCTGAGATCAGTGTTAACTCCAAACCTTAACAAGACAAGTGTCCCTAGTCGTCATGGTCGTGTTGCACAAAAGAAAATCAATCAATCATTAGGTCATTTTTTAACTTGAAAAAGGGGAAAACATCACAACAATGCTGCATTTTAATAACAGGCACGTGTCCTAAAGTGGAGGGGTCTGTGACACCCAAATCGATGACTAGGAGCAAACAAGTATTTGAAAAAGGGGGAAATGCAACATTAAAAAAAAGGCATCCTATAAATCAAAATATAGATCTTTCTTTTTATGGTTTTATTTTTATTTTTTTCTTGTTTAAAAGATTTTCACATGGGGAAAAGTTGGGAAAGGGCTACAAAATCTAAAATCAAAGTGAGAGGGGTTGGGAACACATGCATTTGATGTATTACATTTCAGCTGTCAAAAAACCATCGTTATAACATAGCTATTTTATGTCTTTAAATTCTGAGGATGTGCCTCAATAGGCCAATTACCTATGCCCTTCCCCTGCACAATTTCATTAGATTATTCTTCTTTGTAATATTGTACTGTTGTTACGCTATTTTATGTTATTATATCTAATTTACTGTTTCTTGTACAATGTATATTTTTTATGTTTAAATGAAATGTTGAAAATAAACTTAAAATTGAAAAACAAATAACTATAATACTATATGACAATAGACAAATCTCAGGAATTCCAGTTTGCCAGATCCGAATTTTCATGCTCTGTTAATGTGTGTGTGTGTGTGTGTGTGTGTGTGTGCTTGTCTATGTGTGTGTGTGTTGTGTGTAAAAGGGATGGTGTGTGCGCGTATGTTATTTTGTCCTGAATTATCCAAAAAATCCTTTGTTGAGAAAAATATCTCAAATCGAGAAATAAAATCTAGCATCTAAATGAAAAACATGTTTGCATTCCATTATATCCAAAGGCTACCCACAGGTGGTTTCATTTTGATCCGTCTATATGAAGGTGAACTTTAAATACAGATTTAGGTCAAAACAAATCAGTATCAAACCCTTTTCTATTGCCAATGAACTAGATCCCCAGTTTAGCAAATAATATCTCAAGTTAGAGACACGTTTTGATGACGTTTTAACCGTTCAAAACATAATCGCCTCTCCGAAGACCAACGGGAAGAACCAGCTACCAATATTTTCTCATGTGTTGTGTCGAAACAACATTGTTATTCAGGTGGAACACGATAACTGATAGATATTGTAACCCTGAGCCGTGTCTTTGAATTTGTCTTAATTTGTTCCCTCTGGATTAAACATGTTAGTATTCAGGTCTGTGTATCTCTCTCTCTCTTTCACTCTCTTTCGTCTCAAACGTTTATCGGTTCTCTTTCAGATTAAACTATTGAAAATGTAACATCATAGATGGAAGTACTGGATTGTTTCTTTCATTTCCATGAGCTTGAAAGGTCGTTTCAACAATAAAGTCACAAATGTGACTAACCCTAACCTGTCGTGATTGTTTGCACACTTCGACATAATATGTTTCTGTTACATGTCGTAGAGGTAAATTAGAGGATGCACATTGGGCGGGGTTACCACACTAACTGTCTGATGTTACCTAATGGATCTGAAAAAAAGATAAATAATGAAATCAGATTTCTATTTCACTATTCGACAATGCGAACATTATACGATTTCTTTCAAATCTACACAGAACAATGAGAAAATATGAAAATTAAGATTTATAGCTTGAATGCTATGATGTACAAGGCCTGAATAATTTTTGGATCGCAATTTACTTTCTCAGGTTGTCCTGGTTGTCCTAGATGATTCAGTCCTCAACAACATGTTATATCAGGAGTTCCACAAGGCGCTGTTCTTTGACCTACTATGTTCATGCACAATATA
Organism: Paracentrotus lividus; assembly: GCA_940671915.1. Lineage (NCBI taxonomy): Eukaryota > Metazoa > Echinodermata > Echinoidea > Camarodonta > Echinidae > Paracentrotus > Paracentrotus lividus. Next base: position 9,793,021 of record CALNVZ010002100.1, read on the forward strand.
CATCAAAGACCTAACCGACCTCCGTTCTTTTTCAGTAAGACTATTTATCGATGACGCAATCGACGTCAAGAGCCAGCAAGGCACCCAACAACTGCAAGATTACCTCGACAAGATCAGCAAGTGGGCAAAGACATGGACAATCATGACAATGAAACTCAACATCCAGAAATGTGAGGTTATCAGAGTGCAGAGAAGAAAGAATGTAACCAACCACATCTACATCTTGAACACCCCCTGAGACTGCTGCTTACAAATAATAGTTGTCATTATCAACATATAAGAAGAAACCTTCAAGGTAGTGTCATCCTTTTGCAGGCAAAAATATTACATTTCTAGTTTTTGAGAGGATATAGAAGTATATCAATGACTATATCTTCCCTATCTTCCCACAACATGATTAAGCTCAAATGTGTATGTTTGTCATTATATTGCGATTATCAAAATTCATTCCTATTTTTTCGAACCTCGAAAAATATACCGTACGGTGCGAACCTTTGACCGTTAGCGCAGAGAATAATGCACGCTGATGCGCCGTGTGTATATTGCTGTGTGTGGTCCGTGCTGCACGCGCTGTAATATCAACGATGTTGATGGAGACTGGTCTAGATTGGAAGTCAATTTTCGTTTCATTTACTGATCTAGGCAACCTATGACAGTAAGATTGAATAGACTATATAGGTTGATCATATTCTAAAGTTATGCCAAGTTGCATTAGTTTTCGCAATATGTGAAAAAGGATGACACTACCTTTAAAGAAACAAAATGTAGTAAGCATTATGCCAGACAGCCAACAGTACACTTTCATTCCTTACACACTGTCTCATTGAATCAACTCCAAGAAATTAAAAGCTACTTCTACAAATTTCTTGTGAGCTAAACGGTTTGGGATCCATCTAAGAAATAGCTTATCCACTAAACATGCTAAATGATCCAACGCGGGCTGCAAAATTTGTGTAAAAGATAAGCACAAATTTCAAGCGTGACATCTATCACATCAAGCGTGACATCGAGTGTGACATATATCATGCCTATGCTAGAGCAACTTGGCTGGCCAACACTCCAAGAACATATGATGGCGACCGGACTGGAACTCATGTACAAACTCCAGAGCACAGGATGATCTCACAGCCAGCATCACCTATGCCCCTCGGCAACTTTCCGTCTGCGACTGATGGGTTGCCAGTGCTAAACCAGTAGGGACTTGTTACATGCACAATGTACATTTTGCACCCCAACACCCTACCACATTCAAACGTCTGCAAAGATCTTAAACCATTCAATTCTAGTGTAAACTTAAGAGGAAGAGGGCGCTATCACTCTACGCAAATCAAACGCTGCCATAGACATTTTGTATTTTGCACAGTTTTTTCACTTTGTTTTTCTTGATTATGGCGAGCAACTACCTTTTCAAAGAAATGATCACTTGAATAGTTACGTTAGAGTCTTTTTTTTTTCAAAAATAGGAATAACTTACTGCAAAGGGGAAAAAAGTCCTGTCACTTGTGTCAATTCGAAATCCTAATCAGATCAAATTCTGTACAATATGGCAAATTTTGCTCTCAAAATAGCTCATACGCCACATAATTATCTTCCTGGATAACGCATAATTATATAACAGCTTAATGATCAAGCCGTTTTTAAAAGCTTGAATTCTCACCTTTCCAGAGATGGTAAATTCATTTCGATTGGTTAAAAAAAAGTCCTGTCACTTTGAAATTGTCACAACGAATCTTTACTCGATGGGTCAATATTTCCGCATATCACATGCATATCGCATGTGGACGGCGTCTTCGCAAGATGTGACAAGATCACTATTTATATCAATAATCGTTAGGAACATCAATCTATGTGAAATAAAGATTCTGATTACAACTTTAGCACAATGGTGTTATAGGCTTGCCAAAATGTATTTTCCCCAATCTGGTCTGAAGCATCTACCTACGAAACTATGATAAAAGTTCAATTATTTATTTCATGTCCATGAGAAATTAGTCGAACGGATCGACTGACCAGACCATTTTACACAGGAAGTTTTCTTAGGCGAGTTTTTGTACGCTAAGTAATAATTGCATGCAGTTGTCAATCGGTCGCTTCCGCCGTTATAGCGCGGGTTTTGTTGACATTAATGTAGAACCGTATAATTTTCTGCGCGCCTCAGTTGTATTTCCACTAAACTCATGAATGTAATGTTGCGTTTCCCTCCTCAAATAATGGACGCGTCTTTATGTTAAGATTTAATGTCATACGTTAGGTTTACATTTCACGTAGAGTAGAATTGATATTGCCACAGGTGTAAACTTAAGAGGAAATACAATGAAGAAATACTCGCACAAGTCACTACTTACTTGACGTCATTTATTGTAGACCTTTTTGGATAGCGCTTGCAGTCAGATAGCTCAGCTCTTTCAAAACAATACTACTTCGATAACACTAACAAAAATACACCTGTTTACTTTTATATTCAAATGTGTGCACAGGCTGCTTGATTAAACAAGCGTAGATCTTGACAACGTCAATGCTTGTCAGGCTTACCAGATATAGCAACATGTAACGTAAACAAATTAAATTCGAAGTATTGCAGATTATTCGTTGATAACATTTTAAGCTGTTAATTAATTACTAGACACATCAATAATCAATTTGCAGTTTGTTTATTAGTGTATCGTACTTTCTTTTATACGTGTATACACATTCAATCACAATTATACATTTTCACCCAGCTTCCCAATTGGCACAGATATTTCAGATATGATATGTCGTCATCCACCAACGCAGAATTTCAGGCCCGCTTGAAAGAAAAAATCTGGTCGAAAGCAGACTTCTAAAGCAAATATTATCGTGGTATAGTCGATGACGAGCACATTTAAAATTGGAATTGTCATTATGATATTATACAACTTGTAGGCTTTCCATTAATATGTAATTTGTCTATTTCTATTTTATTTTATCTTTTACTTCGAAAAATGGTCTTAAAATTTAGTTTTGTATTCAAATACATACTTACAAGCTACCCCAAAGCCTTCAGTAATCCGTCATGTGAAACTACGCAGACAAGAATCTCGTGTTCTCTTAATCGAAATATTTTGCGGGTCAAGCATGACCTTCTCTCTACATATCTGACAAATTAAATCTGACGCTTGTTTACTACATTGGAGCTTTTCACTTTATTATACATTCATAAAGAATATTACAATGTCCTTTGAAAAGAGCACACATCCATGCTTGTACATTAGCTGAGAGGTATATCAGAAAAGGAGATATGCCAACGTATATTATCTAGGTTCACGCTCAAATATGAAATAATGTGTAATATATACTAACATTCCAACGTGGTTATTTGTTCAGGTATGCTCAAGTTCACATTTACTGAAACTTTAAATTTGACATTAAAGAGAAAGAGAAATTGAAATACAAGGCTAAAGTTATTAGATAATGATGTCGATATGCCTGTTGGATTATTTTGTATATAACAATTCATTTATATCAATCGCCAATCAAAAACAGCATTAAAGGGAGTCCACGAGTACAAATAAACCTATTCTGAATGTATTTAAAAAAAAACATTTTGGTCTCCTATATTTCAATCAAATATTTTAGAGAAAGACCTGAATCAAAATAATGTTACCGAAATTGATATAAAACTCCCAAAACTATCTTGGGGAGGGGGCTGCCAGTTTGTTGAGAATCAGAAAGAGGTTTCTGTATTTTTGAAAATGTCAGAATGGGAAGTAGCGGACGCAGACCGGAGTCACACAATGAACTTACCGGGCCCATGCGTAAACATGATAGCGCCGCTTTTGTCCTCAGACAATTGGGCCCCCGAAATGCATTCAATTCGATTTTCTTGGATTCGCGCCTGATGGGTACATGTAAATTTGTAATAAGGAGATTGCTTAGGGGGCCGTCACACTGAGGTCGTTCTATAACGTTCTATAACGTTCTTGCCCGTTCTTTAAAAAAATGCTGAACGGGCTTTGGTCGGGTTGGAACTTTTAACTCTGAAATTTTTTTTCTTGAATACGATACTAGGCGGTTCATAAATAGTTCTCGTTACGTCAATTCCGTCTTTATCGCGTCCGCAATACGTTGTTATCCAGTTCAGACCGAGTAACCTGCTCGTTCACTCTATACCGTTCGTAGCACGTCCAAACCGTCACTAAAAGTGCCTATGCACAGCATGATAAAAGTTAGGTACCATGTTCGTAGTACGTCCTTCTCGTTCAGAGTAAGTCCTACCCGTTTAAGGAACGTTGTCACTACGTTTAATTTTAGAACTGGAAGCCAATACGATTTTTTTTTTAACATGTTAAAAAAATCGGAATGCCTTTCCGTTCTCTCCGTTCGGGCCCGTTCGCCAAGTTCGTAAACAGATTGTAAACGGTCTGTACTAGATTCTAAAAGGTCTGTACTACGTTCAGTCCGTGTGTAAACAGATTGAGCCCGTTCACCAAGAACTACCAAGAACGCAGTGAGAACTAGCTCAGTGTGACGGGAATTATGACATGCCGTTCTGTTTAAAAATTGAAACGTATTGCTATCCAAGCCCCTGCTATAAAGTCCTGAGCAGATTTAAATAGGTCTCAAGTACGTCCACTCCGTGTGTACATAGATTTAACCCGTTCTGCAATAATTTCAATAACATGGTAAGAAATTTATTGTTCAGTGTGATAGTAGTATAAGCGAATAGATCAGCTGTTTAATTGCCACACATTAATTGTTACAATTCCAGAAATCTCACAACTTTTAGAATAAATACGAAAAACGGCGATTGGTCCGAAAAGAACGAGTACAATTTGACCTAATTATTTCTTGATTAAGATGAACAACGTTCGTATACAGCATGTACAGTCCTCAATACGTCCATCACGTCTCTGCCTCGTCTGCAGTCCGTTTGTATCTAGTTAAAATCGGGTGAAAATGACCGTTTCCACGAAACAGAGCCCGTCTGAAACAATCCAAACCCGTCCCCAGTTAGTTTCAACCCGTTCTTAATCAGTTCCAACTCGTTTCCAATGCGTTTCGTCCCGACCTAATTCAACTAGTTCTGGATCGTTTTTAATCCGTCAAAATCCGTTCTTACTCGTTCTTACGAGTCTCCAGAAAGTTCATCTCGTTCTTACTTCGTCATTATCCGTGGCTAGAACGTGTTGAACGCAAATGCGTGCCCGTTTCCCATAAAAAAACCTAGCCCGTTTTTGCCAGACCTCATGCGTCTTCGTAACTTCAAGCTGATAATGAATAAACAATGCTCGTTTTATAAAACGTCCTAGCACATCTTTAGAACGATTTAAGTACGGCAATTTCGTTTGTAGTACGTCCATCTCGTTTCAGGTACGTTGCCACCTCCGTTAATTTTAGGACGAGATGGGCGCCCGATTTTTTTAAAACCTTTTTTAAAAAATCGAGAGCAGTTCCATGAAGTTCGTAAACAGATCGTAAGAAGTATTTACTACGTCACACAGACTATGCCCGTTCGGCAAAATTTGCAAGGACGTAGTAGGAACGAGCTCAGTGTGACGGGGGTATAAGGCGCCTTCTCAATTCAAAGCGTCAGTTTCCCGCGGGTTCCTGTTCAACACCGGGGAAACATACGGCTTTCAGCTTTTAACATGTTTAAGCCGTATTAAGATTTCGGAATACTATTCAAAATCCGAAAAATCGGCGTTTGGATCAAAGGATGCGGGAACCTGCCTTTTGAATGGCCCCTAATACTATAGTGAGGGAGGTGAGGACTTTACAACGCTGACACAAACATGAAAATAAAATCAAAGTGAAGAAATATAACTCGTCTAACATTTTACATCCATACACGAGAAAGATCAGACATCGAATAGGACTCACCAAGATCACATTTTAAGCACGTTGGGCAATGACATATAAACATGATAAATATGACGTTAAAAAGCCTTATACTCTGTATGTGGCGCAATACAAATCACATTGTTATTATTATTATTATTATTACATTACTAACAGTTCTGAAATGTGGAATGGGTTGAAGTGCTGGAGAAAGGATGGTTGGCAGTTGTGAAGAAGAATGGACATTTGGATCCACCAGATATATATATTTCGACTCCGTTTACATCATTACATGGTATGTATATACAGGGTGTCCCAAAAAGAACTATACACTTTGAAATGGCTGCCAAAATAAAAAGTATATGATTTTAGGTAATGAAATTTACATGTATGGAAAGCCCATTATCCCAAATTTCATATGACATAAAAAAGTCTGAAATAAGTCATGCATGAATGAGCAGCGTTCGCTTTTGTAAAGGGTATGGAAATTAGGGTGCGCAGGAATTGCCCTACCATTTTGTTTGAGGAAAGTCATTTGGAGCCTATGGAATTGAGGATGATATGCAGAATTACTGATCAATTATGTTGAGTTGGGGTTTGCTAAGTGAAACTTGTTGAATTGGGGATTACATTTTAATGCATGATTGAACAGGATATGTATTTCCTATATATTCATTGTAACTTTCCAAGGTTTATTCGTGGTGTGTTAGTGGTAGTCAGGATGGGGTGCAGAACAGGTGAGATGCAGGGTAAGAATTTTGATCAGTTTTGATGATCGTTTTCATGATCTTTTGGGTTGTCTTAATGTCTAACATCAGTGACGTTCTTTTTTTTCAACAATTTTTTTTTAGAGTATTCAATTTACATAATCCCATCTGGATATTAAGTAATTCAATGAGAAATTTAGATAATCTTGAATGTGGGGCAGGCATATTATGATTCTTTATTATCCATTGAAGGGATTATTCAAAGTCACTGATGTTTAAACCCCCCCCAAAAAAAAAAAAAAAAAAAGAAAGAAAAGAAAAAGAAAGAAAGAAAGAAAAGAATAACAGCACTGTAGCATCGAATTAGCACATTACAAATAAAAGAATTAGAGAATTAGAGTAAAGACTGACATGTTAATTTCACAAATTTGTGTTACACTGTCATACTCCTTTACAAAAGTCCAAATTGCGAAAATGACTGGATAGTTGGTTGGTTGATCAATTGAGTTGATTGATTATTGGATAACAGTAAAGCACATTGTGATTGAAATAACTGTATGAAGATGATGTAATGCTTGATTGATTAGATGAAACATTTGGAGACTGGTACACTGTTGATTAAATGATTGCTAGCTGGGTGTTGATTGTCTAATTTGTGTGACTGATTGATTGATAGATTAATAGTTGTCATCAACCATCCAATTTGGGTAAATGTGAAAGACACTGATGCGAGAGAGGTAGTCAGGACATTTGGAGTAGAAACCAATGAATATGAATGGTCAAAACACACCCATGCAAAAAGAGAGAGATAGATAGAGAAAAAGGGAGGGAGACAGTGAAGGAAAGAAAGAAGAGAGAGAGAGAGGGAGGAAGACAAAGAGAGAGAGAGAGAGAGAGAGAGAGAAAGAAAGAAAGAAAGAGGGAGGGAGAGAAAAGGAAGAGAGAGAGATTAAACACACCACTGAAGGACCTCATTAAATATACCTTGGAAAGTTACAATTCAACAAATAATAATACATATTAATACATAATAAAAATACATATTCCTGTTCACTCATGCATGAAAATGTAATCCCCAATTCAACAAATTTCACTTAGCAAACCCAACTCATCATAATTGATCAGTAATTCTGCATATCATCCTCAATTCCATAAGCTCCAAATGACTTTCCTCATACAAATTGGTAGGGCAATTCCTGCGCACCCTAATTTCCATACCCATTACAAAAGTGAAAGCTGCTCATTCATGCATGACTTATTTTCGGACTTTTTGATGTCATATGAAATTTGGGATAATGAGCTTTCCATACCTGTAAATGTCATTACCTAAAATCATATATTTTTTATTTGGCAGCCATTTCAAAAGTGTATAGTTCTTTTTGGGACGCACTGTATATACATGCATGTACATGTACAGTTGCGCTCATAAGTATTCATACCCCTGTCATTGTATAAGTTTTTTTAGCCGTGTTGTTAACTGGATGTGCTTTGTCAAACTTTTTGGTGATTAGGATGCTATCACTTATCAGCAACTGAATAGTTAATAAAATTTGACATTTTGACAATTTTGGTATTCCAGGGGTATTTTATTGACGGATTTACGGAAAACACCATGTTCATATCCTCGAGGTACTTCATTTCATATTCAATAACCACGATTGTACATTTTTTTTTTCTCAATATGACCACATGGAATAGTTCTTGTAAGTGTCTACAGCCTTTCTTTAGGTTTTCTGTGGGGTTTGTCCCATGCTTCCTCTGTAAAACCTCCAGGCTGACTCAGGTTGCATGGTCCTCGAGCCATCATGTGAAGCTTCCCAGACACTTTTCTTGGGGATTCTTGTCAGGACTTTGAATTTTTCACTTCGGAACATTGATATCGATGTTGCTAAAATACAATGACCGCACTATCATCACTTTCGGACCCCTAATGCAATACTTCAGCGCTTCTCCAAGAAGTACTAGTTGAACAACAAGGTCAAGGTGGCTTCTTGAAATGTTAAATAAGTATCCCTTGAGGCCCCAAACTATCCACAGAGCATAACCAAGGTCAATATGGTAACCGATGACCAGCCAGATATGAAGTATCGAACAGCAAATACTGCAGAGATGAGACCTGAATGGACACTGCCTCATAACCAAGGTTTTGCTTTTAGACCCACCGTGGGGCCTCTGGGCAGTTCCTGAGCTGAGTTAAACCAAGATAATAACTTTTGGGCCTTGATTTTACAAGTTTATTAGAGAAAATTAGAATTAAGAGCTTTTTTTTCATCAAAAAAATTCATCATCATCTAGTTGCTGTACCTTTTCCTCCTACCATTGTTCCTGCAACATATATTGGACGGCATGATCACAACCTTAAATATGTTATCCCGAAAGCAACCACAGATGCTTACAAGTTCTCCTTCTTCCCACGCACGGTCAAAATTTGGAACCACCTACCAGGATCTGTTGTAATGGAAACAAACCCAGCTGTATTTAGAGAGGCCGCACTGCCAGTCATCCGTGTGATGCAGAATCCTGTTGGGTCTCTTATGCTGTAAACCAAGAGGCATATTTTACTTGCACAGTGCACACTCACTTTTACTGTATATAAGTGAAATTTCAGTTAACTTCACCGTGGCACCTCGCACTGATACACAAAATGTTTTCATCCCGGGATAGCTTTGGAGCTGCTGAAAGGGATTATTCTTCAAGGTTCAAGGTTCAAGTAATATGGACTTTTTTCAGTTTGGCGAAATAAAGAAAGAGTCTTCAACTTAAAAGAATAGCGTTCTGATTCTAGCATATAATATTCCTATGCAATATTTACGGGTTTCCTTCTTTGCTAGCAGCACTGGAAATCTCTTCAGAATAAGGGGCATCCTAATAAAGACGAATTTAATAAGATCCTGGATGAAAACATGCAGAAATATACTTATAAAGGTCACCTTGGACAGCCTTGGACGTACCATGGCGGCAATGTTCCAAAGCATATGGCCATTTTAGTAATTGAGTGGATCAAGGGCAATCATAATAAACGATCTGGAGTGGAAAATTCAAAGACCTGACAAGAAAACCCATGAAAATTGCAGATTCACATGATGGCTCGAAGACCATGCAACCTTAGTCAGCCTGGAGGTTTTACAGAGGACGCATGGGACATACCCCATGAAACCTTATGAAAGGCTGTGGGCACTTGCTAGAACTATTTCAGGTGGTCATTTCAAGGGGGAAAATGCGTAATTGTGTTTATTGAACAATAAATTGTAAGAAGTGTGCAAAGGGTATGAATACATATGAACATGGCATTTTCCTTAAATCCGTCAATAAAATACCCCCTGGAATGCCAACATTTTCAAAATGTCAAATTGTCCTAATTGTTCATTGGCTGGTAACACACTATACCAAAAAGTTTGACTAAACACATCCAGTTAGCAGCACCACTCAGAAAACTTAAAAAATGACAGGAGCATGAATATTTATGAGCACAACTATCTCGGTAGCTCTCTCTCTCTCTCTCTCTCCATATTGCTGTCTCTATCGATTCCTTTCTTGTATCTCTCCATTGTTGTTGTAAATCATGAAATTTATATATCCTGAAGTACAAGTATAGTCCTTCTATGTTTTCTATCATTTTGACAAAGAGATCCTTCAAGGGCAACGGCCTGCAAATCACGTTGTACTGTTTAGTTAACAATGATCACTGGATGAAATATCATATGCCTATAACCAACAATTATTTGTCTATTTCATATTTCATTCAAGGTTCTTGAAAATATCAAATTTATTCCAATGAAAATCGATGTATGTTATCTTCCAATTCAAACTTTAATCTACAAATTGTCGCTAAAAATAAGAACATAAAAAGTGCCTCGAAATATTATTCGATATTTCTGTTAAATTTTCAAACGTTCTTTCAATGATCATTTTAGGTTACTTTCAATTTAAGAAGCACTTGATTTGATTTTTCACAAATAATGCATTCGCCCAGGGCAAATTTCATTTTAAATAGTCATGTATCTTTTTATTCGATTTAATATACGTACTACCTAAAATCGGCGAAGAAAGCTGTATGGTAAGGGAAGGTTTAACTGAGGGTATAGCGCGCGCTATATGAGAAACATTATGCAGTAACGCTTTCCCCGCCCTCCTTTTTCTTGTATTTTTTTGTATTTTGTTTTTGTTTTTTGTTTTTGTTGTTGTTGCTAGTATCACTTTAATGCACTTCCATAAGATCTGAAATTGTCAGGGAAAAAATTACGATCTGTTGTTTATCATTTACTTGGCATTTGTTAAAATTGCATGTTTTGGGGGAAAGGAATTCTACAATTCAGCCTTTGCTACATTGACGGGGAGATGTGAATCATTTCATAAACACAACACAAAAAGAAAGTTCCCCCTATTTCAAATATCAATAATTTTTTGAATAGGAGGAGTTCAAAAAATCTAATTATATGTCCATGTAGGGAATTTAATTAGCAACCATGGGAGTGAATTTTAGAAAAAAATCATGTTGCCATGCTTCAGTGAGCAATGGTTGAATGCAAAAATGTCATTTTTTGAAGTTCGCAAGCCTAAAATCACAACTTTGATTCAATGATATCGGACCAATTTTTAGATTTTAAACATTTCACGCATCAGAATGTACGCAAAACGTGCTTCCAAACATACGCACAGGACGTTTGCGTACAATTTCACGGTTGAGTGAGCATGCAGCAAAAATGCCAAATCTGCGATTTTTACTTCTTTGCCATGGTAAAATTTATCAAATATGAAGGGATTCATGTCTAGGAAGAGTGTTTTTAACTTTTGCAAAAATTTTTTAATCAATTCACGGTTGAATAAACACCAGAAAATACCATGTGAAAAACACTAAGTAAGTATTCTTTCCATTTTGTACACTAAAAATCATGTGAATATCTGTTTTTGTATTATTTTTATGACCGGTACACGTGTGTACATGATCCTATCGCATTTATTAAAACTTTCATGCTTCAAAGAGCACGTGGCACTGGAAAAGCTGTTTTTTATGTAGTGACAAAAATTAAATCGCTTACTTTGCTTAACCATAACAATTCGTTTGAAAGTATTCATTTGATTTCATTTTCGCAAAAATCCCGATTTTTTATGCTTCAGTGATCACAAGATATGATAAAAACATGAAAAAAGGAAGAAAGTTTACGGCCCTGGCACGGCCTAATGGTACGTCTGATTCTCAATTTGACCAAAGTTCTTGTTAGTTAATGACTTCTTAAAGATTTGTGCCGAGTTTCAAGAATTAACTCACTGTATAACGACCAAAAAAATTACAATGCAATTGGGCAATATTTGACTTTTGTTCACTATTGATTTCCTCCCCATTGACTTTACGTATAGAGTTCGAACATAAAGTGAACAAACGTCAAATATTGCTCATTTTCATTGTCAATTTTTTGTTCGTTATACTGTGAGTTAATTCCTGAAACTTGGCACAAATCTTTAAGAAGTCATTAACTAACAGGAACTTTTTTCATGTTTTTCTCATATCTTGTGTTCACTGAAGCATAAAAAAATCGGGATTTTTGCGAAAATGAAATTAAATGAATACTTTCAAACGAATTGTTATGGTTCAGCAAAGTTAGCAATTTAATTTTGGTCTCTAAATAAAAAGAACAGCTTTTCCAGTGCCACGTGCTCACTGAAGCATGAAAGTTTTAATAAATGCAATATGATCATGTACACACGTGCACCGGTCATAAAAATAATACAAAAACAGATATTCACATGATTTTTAGTGTACAAAATGGAAAGAATACTTACTTCGTGTTTTTCATATGGTATTTTATGGTGTTCATTCAACCGTGAATTGATTAAAATTTTTTGCAAAAGTTAAAAACACTCTTCCTAGACATGAATCTCATCATATTTGATCAATTTCACCATGGATAAAATGTAAAAATCGCAGTTTTGGCATTTTGCTCACTCAACCGTGAAATTTTACGCATATGTCCTTTGCGTATGTTTGGAAGCACGTTTTGCATACATTTTGATGCGTGCAATGTTTAAAATCTAAAAATTTGGTCCGATATCATTGAATCAAAGTTGTGATTTTAGGCTTGCGAACTTCAAAAAATGACATTTTTGCATTCAACCATTGCTCACTGAAGCATGACTTCATGATATTCCCTAAAATTCGCTCCCATTGTAGCTAATTAAATTCCCTACATGGACATATATCTAGATTTTTTGAACTCCTCCTATTCAAAAAATTATTGATATTTGAAATAGGGGGAACTTTCTTTTTGTGTTGTGTTTAGAATGAACAAGAAAAAAAAAAGATTTTTTTTTTTTTTTAAAGTTCGAATTTTGTCTTCCACAAGTGGTAAATATCGTAGAAATAAATCATAAAAAAAAAACAAAACAAATTAAACGAAGTAACATGAATAAAAAGATGATTATTACTTGATTACATTACAAATTTGAGTAAGCTCATTTTTGAGCCTATGCCCTCACACGTTGCAGACATCTTCCCTTTAAATATGACAAGAAATGTCCAAATCTCGCAGATAATAAGAAAACATTTCAACCGTGAAAGTATAAGACTTGAAGAAAAAATGGATAAAGCATGCGCACTTATAACAAATAGTTGATTGCAATTTTAAAATATGGATTGCATTTTAATAATAATAATAATAATACCGGTTTCTTATAAGCGCTTTACCTGTTAAGACCAAAGCGCTTACAGTATATATATACATTTTCAGAATGGAAGACTGATGATCAGGTCCCTAATCCCCATCGCACCCCCATTTTATTATGAGTTGTATAAAGAGAGAAGATTAGTCTTTGAAATTGATTAATTGTTAATTCTCAGGAAATCAGAAGCCGGTTAATACCATGAAGCTGCATATATTTTAACATTGACTTCCTACACGGACGAAATTAATGATTCAAGAAGAGGAAAACAAGAATAATTATTATTACTACTCAGATGCAAAGGAATCATGACTTGTCATCGCATGTGATCCTTCCCACTTAAGAGACAAGTCTAGCAACACTCGATGTCACTTTCATGAAATTAATAACACCATCTCACAAATCGTGATAAACCGCAGCTGAGCCCTAATTAATCACATCTCTACCCACGTCTACGTTTATAGGTGCGTTTATACCAAGTTCCTGTTCCCTATTTCTTATACCACTTTCACTTGTTCTGTAATACCCATCTCTGACGGTACTATAGGTAGTACTAACTTGCCATTTACCCCACCTATATTGACAGAGACCTTGTCATGCTTCTGGAACAAAACGAGCTGAGTATTTTAGATTTTATTATGAGTATAACAGTAAACAGCGATAATGCAGATGATACACTCACTACTCACTGGTATTTCAACAAAGCTAAAATGCTCTATTTTACAAGTCTTTTATTATGTTTTTTTTTATTATGTCATATTTCATTCATGGCCAGAGATTTGTCAAATATTTTTGTATATTCTGAAAAGGAGACTTGTCTCTTTTATTCCTGAGAGCAGTAGATGACCAGACCCGGACAATCTTTTAACAAAGGGCCACAAAAGACAAAGGCCCCGAAAATGAAATTTTAAGAGGTTGGGATTATCAGTGATTAAAATTATCAAAGAGGAGTCATATATCTCCGCAAACTGTTTACATGTTTCCATTATCCTTGTGGCAAGTTACTAATGGCCAAAAAGGTTTATCACTGCAATGGCAGACAAAAGGAGCAACATCCGGAGAAGATAAATTTATTTCTGTTGTTGCCTAGGAAATTTTTAATCCCGTATTGGAATGCCGATTTAATGCAAGTTTATTCTACCGAAAAATTTTTGTAGTAAATATAATGTAGTTTACAGAAGCAATAAAAAAATTTCACACTTCTATTACATTTTGCTGGATATTCACGACCTCTGATTTTTGCGCGTATTCTCCTTAGTGACGACGTGTTTTTTTTTTTTTTTTTTTTTTTTTTTTTTGTATATGCCTCTGTGATGGTTCCTTATGACTATTTCTAATTTGCAACAAGTATAAACGAAACATGTTAACAGTTTTCGGAGAAATATGAAACATATTTCATGATTTTATTCACTAATATTTCCATCCTCCCCCAATTTCATTTTTTTGGGCCTTTGTCCTTTCGTCGCCCCCATGTTTCAGAAATGCCCCTGTTTGGATATTTATACTGCTCTCAGGAATGAAAAGGAACAAGTCTCCTCTTCCAGAATACATAACAATTTTCGACAAATCTCTGGCCATGGGTAAAATATGACAACATATAAAAGACTTGTAAAATTGGAAAATATAGCATTTAAGCTATGGAATGGTGCTGCACAAGTCATGAAGATATGAATAGCCGATATTCGGACAAATCCGAAATAACAGGGTAAAAACTATGTCGTGGATAAATAGCCATGAATCAAAACTCAACAAAAACCATTGGGTTAAAATAATTGATATTTAAGTCGATACTTTTACCATCCTTTATCGTTGTATCAACCAGGAATATCAAACACACATCATTTTGCCCATATCATGAGATACTGTATCAGGCTAATTAAGATGAGACATGGTATGGACGCACTCTACGATTTGTGCAGGTCGCAAATCTTTCACTCGGTTATGCTTAAAATCGTGTTCCTCACAGATGATAATCGGATTTGTCCTTCCACTTTATATCTTAACTTGCGCTCTTCTCACTGACATCTTCTTGCATTTCAGTTGTAATTAAGGGGGCGTTTTGTGACGCAGTAAATTTTGAATGATTTACAGAGATTGAGGTGCTGCAAGACGTGTGTTCGTGCTCGTAAGTGGGAAAGGTACGGAGAGGGTGTGCGTGCGTGCTTATGTGTACACCCTGACCCGTACACGAATTTGATTTCCGCATAGTTTGCGCATCGTTTCGTGCTACTTCTGGAACGGTTCGCGGTAAGTGAGGGAGGGTAAGGAATAGTGCGGACCATTGCTAGTACCTTATTTCACCAGAGATCTTAGAGGAATAGGTCGTGCACAATCGACAAAGTGGAAGAATCACGACTCCATTGCTTCAAATCTTTTCTATCGCAATGTGAGTATGGTGGGCGTGGTGTAAGTTGAAGAACTGTAACCATCGTCCTTGACCCAACAAAACTTTATCGTCCTTGTCCCAACAAAACTTTAAACATTTTCATAACTTACGCGGCGACATCGCCTATATTTAATGCAGGTGTCAAATGCGCCGTGTTTGCCCACCGTTCGCCACCGTTCTGGCCAAATTTGTGCACACGGCGGCAAACGGTGAGGCACACGGTGAAGCGGTTGCAGCCCGTCCAACACGTTCATAGGAGCTCGCTGGGCACCCGTTCCCGAGAGGACTTTTAAGAACGGCCGAACTCTTGCCGGGTTCTTTCCGGGTGATGACCGGGTATTTCAGAACGGTCTTAAACCGGACCAGTCGTTTAAAGGGCGGTAAAAGGACTGAATGAGGATGCCGCACCCGTTCCATGCCCGTTTGCAGGACGGAGATGGACCGTGGTGAGATCGGGCAACATGAATCGATCACCCCTTTCCTTTTCCGCATCAAATACGCCCCCTTGTGGCTAAACTTGCCAACTCCTAGTACATGAAAACTATACGTGAAAACTACGTTTTTAAGTCGGTTGTCCCCTTGATTGTTTACCAACAAGATCAATCAATAACTGAATGAATTTGAGTTAAAAACTAATACCTTTTACCAAAAAAAAGTATTATATACCATGAGGAATAAATCATATGACATAAACAGGGAAATGATTATCAACTTTATTTGGGGGCTGGTTTACTCAGAAATTATAGTTTTATAGGAGGCCATATTTTGTCGCATTTGTTTATAAAGCCTCTATTTCTGTTTTCATATCAATACATTTCTAATTTTATTATTTACACTTTATAATAGATTTTATATAATATCGAATTGGTCGTACTTATTAAATTATTCTAAGAGTTCTGAAAAAGTGGGAAAACCTCAAAGGTTTTTTTCCCCACAAAGTTTCTTCATTTTGAAATTATATTATTTTGTATATCTTGATTATAATTATTGATAGGGGGTCTGCGTTTTAGTCTTTGGGTGTCCGATATCCCATCTTTATTCAAACAACAACCATGGGGTAGGAGTCGTTCTACACGGTCACTCCATCCATTCATATACATGTATATTATTATTTATTTATTCTGGGGGAGGGGCGGGCGATAAGGGGGGGGGGGCAAAGGCCCCTAATTCTCAATTTTAAGCACTATTTTTACCTAAATTTTCGGTCGGGAAATGCCTGGATAAGTCTCATTTGGTATTTTCGATTCTTTGTAGGCTTCCTTGTAAAGTGGTTCAATTTTGGTATGTCATTACCATAAATATATACCCTATTGAAATTAAATTAATTACGTGTATAATATATAATCTATGGCAACCAAAATTCGTATTTTTGGGCAATCTCAAAAGCGGTTTCTCAGATATAAAATACAATGTCATTTGCATGTGTTTTTATTAATAAAAATGTAATATTAAGATATTGTCTTGTATAGTTCTGATTAATTTATTTAATCACAGTAAAATCACTTAAAGGGGTCGTGTGTAAAACAATGAAAAAAAAAACTAATCCATGAATCATACAAAAATATCCAAAAAGCAGAATTATGAATGATGTAGACATTTTTCTTGATGCGATTCTGTAGAGGGTTATAATTTGGCTAAAAGAATATTGCAATGAAAT
>CALNVZ010002100.1:9816956-9840235 GCA_940671915.1 Paracentrotus lividus
GAATTGTTTCAGCTTGGTACCTGATTATTTAGTTGACTTGCTGTCTTTTATGCTCTGTATCTTATTATGATGGGGGTCATGTAAACAGTGTAAACACGCCTTAATGGATACCTGCTGACACAGCAATTCTTATCTTGATAGTTAATACTTTTCTCACTTGTTATGTTCTATATTGAGCATACTTATTTAATGAAATTTAGATTCAAATGCCATTTATTTCTATTGTCGTTATTTTTTAATATTATTATATTATTATATTATATATTATATATATTATTTTATATTTTTTTTTTTTTTTTTTTGTAATATTATTTATATATTTTTACTCCCAGGATCCCGCAAGTACCATTGTAGATGAAGCACCATTTTTTCAATAGTAAAAAGAGAGAACATTGTATGATAACTTGAGACTGTATCGCATCATATAAGAGTCTCTCATTTGGCTTTTGGGTTTAGCCATGATTCGTCTCCTCCGTTATTTCTGTTTTACCCTCACATTCAATTCATTTCATCTAAGACATTATATCAGGTTAGCTCCAACTTTTCCTGGGGACCAGAGGGGCGGAACGATTGAAGTGGGGTGTCCGATGGAAACAGGGCACTTTTTTGAAAAGGGGCATGAGCCAGGGCTTTAGGAGGTATTCGTATGAATGGGGTGCGCAGAAGATTTCTTTGATATATGCTTTTAATAATGTTTATGGCTTTGTATTTTATTGATGTGAAAAGGTGCGAGCGCGCAGCGCGAGGCCGAATTATTTGAGACTTGTTTCATTTGACCTAATTGTTTCGCGGTGCGAAGCGTGAGTGATTTTTTTTTTAGCGGAAATTTGAGTTATTTTGCATTTATATATTTGTATCCCGAGCGCGAGTGCGAGTTGAAATTATGAGCTTTAAATTCGGGTTTATTGTGCATTCTTATGACCTATTTAGTATCCCGGAGCTCAAAATTTGGGTTTTAAGATATGGGGTACAGGGGCCTTTTTTGTTATAAGTGCCTCTTTTTAGTATAAAATGCCGTTTTAGTTAATGGTTTTATTAGCTAGAAAGGGTGCAATTTTACTCCGAAAGGGCCTTTTAGGGTGGTGAAAGTGGGGTACATGCCCCCCCTGCCCCTGTTTCCGCCGCTCTGCTCGGGGACTTAGTCGAGGTTTAACAACCTAATTAAAGAATTGTTTAACTATTTGGAATTCAAGTTTGCACTTAGTTGTTATATGTCGGGGGTTTCGGAACTTTCTGGTTGTTCAATACAACCTGTATTTAAAAGGTATTTGATAAAATACCGGGAAGAAGCCATCTCTTCCAAGTTGAAAACAATTTAAATCATTATTCGTTGCATATGGATAGTTCATAGGTTATGTTTAGGCCTTATATGTTGGTATGTAACATTTAATATTTGGATAACTAACACAATTTCATGATATCTATCGAAAACAAAAGTTTTTTGTGTTATACTGTGCATGTTTTATATATACTTCTTTGTACATTCTTTACCACGATTTCACTGTTTCTATTGTTTGCATGATGCCTGTATATATTGCCATTAATTTTGAGTGGAAAGTGAAGATTCGAAAGTTGGGTAATAATGTTGGGAAGCTATAGTATGCTAGCGTTATTGTACTGATGCAGTAGGTGCAGGGAAACGTCACACACACACCAAAACAAAATGTTGTATACAATTCCTTCCATTTAAAATGCCCAAAACATGTCGTCGTTACAACAACTTCACATCTAGGTTGATCGGAATCCGAAGCGGCTGAACTATTGATTTTTAACATAACAATCATTGATAGCCGTTAACTAAACACGTTTTATTCAACTTACATGTAGTGCTCTATTATTTGTCACTCACTTGTTATTTAATTATCTCCATGTGATTGAATTATGGTAATTGTCATAAACTCTGTCTGATCTAGCTTTGTGATTAGTATCATGTTGTTATAATCACGATATCTGATTTTGGTTACATGCATGTTAATCACTCTGTCTGACTTAGCTCATGCTATTATAATCACGTTGTTTATAATATATATGTTATACATCATGAGTACTAAGCTTCATGTGATTGAACACATTGTATAATCATTATGACTGTAACTCTCCTGATAGACCAACCATTGAATATAATCAATTATGACCTAGCTCATGCTGGTTACGATCATAATAATTATATATCATTATGACCCAGCTCATAATGATTAGAATGAAGTTGAATATAATCATAGTAGCTCATGTGATAGGAATCATGTTGAATATATCATTATGACTTAGCTCATACTGACTAGAACCATGTGATTATATCATTATGACTTAGGGTCATGCTGATTAGAATATGTTATCTACTCTTAGTACTAAGTTCATGCTGATTAGAGATCATGTTGAATATATCATTATGACCCACTTCTTAATGATTAGAATTGAAGTTGATATAATCTTAGCTCGATGGTGATTAGAATCATTTTGAATATATAATCTTATGACTTAGCTCATCTACTAGAACCATGTTGGTTATAATATTATGACTTGCTCATTGGTAATTGATTCACGTTGAATATAATCATGTTGATTATATTTACTACGCCATGCTGATTGAATCGAATTCAAGTTGATATAAGTCATTTCTGAGTTAGCTTATGCTGATAGGAATCACGTTGAATCTAATCTTAGATTAGATATCATGCTTTGAACACATTGAATATAACCATTATGACTTAGCTCATACTGACTAGATACACGTTGATTTATAATCATTATGACCCAGCTCTACTGCTCTAGAACACGTTGATTATAATCATTTGACTTAACTCATGCTGATTAGAATCACGTTTGTTATCATCATTATGACTAAGTCATGCTGATTTAGTTCATGCTAATAGAATCATGTTGATATAACCATGTTGTTATTTCAATCATTGCTGATTTGAAATCGTACGAACTTTGTGGAGACTAGTCTGTCTTACAGTGTTCTCAACACACACACACATACTCTCTCTCTCTATTTCACACACACACACACACACACACTATACACACACACACATACTACAAACCCACACAAATACACACTCATGTGATAGAAACATTGTCAATTAAAATCTTGTCGAATACAATCTGCATCTTGAATATAATCACGAACTCACAATATCGTGTAATTAGAGTATGCTTTTTTGCTAATATATAGTTTTCATCGATTGTGTGATAAGATTCGTTTAGCTAATGGATCAGATAAGGTGAGTGTGATATTCGCCGAAAAAAATGTAATAATTTGCTTTTTTTTTTCCATTGAATTGACTTGCCTATGGGTAGAAAATCTTCCCGTAAAAAAATAAAAATATGTAGCCTTCTCACCGGGCAAAGAATTTCTCCATTTGCTTCATTCAATCTGGCACATTCAGAATTGTAGGTTAGGTTCAGGGGAATTTATTACAGAGATTGTGGCAATTAGCAATTACCTCGCTCGACACCCATTCCTTAACCTTTCTCCCAGGTACTATAGCGAATGTGTATTAATATATTATTCGCATCTGGCAGAGAAGTATAAAGTCTTATCGCGTATTTAGGGTAGGTATTTTTATTCATTTTATGTCATGTTCATCGTGATCTTGAGGTGCTTCGCTTTTCACTCTATCAAATTCCAATTCAGTTTATATTCAGAGTTTATTCAAACCAATCAAACACAACATTTAACAATTATTTGACAAGAGAAAACATGATAGGGTTTGGACCCCGAGAGCAGATCTCGTGATAGGACCCTTCAAAGGTACAGCAGTTACAAAAAAAAATAATAATAATAACAGTATATTGAATAATCGATGACCAAAGTCATATTTACAATGATAACTATTAAAGGAGTAAACCTGGCAATACAAAAAATGAAGGTCAGACCCACACACATCAACACACACCCACCCTCACACACACTCAACACACTAGCTATAGCTAGTTCTACAGATTTTGAAACAAATTGTATTGTCATTTCTTTGCTCTATTGTAAAATTGTGTTAATTTATGGCTACAGCAGCTCGATAAATATTTGTAAAAAGGAGTTACTCCAAATCTTCTGAGCCAGCGGGCAGTGGGAGGCAGAGGGGCTGCATTTTAAGATTTAAAAAAGAAAAGAAAAATAGAACCCAAAAAGGGTATCCCACTAAGCGATTTTTTCTTTTGCCATCAACGGCAAACACTGTTTCGCAAACAAGTGTTTAAAAAAATGGAAACATAAAAATTGTTTGTGAAGTTTTTTGCGATTGAAAACACTGTTTGCGAAAATTCGCAACCATTCGCCGTTCAGTTTTCAAACATTGGCTCAGATTTTCAATATTAAAAAGTACGACTACTTTACATAAATAGGACAATTTAGAATATACTCTTTCAAACTTTAGCTAACTATTTTTATACCATTTTCGAGGATGTGTGTGTGTGTGTGTTTGTGTGTGTGGATGTATCGTTTTCAAATATTGGCTGATACTATTCACTATTTTGAAATAATTTTCATAAAAATCTTTCAGATCGGCAAGGGAACGTTTATCAAGTAAAACATATCCCCCGTAATGGCATTTTTTTTAAAAACAGCATAGGCCTATCTCTGCATGAGATTTTCTTTCGTGTTATATTACCATGTACTATAATATTTTAGCGTCATGTTTTCAATGCTTTCTCATGGTCGCTATCACCAAAACTAGATTACAAAAATTAATCGTGGTTTTGTAGGCCTCTATAATATGTTTTCACTCGTACATGGTGTTTGGATTGGTGAGAACACACCGCAATAAAATTAAATAAGAAATTGTGTAGGCAAAATTTGGCAATAAACGTACATTAGTACACATGAAAAAGATAGTAACTTATTTCAAACTTGATTTAAGCAGTCAAACTTCTGTTAAGGACGCAATTACACTGTTTGGAATTTACAGCTTGTGTAATATGAAAGTGATAAGCAAAACCAATAAGCTGTTATCCTAAAGGCAAATTAAAGGAAAAAAGTTTGATATATTTTTGAAAATAGGCTCTCATAGTAGTATCGGAACATAATTATATCTCAATTACACCAACAATAGCTCCAACAGTAAAGAGGAATTCGATTAGGTTTTCCATGGCACGTGAAAGAAAGCCGTGGGCTTCCCTCTTTCAGTGTGGGTGGATAGGTACACTCACTATACCCGTCACACTGAGCTCGTTCCTACTACGTCCTTGCAAATTTTGCCGAACGGGCATAGTCTGTGTGTAAACTGAGTGGGACGTATAAATACATCTTACGATTTCGCTACGGAACTTCATGGAACTAGCTCGGTCGGATTTTCAAAAAAGTGTTAAAAAAAACTCGGGGGGCGCCCCATCTCGTCCTAAAATTAACGGGGGTTCGGCAACGTACCTGAAACGAGATGGACGTACTAACAAACGAAATTGCCGTACTTAAATCGTTTCTAAAGAGTGTGCTAGAGACGTCTATACAAAACGAGACTTATATTCATTATCAGCTTGAAGTTACAAGCAAGACGCATGAGGTCTGGCAAAAACGGGCAGGTTTTTATGGAAACGGGCACGCATTTGCGTTCAAACACGTTCTAGGCACGGATAATGACGCAGTAAGAACGAGATGAACTTTCTGGAGGCGTTTGGTCGACGTAAGAACGAGTAAGAACGGATTTTGACGGATTAAAAACGACCCTGAACTAGTTAAGGTCGGGACAAACGCATTGGAAACGAGTTGGAACTGATTAAGAACGGGTTGAAACTAACTGGGGACGGGTTTGGATTGTTTCAGACGGTCTCTGTTTTGTGGAAACGGTCATTTTCACCCGATTTAACTAGATACAAACGGACTGCAGACGAGGCAAAGACGTGATGGACGTATTGAGGACTGTATACGAACGTTGTTCATCTTAATCCAGAAATAATTAGATCAAATGTACGCGTTCTTTTTTCGGACCAATGGCCGTTTTTCGTATTTATTCTAAAAGTTGTGGAGATTTCTGTAATTGTAACAATTAATGTGTGGCAATCAAATAGCTGAATCTATTCGCTTATACTGCTATCACATGAACCAATTCTTACCATTTTATTGAAATTTATTTGCAGAAGAGAACGGCTTAATCTATGTACCACACGGAGTGGACGTACTTGAGAACCTATTTCAATCTGCTCGAGGACTTATAGCACGGCTTGAGATAGCAATACGTTCAATTTTTAAACAGAACGGCATGTCCATAATTCCCGTCACTTCTGAGCTAGTTTCTCACTGCGTTCTGGTTAGTCTGTTTGAACGGGCTCATCGTTTATAAACGGACTGAACGTAGTACAGACCTTTTTAGATCTAGTTACAGACCGTTACAATCTGTTTTACGAACTTGGCGAACGGGCCCGAACGGAGGAAAGAACGGAAAGGCATTCCGATTTTTTTTTAACATGTTAAAAAAAATCGTACTGGCTTCCAGTTTTAAAATTAAACGTAGTGACAACGTTCCTTAAACGGGTAGGACTTACTCTGAACGAAAGGACGTACTACGAACATGGTACCTAACTTTTATCATGCCGCGCATAGGCACTTTAGTGACGGTTTGGACGTGCTACGAACCGGTATAGAGTGAACGAGCTGTTTACTCGGTCGACTGGATAACAACGTATTGCAGACGCGAAAAAAGCGGAATGCACGTTAACGAGACACTATTTATGAACTGCCTAGTTATCGTTATTCAAGAAATTATTTTTCAAAGTTATAAGTTCCAACCCGACCAAAGCCCGTTCAGCAATTTTTAAAAGAACGGGCAAGAACGTTATATAACGACCTCAGTGTGACGGCCCCCTTAGCACTAGTATTGCAACATAGCTAAATGCGTGCATTTTTTTATATTTACAAGTCTTTTATATGTAGTTATATTTCATTCACGGCCAGGGATTTGTTGAAAATGTTTGTATATACTGAAAGAAGAGACTTGTTCCTTTTTATTCCTGAGATCAGTAAAACTCAGACAAAAAAAAACTTAAACAAAGGGGCTACAAATGAACATAAAACCCCTAAAAATGACAATTTAAGAGGTGGGGATAATCAGTAAATAAAATTATTAAGGAGTAGTCAAATTTCTCCGCAAACTATTTACATGTTTCCATTATCCTTATGGCAAATTAAATATAGTCATAAGGAACAATCACAAAGGCTAATGAAAAAAAACATCACGAAGAGAAGAAAAGAATCTTTTACGCCGTTGCAAAGGAGGATGCATGCAAAAATCAGAAGTCGTGAATATCTTGCAAAATATAAAAGAAGTGTGAACATTTCGATTTATATTGTAAACTACATTATATTTACTACAAAAAATTGAATAGTAACTTGGAAGATCGGCGGAATAAACTTGCATCAAATCGTTTTTGCAAGACGGGACTAAATTTTACCTTGTCAACGATATAAATAAATTTATCTTCTTTGGGTGTCCCTCCTTTTGTCTTTCATTGTAGTGCTACATTTTTGGCCTTTTTAATTTGCCACAAGGATGATGGAAACATGTAAACAGTCTTCGGAGAAATATAACTCCTCCTTAATAATTTTATTCACTTATAATCCCCACCTCTTAAAATTTCATTTTTAAAGGGCCCTTGTTAATTTGTTACCCATTTGTTTAACAAAGTGCCTTTATCTGAGTATTTACTAATCTCAGGAATGAAAAGGGACAAGTCTCTTCTTTCAGAATATACAACAACAAAAAATCGACAAATCTCTGGCCACGAATAAAATATTACAACATATAAAATACTTGTTAATATGAAAAAATGCACGCATTTAGCTATGTTGCAATACCATTGCTAAGTGAGTGTATATATCAGATATATCGTTTTATCAATGTTCTTATTTGTTATCCTCCACACCAAGGAGTTTTCAACACACCCAGCTCAGAGGCCGAAGTGACAAGTAGATATTTGTTCCTAGAGAGACAGCGAAGCTTGGTTATTTGCATCTTCTGGTACCCGAACCTTTAAGTGTCTGCGATTGAGTAACTAGATATTTTGCGTTATTGTATATAATGTTACTGTATTGCAAGGCACTGCTTGCCTCTTTGATTTGACCACTGGCGTAGAGCGGGACGCACTTTCTTTTGTTAGTGGGAGATGATGAATGGATCATCCTCCCACTAAAAAAATAAATTAATGTGTGTCTATGCCCGTGGATTTGACACTATTTATGGTTTTGAAGTAAAAGCTTGGAAGAAACACTGACATATTGGATGGGGGCTGGGATTGGCACCTCACTTTTTTCAGGACAAAAGTTGATGCTCTCTTTCCCTACGTTTTTATACCAAAAATATTCCACGAAGTATGTCAAATTCATATTTATAGGACGTTGCACAGTTAAAATGAAGTCCATGTCATTTTCACCAAATTTTGCACAGAGTTGCTTTGGTAATCTATGCAAGCATATCACATGAATAAGATATGAGGTACCCGCCCTTTCCCTAAACAAAGCCTCGTTGATCTTGATCTTGAAAAACAGCTACTAAACCGTACATGTATATCTATCGTGCTAATTTCATACGATCACACCATTATGAGTAAGCCCACCATAAAATGAAACGAATGCAAACCTTTGAGCGTTAATGTTTTTGGAGGGGGTATCAGCATGCGCGTATTCTGGGGGGGGCGCCGAAAAGAGGAAGAAAAAGGAAAGAAGAAAAAAAAGAAAGAAGAAAAAAGGAGAAAAAAAAGAGAAAGGGGGAAAGAGGAAGGGAAAAAAAGGGGGGAAAGAGGAAGGAAGCAAAAAAAAAAAAAAAAAAAAAAAAAAAAAAAGAGAGAGAGAGAGAGAGAGAGAAGGGAAAAGGGGGCGCCAAGATCGACAGTAAACTAAGGGGCGCCAAATTGACCTTAAACTTAGGGCGCCAAATCGACCTTCAATTAGGGGGGGGTGCGCCAAATCGACCTTAAATAGGGGGCGCCAAATCGACAGTAAACTAAGGGGCGCCAAATTGACCTTAAACTTAGGGGCGCCAAAATCGGACCTTTCAAATAGGGGGGGGGGCGCCAAATCGACCTTAAATTTAGGCGGCCGCCAAAATCGAAGCAGTAAACTAAGGGGCCCAATTGACCTTAAACTTAGGGGCGCCAAATCGACCTTAAATTAGGGGCGCCAAATTGACAGTAAAACTAAGGGGCGCCCAAATTGACCTTAAAGCTTATACTCTATAGGGGCGCCAAATCGACCTTTAATTTAGGGGGCGCCAAATCGACCTTAATTAAGGGCGCCCAATCGACAGTAAACTAAGGGGTGCCAAATTGACCTTAAACTTTAGGGGCGCCAAATCGACCTTCAAATTAAGGGGGGGCGCCAAATCGACCTTAAATTTATGGCGCGCCAAATCGACAGTAAACTAAGGGGCGCCCAAATTTGACCTTAAACTAGGGCGCCCAAATCGACCTTTAATTTCGTGGGGCGGCCAAATAGCGACCTTAATTAAGGGCGCCAAATCGACAGGTAAACTAAGCGGGTGGTGCAATTGACCCTAACTTAGGGGCGCCAAATCGACCTTAAAGTTTGAGGGCGCCAAATCGACCTTAAATTTAGGGGGCAAGGGGGCGGCATCGACATTTAAACATACGGGAGCCAAATTGAGCTTAAACGTAGGGCGGCCAAATTGACCCGAAACTTAGATTGGGGGGGTGGGTGGTGGGGCCAAAGATTGACCTGAAGCTGAGGGGGCGCCTAATTGATATTAAACTTTAGGGGCGCCGAATCGACCTTAAATTTTAGGGGGGTTTCCCCCAAAAAAAGTCGGACATTAAACTACGGGGAGCCAAAGTGAGCTTATAGGGGCCCAAATCGACTTTAAATTAGGGGCGCCAAATCGACCTTAATTTAGGGCGGGCGGGGCGCCAAACCGACAAGTAAACTTAGCGGGGTGCCAAATTCCCCAAATTGTTGAAACACTCTAAGGGACCTCATCATTGTCACGTAGTGAAAGGACAGAAATTATGCAAACGTTGCATCTTATAGTTGGTCTATTTACCCTCTAAAATTTTAAACGAATTATATGATTTAGATGTACATATCAATGCTTAGATATAATTTTGTTGGTATCATTTTTTAAATATTTTTTGTAATATTACAATATGCATGTTTAAGGGGTCGAGAGAGGTCAAAAGAAGTGGGGTCACGTTGTGGGACGTTACACAGAGACGGCAGATTGATTTTGAAAGTTTCAATTGTCATGTTGTGAAATTTCCTGTTGAAGTTGTTAATATGTAAGAAATGTTTCTTTATTGTGTGAGAGTATGCATATAGACCTGTAACCGAGAAAAATTCACATCGGATAGGATCGTACAGTACTCATGAAAAGTCTTTAAATATCTGATCTATTTATTTTATATCGTTGATGTCGGGTCACGTGAGTGCTGTACATTTTAGTGGGCGTCACGTTGTGTGACCCTTATGGCAAATTGTACAGAAAAATGAATATATTATGTATGTATGCAAATAAATGTACATATGTCGACGAAGCAATTACTATATCCGTCGTGGTAATAGTTGTTTGTTAGTGAACTCAACCCTATTCAGTCATAGCGGGTGTGTTTTTGGTAACTGTCAAGACTGGCGGGCAGGGGCGGGTAGGACGGGACGGGCCAATGATGCCCCACGTATAAGCTCTGTTGGCTGTTGTGATCGCGCGAGCGCGCCGAAAATTTGCACGATGAGTAGTGTGTGAATGTAACTACAAGGAAAGCACTGTAATTTTTCAGCATATAATTAATTATTTTTTGATATGAAATTAATATAGTTAAGTTTACGCATTGTATGAAGTCAATAATTATGGTATTCTTCAATTGGCACAAACTACAGCTCTTCTGTGAATGCTAGCTTTTGGTTTATGTGTAATCTATATATGTAGTATAGGATTCCTTACCAAATTTGTTACTGCGAAAAAAATGTGATATCGAACTAAATTCCTTGTGTATTTATTGTTTTATGAATTCTTATTTTTTCCTTGTTTTTTCGACCATTTGTTTTGTTTGTTAGTTTGTTCTTTATGTGATTTTTTTGTTTGCTTTTTCGCAAAAATAATGCAGAACCATTTTGGAGCATAATAATTCTAAATAAATTAATTTCAGCCAATGAAAGTGAAAATAATCAGAATTTATGACCGCCCCCACCAGCGGGTCACGTGTTTGACCAATTTGTTTGCTAATTAATAATCAAATTAAAACTTGTCATGGATTCATATTTAGTGAGATGCAAGGTACATTAAATCTAGCTTTGATGAAATAATTATAATAATACCAGAGCCATGGTTAAGACGGGGCTTAACACTTTTTGTGTTTATTGGTTACTTGTGTGTGACATTTGAGGGCAGTTAATTTCCAGGGTTGATTTATCTTAAATAATCAATTTAACAACATTATTTTTGGGGTTGAGATTAAAAGGAATAGAGGTAAATAATAATATAATGACAGTAATCCAAGTAAGGAAGTCAGCATATCCATTCCAGTCAGGGTTAAAAAAAATGATATTTTATTTACCGTTTTTCCATTTAATTATCATTTATGTTAATTTATGCAAATGAGCATGAACAATTGCAAAAATCACGAAAAAACATCAATTCATGAAACTTCAGACATTGCTCCATTTGAATATGCAGCTTAAATAAAAAAAAGCAAAAATTTATTTGTCCCCAATAGGTTCGCTTTTCAAAGAATGCCGAATAGCCTGGTCCCTTTTTTAAAGGCATGACCATAGTTGGTCACACACGTGACCAATTTCAAAGTTAATTAATAACTAAATTAAAAGCTGTCATGGCTTCATATTTGGTGAGATGCAAGGCACATTATATCTAGCTTTGGAGAAAAAATTGTAATAATAATAGAACCATGGTTCGGGGGGCGTTAACTTTCGTGTTTTGGGTCACGTGTGTGACATTTGATGGCAATTAATTTCTTTAGTTAATTTTATCTTAAAACAATCAATTCAACACCATTATTTTTCATTTAAATTTAAAGGAATGAAGTTTAAAAAATGGTATAATGACAATAATCAAGGTAAGGAGACCAGCATATACAATCAAGTCAGGGTCAAAAGAAATGATATTTTACGTACCATTTCTATTCAAATTTTTTGCATGTTAATTTATGCAAATGAGCATGAAAAATTTGTAAAATTAGATAAAAAATGCATTCATGAAACTTCAGACAATGCTCTATATGAATGTGCAGCTTAAAAAACAAAAAGGACAAACTTTATTTTTTCCAAAAAAGGTTCACTTTTCAAAGAATCGCCCTTAAACTTATTAGGGGCGCCAAATCGACCTTAAACATCGGGGGGGGGGCGCCAAATCGACATTAAACTACGGGGAGCCAAATTGAGCTGAAACGTAGGGGCGCCAAATTGACCCGAAACTTAGATGGGGCGCCAAATAGACCTGAAGCTGAGGGGGCGCCTAATTGATATTAAACTTAGGGGCGCCGAATCGACCTTTAAATTTAGGGGGGCGCCAAATCGACATTAAACTAAGGGGGAGACAAATTGAGCTTATAGGGGCGCCGAATCGACCTAACCTAAGTAAGGGCGCCAAATTGAAAAAGGGGGAGGGAAGGGGGGCGCCCTTAAAAAAATTAGGGGGCGCCAAATCGACAGTTAAACTAAGCAACGCAATAAACTTAGGGTGCCGAATGGACCTTAAATAAGGGGGCCCAAATTGAGCTTAAACATAGGGCGCCAAATTGACCTTCAACATAGGTGGGACGCCAATCGACAAAAACTTAGCGGCTCTAAATCGACCTTAAATTTAGGGGCGCCAAATCGACCTTAAACTAAGGGCGCTAAATCGACCTTAGATTTAGGAGGGGCGCAAAAATCGACCTTTAACTTAGGGGTGCAAAATCGACCTTAAGATTAGGGGGCGCCAAATCGAACTTCACCTAGAGGGCGCCAAAATGATCTTAAACATAAGGGCGCCAAATTTAGATCAAATGTAGGGGCGCAAAAATGATCTGAAACTGAGGGGGCGCTGAATTGACCTGAGACTTAAGGGCGCTGATTTAACCTGAAGTTAAGGGGGTGCCAAATCGATCTTAAATTAAAGGACGCCAGATTGAGCTCAAATGTAGGAGCGCCGAATTGACCTGAGACTTAGGGGTGCCAAATTTATCTTAAACTTAGTGGCTCCAACTATATATCCTATTTACCTGAAACTAAGGGGCCCCCAAAACACACAAAAAAAAACAAACAGAAGGGGTCTTAAAATGGTCTCTATCTAGAAATAGCAAAATTTTAAAATTCCATGCCCTTTGGTTTGTATATACATAGCAAAATTTTCGCTCACGCTTCGCGCTCGCATCATCTTTTTCCATTGATTTATTACATTGAGTCGAGGAATTTCCGTTCCCTATTCGCACACGCCTATGTTTTCCCTCTTTTACCAGAATTTACATTATGGGATAATAACCGTCAAAAGATTTAATAAATTTACTTGTTCACCTTACATTTTTATTTTTTATTTCTTTTTTTTAATACTATTTTTTGTTTGCATTCAAATTTATGTTCAACATATTAGCGGCGTCAAATTGAGCTTACCGTACGGGCGCCAAGATGACCTGAATATTATGGGGGCACTTAATTGAAGTTAAGGGATGTCAAATCGATTTTAAAATTAGGGCGCCAAATTGAGCTTACACTTCTAGGGCGCCCAATGATCTGAAACTAAGGGACGCCGAATTTACCTGAAACTAAGGGGCAACAAATAGGTTTTTAAATATGGTCTCTATATAGAGACAAAATTCATGCATCCGGGTCTGTAATACATAGCAAAATTTTCGCTCGCGCTTCGCGCTCGCATAATTTTTTTTCCCCATGAATTATTACATTGTTTCCTGTGGATCGCATGAAATGTCCTGTTTTCTAATCATTTGAACACATTAAAACTTCCGTTCATGCTTCGCGCTCGCCTGTGTTTTTCTCTTACCAAAATTTACATTATGGGATTCTAACCATCAAAACATTTCAATTTATTTGATTTCAGATTACATTCATTTTTGCATTTCAAATTGACCTAAATCTTAGGGGCGCCAAATTGAGCTTAAACGTAGGGCGTCAAATTGACCTGAGACTTAGGGATTCCAAATTTATTTTAAACTTAGGGGCTCCAACTTTATTTTGAACTTAGGGAGGTGTGCCGAATTTAACTGAAACTAAGGGGCAACAACTTGGTATTTGAAATAGTCTCTAAAATTTTTAATTCCTCCTGGTCTGTATATACATAGCAAAATTTGGCTCGCGCTACGCGCTCGCATCATTCTTTTCCCAATGAGTTATACATTGTGTCCTGAGGACGCATGCAATGCCATGTTTTCTCATCATTCAAAGACATCAAAATCCGCTCTCGCCTGTGTTTTTCCTCTGGCCATAATTTGAATTATAGGATACTAATCATCAAGACATTTAAATTTATTTGAATACACAATACATTTATTTTTGCATTTTCCCAGGGGCATCAAATCACCTAAATCGTACATGTATGGCGCCAATTGAAACTAACATTTAGGGGCGCCAATGATTAGTTGGCGCCAAATTGAGCTTAAACTTAGGGGCGCAAATTTATCTTAAACTTCGGGAGGGAAGCAGAATGATAGATAAGCAGCTAGGTAGATATTCATCTCTATTTCATAATTATGTAAAATTACTGGCAACATACGGTCTTTAAATTATGGAGCCAAATTGATCCTAAACTTCAGGTCTCTATCACATAGAGCAAAGTTTTTGATCGCGCTTCGCGCTCGCTTCATTTTCAAAGAGTTATTACATTGTGTTCTGAGGAATGCATAAAATGTCATGTTTCAGAGATCATTCCGATAACATCAAATTTCTGCTCGCGATTCACGCTCGCCTATTTTTTCTTTCTGTAACCAGATTATGAGGATTCTGAACAATAAACATCAATATACATTTGTTTGATTTCACATTACTTGATGGACAAATTTCACATGATTTTATATGGCTTGCTTTCAAATCGTTTTGATGGACAAATTACAGCTCCCGTTCATATGATATTCTGTTTGAAGAGCTAAACAAAAACGGATACCCCTAATTGCTTAGAATTCTTTGCTTTCTGATCGTAAAGTAGAGGGGAATATTTCGTATATATTTAGAAATATTCGTATTATTTAGAAATATTCGTATTTTCATTTATAGCAGTAATACCCCATATACCTAGAAATTCTTTCCATGAACTCACCACTGGCAAGTATTTAAAAAAAAAAAAAAAAAAAAAAAAAAAAAAATTCAAATAATCATATTCAAAATCCTTCAACATACATTTAAGCGAAGGCCTAATGTTGCCTGGCGGGGGGGGGGGGGGGGGGTGGGTGGGGGGGGCGCACTATTTGAAAACACAGGGGCGCCACAATTCAGTGGGCCCCCAGGGGTGCGAAATCCTAAATACGCGCCTGATCAGGCTACGTCGGATTTTATTTTAGAAGGTAATTTCCGAAACTTTTTCGTTTATCTGTAAAATGCCATTCTGCGCCTAATATGATGTCCCAAAATATTTGAATATTGGCCTAGATTTAAGGACGTTGCACAGTTATGTTTCGGCGCATCTTGACCGCGCATCCTGGGCGCGTATTATTACTATGTCACAATGTAAAATATTCAGCGCTCATGGGCGATCCAGCGCTCGAAGAGTTAAAAGAAAATTAATGAACTTTATAAAGATGTTACTTATTCCTTCTTTTTGTTCATTATTTACCTACTTGCAGAGATATATAAAGCATTCATGTTGGTGCGTGTTCGTGTTATTCTAATGTAGAAATTGCGATGGATATGATATGAATTGTGAATGTTTGGAAGCAGGATTTTGAATAATTCGTAATTTAGATAGAGTTTTCACATTTTTGCGTATTTTGGGCGCGTTTCAGTGGTTTGCAAGTCGACTCGCCACTATTACGTCGACGATATTTTGAATTCGAGCACTCGGACCCCCATTGTTTTAATGTTCCTACTCATTTAGTGTACATTCCTCTACAACTTGGCAAATTTTGATGGTATTGACATGGATTTTTAAAATAGTGCAGCTTAAACTTTACCTTTTAAATTTCGTGTAGATTTCAAACCTCTAAGAATTGTATTTTGTCATTGAACACATCATTTTAGCAACATGAGGGCGTTGCTGGCTCGAAAATAATAATTCAAACAATGTCCCCATATTTGATAAATACTTCGCAACAAATCTGGAAGGTTTGAAAATGTTGATACTATTTTGACAAAGTAAAGGTGATTTTAGCTTGTTTGTTGAAATCGCGAGGTCTAAAAGAGGCAAAATTCTTAACTTATGCGTACTTTACGTGCCATCCACATACGACAAAATCAAAGTCCCGTAGAAAAAAAGTAAGCACATGAACCTATATAATTTTTGGCATTTTTGGCATACATAGATACCAAAGCAACTCTGTGCAAAATTTGGTGAAAATGACATGGACTTCATTTTAACTGTGCAACGTCCTATGAATATGAATTTGACATACTTCGTGGAATATTTTTGGTATAAAAACATAGGGAAAGAGAGCATCAACTTTTTTCCTGAAAAAAGTGGGGTGCCTATCCCAGCCCCCTTCTAATATGTCAGTGTTTCTTCCAAGCTTTTACTTCAAAACAATAAAAGGGTTAAATCCACGGGCAAAGACACACATTAATTAATTTTGTTAGTGGGAGGATGATCCATTCATCATCTTCCACTAACAAAAGAAAGTGCGTCCCGCTCTACGCCAGTGGTCAAATCAAAGAGGCAAGCAGTGCCTTGCAATACAGTAATATTATATACAATAAAACGACGTTATTTATCATCAAGTCGTCTACAATGACATTTCGTGAACAGAGTACTTGATTAAGAGACTAGTTTGTTTGTTATCTACTTGACCTCGTGTACTAAGCAATTAAAATGATCTTCAAAAGGGGTATAATATTTATTTCAGAAGAAAGCAAAGACAAAAATACCTCTTTTTCCCCCAGCGTACTGTATTTAAGAGACCTATGGGTATGAAGCTACTTATTTTTGGCCATGTGACGGGTATTTCCCGACACCCGTTCCCAACGTTGTTTCTGAAGTAAACACGGTCTCTAAATAAATTAATGGATGCTTATATTCCACAATTATTGGAGGCGTCTGGAAAAATTTTCACAAAGCTTCGAATTAACGGATTGGTGGAAAAGTACCAGTTTGGACAAATCAATATATTGATACTCCTTGTGTGTTCTTGTTAATTGTTAAAATTGTTTAAATTAATTGCAAACAAATTTACAGTTATTGTCTGATTGCACTATTATAAGTGCGTAACAATAAGACGTTTTCTATATTCCATTTCTTATTGTTTCATTTATTGTTATCGCATTTCGTGCCTTTTTATGATAATAAAATCACAAGATTTTATCTGTTTTAATAAGAAACATAAGAAGACAGTATAACACGTCATCTATTAAGAAAATCAGTTTATTTTTATTTTTATTGGGACAGAGGGGTTGTAGAAATAGCAAGAACTATTATGTCATTGCATCTCATAGATATCACCTTTCAAGTACATAATGATTTGACAAATAAACAACATGCAACTCCTTTATTTAGAATTCACAGAAATAAGAGCAAAGTACGTAGTTTTATCGTAATTCATCCTTATTACCTTATTTGGGAAAAATTACAAATATTACAAATATTCCTCAGCCAGGAATCGAATCTGGGTATTTGGCATTGTATTTCAACGCAATGTATACCTCTGGACCACAAGGGATCATTTGAATCAAACGCTCACGCGAATCCTATTGTACCACATATTCATTTCTACATTTTAAATTTGCAAATTTGATTCTGCCATTATTCTGGTACCTTAGAGGTTTCACAAAACTTATAGCGCTGCATCTAATATTTGATTGGTGTTAAGAGTAGATCTATACGTTTTGAAGAGTATCTCTAAAAATGTTACGTGACTCTTTTAGTCACTACTCACCGATTTTCATGAGTCACGACAGTATTGTCTTTTACTCTAAGAAGGTGTAAATAAGAAGAAAAATGTCCATATTGAATATTGAAAAATTTAGTATTTTTATACATACGACAGATACATGTATTAAACTGACAATAATACCATTTGCTATCATGATGGTATTCAGAGTGTAAATACAATGTTTCTCATAACATGTGATAAATCGTTACGACTGATTAGTCAAAATATAATACACAGGTTTATATCTAAGTCTCCATTATTTTCAATATTACTATAATAACGATAAAAGTTGTATAAAAGTACAATCAGATGTGCTAATCACTTTGTAAGCACTCGAATCAAGTGCTTTGAATATTCTCAGAGATAAGGTTTAAATATAGCCTCGATGAAAACTGAATTGAGCTCCCTGTCATAGCATATCAACACCATGAGGTACATTGTTTATCATTGATATGATCTCAGTGAATTGACTCAACCTCATCGCTCTTTAAGATCAGAAGGGAAAAAAAATGAAGAAAAAAAAATAGAAAGGGGCAAACAGTGAGATATATCACATTCCATCGTCCGAAGACGGAATGATACGTGTATTTATTATTCAGAGAAAAGTGCCCCCTGCGAGAAGGCAACAGATTGAGACAGGTGCTATATAATGCTTATTTTGCATACCACTGCTTTTCCACCTGCTTACATCGACCAGT
Organism: Paracentrotus lividus; assembly: GCA_940671915.1. NCBI lineage: Eukaryota > Metazoa > Echinodermata > Echinoidea > Camarodonta > Echinidae > Paracentrotus > Paracentrotus lividus. The sequence goes on from CALNVZ010002100.1 coordinate 9,835,613, forward strand.
AAGATATGAATTATGATATTCATGCATAGGAAGCAACCTTGAAAAGTTTTTTTCTTTTCTATATTTAAATACCCAGGGTAGCATCCAATGGCAGATTTCTATATCTCTGTCCCTCTCCCTGTTAATACACATATGTCTGTCTGCGCGATATATCCTAGCCGCTCTCTCTCTCTCTCATTTCCTCTCTGCTTATCTGATTGAACCTTGCCTGTTCATTGGAGGTGAAGGCATTTATGGCATTGTTTGAGGACCAGAAAGTCAAGTTTGTGGGGAAAACACACAACAAAATGAATACTAAATACCATTAATATGTTTTTGTTCATACACCTCCCGTGAAGTTGGATAAGGGAATAATAATAGTTCACAATTGAAATAATGTTTGTTTGCTAGTGTTTGATGATAGAATCGTGGTTGACATTCGATGCTACACTAATTTTTTAAAGAGGTTTTTTTTTCTTTCAATTATTATTATTATTATTATATATATATATATATATATATATATATATATTATTATATGCGTATATATGGGCGTACACTGACATGTTAGCTCGTTAATGTAGTGATCCTTTTAAATTAATTATAATTTCAATTTAGACATTCATTTTCCGAATGTATGCAATATTTTCATAACATAGCAACACCCCAGTAACCACATCATTTCTTCTGGGAGGTGTAAACTTTATTTAAAAAGAATTAAGTATTTTCGACACTTAGAGCAGCTGCATAGCTGAGTCTTTTTTCTTTTTTTTTGTATTGTTTTATATCAAGTCTAGACAAAAATATGAAGTTTGATTTGTCTGTATAACCAAGAAAATACATGAAGTAAAAAGAAAAAAACACGTAAAGTTGTGAAAAAAGATGTCACATGTTATTTTATAACAATAAAATATATACTTTTAAAATGACCTCGAAAATTATTGTGCCAACTGATTGAGAACCTCTCCTTAAATTTTAGGAAAATGGGATAAACAAAAACTGGAGTTAAGCAAGATATTTCCATATGACATTATGAAGTGACTTATTGCAATATCTTTCATACCGTTTAAAACATTATTTCAGCTTTGGGCCTTTAACTAAAAATAGTTTTTCATTATCTTGTACTAAACAACCCCCACGTCGCTATATCTTCAAATAAAAAATATGTTATCCTAGATTAGATATAATATATATATATATATATTATAAATAGATAAAACTAATAACATATCAATCTGCCATTGATTGTATGATACCATGTATGCTAATCAGTGATGTTTAGGAAATGACGCACTGAATCTTTAGAGTTGCCATATACAATTATATACATATTCCCAATAAAACATCACATTTTCGCTTAATTGAAGTTTTAAGTCAGCTAAAAATGAAAATAAAAATAATAAATTTCAAAGAATTTTTTTCACCAAAAATATGATATTCAGACGGTTCAAATATTTCATTCCAAAAGGGATTAAATCCAAGAATATTCATAAAATCTTTAAAAATCAATTAAATTTTTTCCAATTTTCTTTCAAGATCCTATATCAATACTTCCAGCTTGTGTGCAAAAATAAAATAGATATCTCACGGGAACGTAGTTAGAGTTAAGATAATATTAAAATCCACATAGTCGATTTAGTCCCTTTTGGAATAAAACTGTTTGAACAGAAATTCGAAATAACAAAATGTTTTTTCCACAAAAGATTTGGATGCGATGTTGGGCATTTTAATCCCTTGTACTTAGTGCTTAAACAATGAACTTTGGTCAAATATGGATTTAGTCCCTTTTGGAATGAAGCTCTTCATATACATTTATATATATATATATATATAATATATATATATATATATATATAAATATATATATATATATATATATATATATATATATATTATAATAAATAGTGAACGCTCCATCTTGCAACTTTACTGGACTATATGAACTCCAAATACTAAATGATCCCTCGTGCAGATCTATTTCACCTCAGCCTGCAGTATATAAATAGTGTACAATCTATCGCTCGATATACTGGATTATAAGTACAAAAAATACTAAATTATCCCGAGTGGAGATTTATTTCTCCGAGGCTGCAGGCCGAGGTGAAATAGATCTGCACGAGGGATCATTTAGTATTTGGAGTTCATATAGTCCAGTAAAGTTGCAAGATGGAGCGTTCACTATTTATTTATTATAGTAAAGAGACCCTATGATTTTTGACTCTTGCTAATCTGTTTTATGTTTACCAAATATTTTTTTTTGGTGCTAATAAAGGCTACTATGTGACGTATAATTGGTATGCTTAGCGAATATCCATGTTATTAAACAATTTGTGCGCCATAGATTAAACCCACATTTTTAAAAACTAGTTAGTCGTCTTGCTATTAGTAATAGACCTGAAGTAGCTCTAGTTAAGATCTACTTAAGGACAGCTAAGGCGCAACAAAGGCCAAATGCGGATAGGAATCGGATACTATAATTCTTAATGGCCCATTCATTTAAACGACGGCATTTTACCCTAAAAAAAAACCAAACACAACAAACAAACATATTGTCATATATAATGGTAAATTATAAATTGAAGGTAGGCTCACGTGTATAGACCTTAGCCAATCACAACGGCGTATTTTCTACCACTATTTACAATAATATTCGATAAAAGCGACTCGATTTCAATTCGGCGATAATAGTATTAGTAAACTAAAATAATTACCTATGTTGGAAGAATTAATAAATATAAAATTAATTTAAATCTAAATGATTAAAACATTCGTTTAGGGCCTGAATCACGATTGCATATTGCCAAGGTGATATCAAGTCTAATCTGATCAACATTTCATTTACCTGTAGCTTATTTTCTTGTTATAGTTTTTTTTTTCTTATATTTTTTCTCCTATTTATTCGTTTTTTTTTTTTATGGTCTGTGTTAGGCCAAAATGAACATTGCAATTGACGGGCCGATCCGTATAATTTTCAGAATTTAAGAATCCTTCTGATAAGGTAAAAATGGCGCCCTAGTAACGTCGGATATTCATAAATTATACAAATTATTTTCCCAGCCATTGTTTATCGGGAATATTCTGAGTTGTACAACCCGAACACTTAGAGAAAAAAAAATTATTATACTTCAGACTGGATTGAATAAGAACTGTATATATACTTCGGAGGACTGCTATGGCTCCAGGCATGGCGTTTCTCCCGAACATAGCTAAATCCAGGCTTCTGTTAAAATCGTGCAAAACCATATACAAGCAATTTCTAAAGTTAGTTTGAAAGAGAAGAAGACTTATTTCGATCATAATATTAAAGCAACGATCATATCGGTGTTATAACCTACTCTTGAATTAAAACCTTTCAGTACTTGGCTTTTCAAAAACCACTGTCGTTGCTCAAAACATAGAATCTAAAGTATACCGTGTACAACTGATAACAGCAGATTCAAATAACCCCGATACAGAAGGCGCAGAGTTAATACTACACAACCAGTGAGCGAACTCCTTCACGTGTCAGTGGCATGGTGGTATAAGAAATCATAGGATCTGTTTATTGATAGTATGTAAGCGTCAACATATTTTTAATGTATTTTTAAGTTCAAGAACGAACTGCTAATAATTAAAGAGATCGGTATGGCTAAATTTAATTTAAATTAACCGAAAACATCAATAATTACAATTAAAAACCCAATTTAAAAATAAGAATGAAATGCAGCTTTAAAACCTAATGTCTAAAGCCCACGATGCGTGGTTTTTTATCTACATGTTGAATAAAAGTGAAGAAGAATTCTGACACTGTATATTATATCAAATGTTAACCCCTGCTACTACCAAAAATTGTCATTGAAAATAATAAATAGTAATTATAATTTTATGAAGATAATTATTTAAGGATAAATTCTCCGAGGACATTCTCCTAACATTATAGAAATAATAATACATGAATTAACAAGTTTATGATCACAAAGACTAAAGAAAATGTCCTTTTTTAAACATAAATGAGGCTAGTTTTATTTATATTTTACCCACTGTAGTGAGAGTGACGAAGACGCTTGATGTAATGTATTTTCTAGGAAATGGGATGTATGAAAATCGGTATTTTTAGGGAATCACTAACGATGAAATCACACAATGAGTTATTATATGACCTTTGGTATCACATCATGTAACTATATGTTGACCGACCTCTGCCTTTACTCTATATGACAGTATGAAAAGTGACTGTTACCGGCTATTGCTTTCAAGGAGAATTTTTTGAAGAGGCACTAATTGAATTTACTTCTTTTATTATCAAACGGTGATAATAAAATGTTATTTTTATTTTTTCTTTTAATTGTTTTTTTTAAGAGCACTTTTTGAATCTGGTTTGTTGGAATTTATGTCTAGTACATATATTAAAATCTAATAAAAGCACAAATCGGAGTAATCTATAAATTTTGTTTTCAACGTTAGGTTATGTCTTCGATAACAATCAGGTTAAATAACATAACATAAACTTTTTAACCATGATCGCGTTACTTTGTATCAAGAATAGCCTCTCATACAAACCAATATTGGGATTATTCTAGATAAGCGTAGAAATTTGGACGGAACCACACAAATTTCAGACTTGGTTTGCCAAATCCTTAATATATACAAAAATTATATATTCTA
>CALNVZ010002100.1:9840335-9853630 GCA_940671915.1 Paracentrotus lividus
AAAAACAATCATTCAAATATAACTAAGCAGATACAAAAATACGTCGAAATACCATATAAGCAAAGCAGTTCAGTATATGAAAACACATCGGGGAAAATTCGTGGTGGAAGACTTTTTTCATATATATAGCTTGGATATAATGATCGACTTGGAAAACATAAATGTATTTCACTTTGAGAATATCATTTTCGATGATATTCATTTTCCTATGATGTTTATTGTGTTTTTGATATTATCAAGAGTGTTTTAAAGGTGTTTTCTTTTGCAGCAGTACTTTTCTATTTAATTATTTTTGTGGTGCACATTCCAATTCTATGATTACGTAATTGGTGTATGTGTATATTTGGTTATGACATGATGTATGATGAGTCCGAGAATAATAAAATTATTTTCATTTGGTTTCGCGAAATCAATAAACTTGAAACAAAGCTTATTTTGATTTGTACAATAATTTTCTTCTAGCATAATCGTCATGTTTTTATTTTCGTTCACCCATTGTCAAAATATTTGTCACCTATTAAACAAGAAACTGTCTGTTCGTAATCTCATAACGACACCTTATGTACGTAAAAAAAGTATCAAAAGTATATTTGATTTCTCAAACCTGTAGATAGTAGCACCGTTACAAGAGCAAACACATTCACCGGTTTTCTCAAACTCATTAACTGGCCATAACCTAATTAATTTGATAGATTACAAACTAAATTCCAAACGTCTTTTACAGAGTTTACCACCTGTGGTAAGTTAGAGCAATTAGTTCTTTTGGGGTATAGAACATGTTGTGTGAGAGAGTCGTCAAATACTTCAATGGTTTCATTAGCTGATTTTTATTTGACATTATTGACAAGACGTTACTTATCTCACTTGTTATTTCGTTCCGCCTTGGCATGGCGGATTCATCCCTATAGAAGTGTGATGCCCCACAAGAAGTATGGCTAGACGAATAGGAATACAAAACGGGATGTGCCCTTCTCTATCTTTTCCCCTGATCTCTTCTGCACTAAAGTTGCACCCCTTTTCTTCGAATTCGTCCTCAATATTACTGGCCAATAGTACTCCAATCAGAGAAGAGAGAGAGAAGTGAGAGGATGAAAGAGAAGAAGGATCAATTTCAACAGATTATATGCGATACAAGGGGATTTTCTCTTATATTGATTCAATCGACGAACAGTTACGAAACCAATTAATTTGTATAATTTTAATTTTGTGCCTGTGGCATTTTAACTATGATTTTAACTACGAATAAAAACAATTTGTTGTTGTTGTTGTTTGTTTTTGTTTTTGTTTACCTCTTATAGCAGTTTTAACAAATAAAACCATACCGGAAGCAGAATGAAATGCACCTTGGAGTTCCATCAAGTCGTTCGAACACATTTACGAAAGACTGGTAAACAGTTCATTGTGATTAGTGTAACACCAAAATCATGTTGCGGTCGATCGTAACTTTACGAACAACTTGGTGGAAACCATTTTGAAAATGAGTACATTCTACCATATATTTTGTTAATGTTGTTTGTCTTTTTTAAATTTTTATTTCTAAACTCAGGACTGAACTCCGATATGTTTATAATAGTATATCTTTATAGGTGTAATTCTATTCAAAATTTCATTTTACATGTCAGTCATCTGAATCATATTTTGTGTGATTAATTTTTTTTTTCTCGATGTCGTCCTTGCATAGACGGCATTTTCTTCACCGCATCTAACTACTGCCAATTATTGAGTGCCTCCCGTATCACATGTCATCAATGTCATGTGACTCACATTATCCTACACCATGTCGTTATATCACACCAAGTAATATAGGTTTAGCTTTATTTATAACCATTTATTTCATTACCGTGTACAAGTACTACGTGATGTGACCTATGATAATGTCACTTCAAATTCGGGAATACCTGTAATGATATACACTATATCACATCACATCTTAGTCAATTCATAACTCATGTTAAGAATATCTGTACCGTAGTCTTCACTTCAGGAAGAATACAAACCTCTCTTTCACGTAACTATCTCTTCTCTCCTCTCTCTCTCTTCTTATGTCTCTCACAATCTAACTTTAACTTTCTATCTCTCTCTCTCTCCATCCTTCTCTGTCTATCTTCCTTTTTCAGTTGGTCATCATCCATCCCTCTCTCTTTCCACATCTCTTTCTCTCTCACTCTCTACCCCTTAATATAAATTTGTGATTATGCTACATCATTAACGATACAACAAGTCATTATTGCGAATATATTTTTTTGTTTATTTTTGCAGTGAGACATTTTCTGTTACAACATCATATTCCATAATAACTTACAATACTGAGTAATATATATGTACCATAAATAAACTTTTGACTCGCAAATAAATATTAACAACTGCTGAAGTGTGCCGTATCAAATACGGCGAACGAAAATATTACACCCGAAAGGATACAACTGGCCCAAAACGGAAGGATATAAAAAATTAATAGAGCTAGGTAGAGAAATGTCTACGACTAAATCAAGCCAAGAATTAATTACCTACTTGTGCTGTTCCTTTTATTGTCAAAATCCACTCATTTCATTTCGATACTTTGCCTAAATCCTACTTTCTGACATTCCTCTTTCCATTAGCCGCCTTAGTGGCGGTTCCGAACTAATCAGTTTGGCATCCATTTCGTGCAAGGCTTGTAACTGCACGCAAATCTTGCCAGGTCCAAATTTGGAATGAGGTAGGAGGGAATAACCACTAGGATAGAAAGACAATCTAGTTCAGATACAGGAATAAGAGAACAACTAAACGGATACAGAGTCATGTCGTAATGATTTAGGACCTTTGAGATTAATGATGTCCAAAGTACAGATGTCAATTCAGGGATATTGGAATTTTTTCGAGTAGTTAGTATGATTGATTCACTTGAATCCTTACCCAAGAAAATTTTAATTAATGACAGATGACCAATTTGCTTAAATTGGGACGACTCGTGGCGTAATAATCTGATAACTCTTCTGATACAGATCGTGTACAGGTATATTGTTAAAGCTTGTTTATAGTTTTGATCAGATATCCTTTATATCGATCTCTTATTGAACCCTGTTACACCATTTTTTTTTTCCTTTGGATTTTGATGAAAATTTGACCTTTTATTGGCAATGATATTTATTTTAAAACAGGATGAATAATAATTATCATTATTTAAACAACTAAATTCAAAATGTAAAAGATTATATTTCCAGATCTTACAAAACTATAACCAGCTTTAATTATTCCGATAATATTACAAAACAAATGTTCGTCTTTAACCATGTGCATGTGAATACATTTTGAATACAATGCTGGCATTTTCAAGTCAATGGTAAGTTTTATCGTGACGGAATTTAATGCATAAAAGTGGTTAGGTATAGATAAATAATAAATATGATAACCAAATTTAAAGAGAATATCGTTAGACCTGACCAGCAGATTTCAGCCATAGCAAGGGAAATATGATTTACACCTTTAGTTTTAAATTCAAAATCAAACCCATTTTGATACATTAGTATATTCATATTTTAAATAGAAAAAAAAAAAAAAAATCCGTACTATTATTGTAGAATTAAGATAAAAGCATATAATAAAATTGCTTTCATTAATAAAATGTTTTATTTCATATTGAAATCGTTTACCTTTTACATTCCAAAATAATTAGTTATACATTGCTTTTACCATTAGGGCCTACTTGTAATATTTCACAGAAAACGATTGTTAAATTATTGTTCTCATGATAAGACAAAAGACATTTGTTAAAGGGATAAATACTATTTATGAATACCATTGTTGAATAGTAATGAATACATTTGGCATTACATGAATCCTCGATAGACAAGTAAACCTTTCCATGATGGTCAAACGCATAAATCCTATATAATGTGTACTTGTTTTTAAATGTAACAGTTTAAAGTTAGGTTAACTATTCCAAAATAGTGTGGTTCGTGCAAGGGTAGTGACATTAGGTAGTGATTTTCATGAACTGGAACACTCTGCACTCGATCAAGAATAGCGATAACCTACATTAAGAGAAACATGAGATGAGGATACTAAGGCTTGTGGCCATGTGCAGCAATTTGTCAAAGCCATTAACTAATCTAAGAACCCTCTAAAAACCACATTCTGATCTCCAAAGAGAAACAAAATAGTCAAATCACGTATGTGCATGGTGTTTACCTCATTTTTTAGCAAGTCTAAGTTTGTTCAGACCTATTGTAAAGATGGATCACACCATCGGTGGCAGAGGCCACATTCTATTCCCTTAACCAATAAATTAACTTGGTAACGAATCTGTATTGGTCAGTGCTATGTCTATAGCACTTCGTATATACCACTGTAACTAACGACTTAATATTTCCATTGAATAAATATAATTTTATATTGTTGAGTCTTTCGCATGATATGTAGATACATCAAAACTAAAATAGCACACTTTGTTGAATGCGTATCAGCTTAGTGTCAGTCAATGATTTTCACGACAAAGTTCCTTCTCCTGCGACTTCGTATCTTGAGGTTTTTGGAGATGTAGAAGGGACTCTGTTTGTTGTACTTGGTAGTACTAGTCAATGTAAGCGAGTTGTGGTAGAGGAGAAGACAACTCCTGGCTAATACGCTAAATCGAGCTCGATTAGGCGATGACTGAGTGGATTGGAACATGGCTAAACGTGGTAAGCCTAGATAATATCATAGTCTTCACTACCCTCGGTGAATGCAAAGTCACTTCACTCTCCACTTAACTTATAAGCTCTTCAAAATATCCTTCCGCATTGCGCCAGCTATGAGTCCTGTTGCATTTCCGCCTTTTATCACTTTTCCTCAGTTTTTTTTGTAACGTCGGTTTTTTTTCCTCGACGAGTACAACATCGAAAAATGACGGGCGACACAAGAGGACAGTCTAGTGAAGAAAATGGGGTAAAAGTAGTAGGGACTGAGGGTGGGGCTCTTCACTATACACACACCCCAATGTTTTTTCCTTTTCTTTTCCAGCATCTAAGACCAGCAGCACAAGGACACGATGTGAACATTTCAGAGTTAGAGGCATGTGGTGATTGAGCATTGGGTCTACACGTCTTGCCTAACGTCGGTCTCATCCTACATACTGCTTTGCCGAACTTCATGGCGCAACAATGTGATTTAGGACAGTCTCTCCGCGTTCTACACGTTTCACCCATTGGCTGTAGAGAAAGAGAAAATATACGAAAGCTTCAATTAATAGGAGAACACAACATGAATGGTTAAAGTACTAATGTAAAGAAACCATTGATAGTGTTTTTTTTAAACACAACGCACATTATGATGACTGTTTCAGCTTATGTATTATTTTATTCTACATTTTGTGGGATTCTTAAAAGTGAAACAAACGGGTGTTTCTTTTTCATGGACTATATATGCAGCTACACCGCACTTTTATCAACATTACATGGAAGTATCCCAAAAATGTAGACCTATAAAATCAATACTAATTCTGGCACTTCGGACGCCGAACCAATTAACCAATTTGGACATTTTCTTGCCGAATTAAGTGGAAAGCTTGTTAGTCGATGAAAAGGCAGGAAGTTAGTTCGGTGGCACATGAGCACGAGGGAGAGGCTCGCTAGGTTTGGCAGCAGTTTGATCGGCTTAGGGAAGCTCCTCCGTCCCCTGGCAGTCATTCGTTGAATTGTAATTGATTAAATGATTGAGATTGAGTGAACATATAAGGAGGGGTGGGGTAGGGTACTGTGTTACTATTTCAACAGACAAGAAAACTTCGAGTTTGAGCCTCTTAACCACAACATGTACAAGTGTTGGGCGTTTCCTTGATTTGGTTTCCGTGCAATTAAAGCTCTTTTCGAGCAAAATTTGCACTAATCTCAGAGAATAGAATAAATCTAAATATCATTATACGAGACGCCCTCTTTACTATGCATCATCCTGCCCTGTATTGTAACAGTAACGTTGCGAGAATGACATTGTATTAAAAGCTAAATCGCACTTTTATGTAGACGTACGGCAAAATAGAACTGTAGTGATGAAAACATGAGTTTATTTATGCAAAATAACATACATTCAAAATCCAACATTTCAGGACTGTGCCTCAGCGATTTGATGATTTATAGTTAATTGGAATAACAAGCAACAAGAAGCCAGGTAAGTGATGTATATCTCCTTTATCGTAGAAGTTAAGTCCGCTGGCTTATTCTACACTTCGGGGGTATTATGAGTGGCGCACAGACATGACAGAGAGGGGTGGAGAATGTACCCGGAGCAAATCTCTCCCAGGGTCTTTTCTACCAGCTGAGCCACACCCAGGGGTCTGTGTTGATTCGCCTCTTGAGAATGGTACCTCACGCGAGTCCATAAAAGCTGGGAATGTGACCGCCTCACATCCAACCCCCAGGAGATGCTATCCACACGAATAGAAATACGCACACTTCTTATTTCACCTGACACGGGCCTTCCAAAAACAAAAGACGCACTTTCGAAAATGGAGAGATCTCAGCGTGGGGGTAGAAATAAATAAGCGGCAATAACAAGGTCCTCATCAGAAGGAGGCTCGTATTTATATCAACAATCAGCGATACAGTTCACTCCACGGATACAAGCCTGGCAATAAACTTCCCTGAACAACCTTTAACAATAACATATATGAACTTGAATATTTATGGCCTAACTGAAAAGCAGGTGGTCAAAAGGGTTTCCCGCGATTGGAAGGACGTCTGCACCCAGTCACATGTTCGGATTGCTTTTGGTGTGATATCTTAAGTTTAAGAAAGTTTACGCAGATATTAATTTGGTCATCCTTGATGATGCCACGTGTTCGCCAATTCCCTCCCCCACATAGCCATGGCAGCAGAGTGTTGAGAGATTAACAATATTTTAATGGTTTCATTTATGGATAGGTATGTAAATGGAGGACCAAACGTGTTGTGTATGTTTCAATGAAGGTTATGCGATATTCTTGGTCCTTCTCTGAAACGATGTCTTGAACTCTTACTTTTACCAGGTATTGGCAAACAATTCTTTGAATCTTGTTTTTCCTTATATTACCGTTATCATAGAAAACACTGCTGGAACTGTAGTTATTACATGTTTGCTTTACTAATTTATGAAGTTGTTAAAAGCAAACCTACAAAGAATCATTTATCAATCAGCGAATAAGTGACAGATGAAAGTGTATAGAGCGCCACCTCATGACCATTTCCTATTTATTTTTATTGGGCTTTACAACGAGTACGCTTTTCCTCAGGCTCATGTTCTTATTGTATCAGAACCATGAAGAAACTCCCAAGAGATTAGTGATAAACCTCAAAAACATGAACGACTATGAAGTAGGTACACTTAAACATTTTTTTTGTTTTTTTGCTTTTTGCATAGATTCTCAAGTCACTTTGTTTTATCTCTCAAAGGGGTACTTAATTCTATTAGTCATCGAATCATTTCGGTTGCATTTCTTTTTTAATTAGCAAAAAGATATTATATTGTTAGCGATGAAAATGAAATGAAATAAAAAGGGACTCGTTTGCTGGTAATGGGACAGATTAACATGTCTTCCATCGTTTATTAATAATTCATAAACAGTGGAAAATTTTCTTTCACGACTGCCTATCAAAATGAAATTGGCCTCAACGAATTAGGCCAGGACAAGAAAAAAATTGCAACAATATCTTATCATGTAAAGTGGTAATTAGGTGACGAGATGGTGTGTACTAAAACTGTTTTTTACCACGTCTACATACGCGTGGAAATTGGCAATTTCATTTGGGGAGGTCATTGGGCGAGAGTGCTTTCATCTAAATGGAACGAAACAGAACATTTCGTATGAATAGGTTTTGCCTTCACCAATTAATTCCATTTCCGACTATGCCATCTTCAATAAAGAGTGAAGGTCTCTTCCCACTTAAAAATCACTTATTCAGGTAACATCTCTGCACGGGAATGTGTACATGGAGTCACGCATGGCATTGTACTATTTATGTAGCTCATCAATAATTAGCATTAAGCTTCCATTACCCATTCATAAAACATTTTTAACTAATAAATAATAGGCTTTGTAATCCATTGTGACTGTGCGTTCACTTGCATCACAAGATAGCCGACTGTGTGTCCGCCTACATCTTAACGATTAATACTTAGCGTTCTCTTGCACCATAAGATAACCGACTTTACGTCCACTTACACCTTAACATAACCGACTTTGCGTTCACTTACACTTGAACTAGTAGTTGACATTTGAATTAACCGTTTCCTGTTTAATATTTAAAGCTTAAATACACAGTTAAGATTGCCCAGGGATGGGTACTATTCGCCTGGGAATATACCCCAATCATTATAGGTATACAAGATTCAGCTCAAACACGGGTTATTACAGGGCATAGCGATACTTGGTAGCGATTAACGTTCTCTTGAGCTCCATTTCCCGATACCTCTCATTGTGAGCTCACTCTCTCATTGAGTGACGGAGAAGGTTCGGTGTACCCATCATCAAATATTTCTGACATGCCAAACATTGAACGTGTAAATACAGAGCCTGTTATAGTATATGAGTCTGAAGTTCTACACGGGTCTATATCATTGATGACAGGGGGATTAAACGTCGATCATCATGATCATAGACTATTCTTCTAAACTGCATAGGCAAATTTATGAAAAAGATTATCTTGCATTGTAAAATATTGAATGGATATTTTGGTTCATCCCTGATTATACTTTATAAAAAAATAAAAAGATAAATAAAACTTTGGAGTGTGTGTTTGTGTGTGTGTACAAAATAGTGTCCTATGTCGTATATCAGGCTTCGAAGCAGCCGCCGTGATCTACTTTTTGTCAAATTTAGTACATTAATGTTGACGTGCCTGGGGTTGAGGAACAAGAATATGTGTCAGTGTGAGCGGAGACTAATCTCTGATAATCAATGGATGTATCCTTTCAGTAATGCAGGTTAAAACTGATAACTGATGAGGTCGCTGATCTAGCTTCATCTTTTCTGTTTAGTTGTACCTTGGAGGTTGTAAACTTCATGTTTCTACAATTAGCAATGAAACTGCACCATTTGAAACACAGGCATATTGTTAAATAAGGTACTGGGGCGAAACTATGTAAGTAGTTCCAGGTATTCCTTTGGAAAGACAGTAATACATTGTCATAAGCCTGATGATCATTGTTTGTGTATATGCTTGGCTAACTGCCTATGTTGTTCATTGCACTTGCTTCCAAGGTCCAGGGATTATACTCATAAACGTGAACCAATTTCAAGGTTTAAAGTGTGACAAAGACAAAATCCCGTTTATTATCCCACGGCAACAAATTACTGTTTAGTTGGAACAAAAACGAAAGATTTAAAAAAAATCCTTATGTCAATTTTGATGAGATTTCGTTTTATCAAAATTCACTATTGTCAGTCGTTGAATACACAAAATCTACAATAATATAATTCACCAGACAATCCCCATACAAATTCTTCGTGTTTTGTGTAAATAATGCAGTGTCAGCTCACGTTTGTCAGTTTTAGTGGAAAGATGGACACTGATTTAGTGTTATTATGGCAGCCTTGACATCATGCCCGGATGAGAATGGTGAACCACTTATGCTCCCTTTCTTTCGCTAATAAACGTGTTTGACGATCAAGTCCAGAAAGTGCATAGTCTAGATTATGGTATTCATTCAAATTTACAATTCTGAATGTATAATGTCACATATAATCCATTTGTTTCCGCATAGTTTAGGTGAGAAATGCAGCTGTAATGTCTGCACGTCAAACTGAAAGTCTCGATACTGTGATGGATCATTCTCATTGCATCCACCAAACATGCCTCTGAGACCACTCATAAAGAGACGAGAATACCAACGTGATGAAGCAACGTTGGGTCTGAAATCAATAACGTTTGATGCACAAGACTACAGTGAACTTGAGTTTCAGAATACAAGGCCAGGCGTCTGCTGGTCGCATATTTGAGGTTTTTTGTTATGAAGTAGAGCTAGTATGCAGGGGCCATCAATACAACCCCCTACCTGGTATCTCAGGGGACAGGTGCGCATACGCCCAAAGGTCCTATCCGTACCGTGCCACCAGAATTCCGCAGGCATACCGGTTATCCATATCCTTAAAAAAAAAAATTTCATAGTTTGTCAGTCAAAAGGACTGCAGTGTCATAAAGCAAGGCTCTTCCATATTTTCCCATTCCTTTCATTAAAACCCATTCGTTGTAGGTTCATTAATTAATATTAAAAAACCCTGTACATTATTTATGTTTACCAAATAATATTTGATCTGGCTCTGTAATGGTTTTAACCGCTGTAAACACGCTAAAAGAGAAAACCGCATCGTTTATACCCTAAACAGCATGCCATCATTATCACATATCGAATCAAGAATATCTCCCCTAGATTTCCGTTCGCATCGACAAGAACCTACAACAGGGAAGATATTTAAAGATGTTCACTTTCCCCTTCACTGTGTGGGCGTTGATGTCTTATTCTAGAAATTGTACCAAGAGTTTCATATTTTTACCAGGCCACCACAGTGCACTGGGGACCCTGCTCGTAGGGAGACCCATGCTGGTATCATGCACAAATCGAAAATAAATAATTGTTGGTTGATAGGAGACAAATTGATTCTGATGTGACATTGACCATGTTGACACCAAAAGGCTCCAATTTACATCACCCACGAGGGTTTAGAAGACAAATATGAAAGCTAAAGACAAGTCAAATTTATTTTGAGCGTTAAGAAGGTTAGGAGGTACAATGGTGTAGGCCATACACCAAATATAAACCGTTCGGGAATTTGCAAGGGAAACGAACGCTACTTGAACATGTAATATGAGCTGGTGGTTTAATTTGACACTGATAGCTTGTCACTGGACATCTGTCACTATAGCTTGGTTCACTTCGGTCATGTCATTCTGCAAAGGTTCATATCATTCAGATAGCTACCCGTGCATGAGTGAATATCATCATGTACATGTACATGGACATGGCAGTCCCATAAACATCGTTTCTCACATGAATGATTCACCATAATAATCAAAAACACAGAATCGACATGAACTAGACTGTTTAAATAAATAGTCATAATTTGCTTAGTTACAAGCAAAAAGCCGCCATACTTTCAAACACGACTGCCAATCGTATCGATCTTTAACAGGCTGAACATTCGGAACACTGTCACAACATACACTGAAAAATTAAATGTTATAATATTTTAATCAGCCTACTTCCTTTGACAGTCACTTGGTTCGAGATATTATTCCCAAACTTCCCTCTTGCTGTTTGACTCAATTAAATGAATTAATATTGAAGCCGGATATATTTGGCTAAGATATTATTTTGTGTAGCAACGCCTGCTGAGCGTGGAATTTCATGCTCAAAATATTATCAGCACTTTAATATTTATAGACGAAGCACCGAGTGTGGTGTCAGCTATACCAAACCATATAATCACGGTACTTGGTACTTCGGCAACATAATCTGCTTGCAGACTAGCTAAGTTATGGAAATAAGTTGCCCAACTTATGTCTTAAGATCTTCGATCGAATTTACTTTGAACTTTCCTGAACCAATGCACTTCATACGTATCTTTCAGCAGCTCAAACACACATTATCTAGTATATGTTATTCTTTATTCTCAAGGATAAAAATAAAGAGTGTGATAATCGGTTGAACTTGAATGAGATTTTGATAAACATCATAACATGAAAAGGTGGTGGAGAATGTTATCTTAAAGGGGAATATAAAAAAATTCTGTTTAAACCAAGTGACATTACAAATGGTGTTTATTGATGATAATGAAAAGTAGTAGCCGTGAAAGTGATTTCCAGCAAACGCTTTCGAGCCGATAAATGTCCCATATGGAATAAAATACAGCCTTACATTTTCTTTGTTTGTTTGTCTTTTTGTTTTCCATTCCGAAAGGCGGTTTTACCATGTTTTCCGGCAAAATATATCAATGTACTGCCTCGTAGAATATGATTATTATTATTTTTTTTTTCAATGCCAGAAGTGGTTTTTATTTCCAACCACCTGCAATTACATTGTCTTCAATATTGTTCCCCTGAGGGTACGTCCCAATCTTTTCGTCTGAAATTATTTGAACTCGATTCATGCACGTAATTATGATATGGAGAATTGTCAAGGATCCGAGGTCGTCAAAGCGGTCACATTCCTATGCATTTGTTCAATCGTGCACCCATTATACAAAACCTTTAGTTCCAATTATCCGCCGATATTTCTTTGCGAGATATCACAAAGCTATTTTTTCGCATTTGCTTGCTCTTTTTTCGTTTCTTTCAGTTTATTTCCCCACGTCTCTATCTTTGTATGAGGGTCGCAGTGTGAGGCACACATTGTGTTATTGAATAGTGTAGTGATGATGGGTTAATAAAACCCACAAACATTCCTTGCTTTTCAAAGTGCACAATGGACCTGCCCTTAAGTAAAGGGTCTTCTTAAGAGAAGCCGTTTGACTCCTGTATGTCAATCGACTTAGTGTCAATGGTCTGGGTTAATTATGTCTATTAAGTAGCCCCGATCCACCAGTTCGATCCACACTGGTGGATGTACACATGCAGACTATAAAAGAATCTTCAAACTATCTACACGCGTAGCCCTCAAGGCAAACAATTACACGACGCCATGGTCTCACTTCTAAAAAAGTAAGCGATGTAGTCATTGATTTCACGTAGCTTTGGTAGATCATTTGAAAGACACATATTCCTATAATATCTTGGTCCAGTTTATATGATCCAACGATGTCAGAACACCCGTTAATTAAAAATCAGATATGCTTTTAAACGTCATTGATCTATTTCGTGAAAAAAGGTTAAATTAGATGGATTTGTTTGCAAGAGTTTTTGTTGAGATTTGCAGAGTAGGAAAACATCACCCAGGTGAATGATCGTTGAAGCGGATTAAGAAAGCCTCTGGTTGCTAAAGATAAAGTGTATTCAGTCAACAAGATCATCCCTCCATCTTATCACTACCTCAAATATGACTCTTATAAACCTCTTCTGTTCTAGCAGTGACAAATCTCTTTGGCTACTCCGGTGCCGACATTGGCAAAGAAGACCTTACACATTTTTACTTTAAAAAGTCATCGTGAATTACGCCAACGACGAAACAAAAGGTCACGAAGGCAGAGAAAGTTACCTGCAGCTTCTAAATGTATTCTGCAGCCATGGGTATGATAGAAAGCTAAATATAATTTTTCTTATCGCAATAATATCAAGACCAGTATTTGCTCTTTAAAGGGAAACAGTAACTTTCAAAAACAAGAGCAATTAGATCAAGATGAATAAAATTATATTGCTCTAATAGTAAAAACA
>CALNVZ010002100.1:9858467-9872261 GCA_940671915.1 Paracentrotus lividus
AAGAAGAGATTTACTCTTTTGGTGATTCATTATTTTCGTCGCCTACCAATTGCTTGAAATCAAATGAAATAACAATCATCTTGTATTTCTTGATTGCTTCATCTTTACAAATCAAACCATTAATTCCTCGATGGTCTGCCTATTAGAAAATAAAGAAATATTTACCATACTTTCGTGGGGGCTCTGTCATATCTCTTAGACATGACAAACCGATAAAGATATTGCAATATTAATCATCTGTCCTTTCCCTGCTGTCGTCTCTATCGATGTTGTTTGCGCTTAATATTCACAGCCCAGCGAGAGAATCTTTCAGAGTGAACGAGGCCAATTCACCACATATATTGTAATTAATCAATCAGAATGCGGATAAAATACACGTATGTACCTTGAACCCTAGATACCGACTGAAAACGAACTTTTTTTTTTCATTTGAGATACATCCTTTGTAATTTTTTTACTTGGATATAAACTTTTAAAACCATTGATAGAGATATTTTTGGAGTATTTCAAATCAGCGAATTAATATTAAAGAAAGCCATTAAATCAGTCGGTGAGATTAACACGAGATCTTTAATTTAATTAAATTGTAATTGGCAAAGATATATACCACTTGTGTTTGGCACTCGTTATAGACAAAAAGGGACGAAAATCTTATATGAAACCCATACCACACATCAACCCATTATCTGTTTGGCTCTTAACTGTCTCTTTTCCCCCATCTCCTGACATTTTCCTTTTCTTGCATCTTTAAATCAATGGAATATTTATTCACTTAACCATGTTAACTGTTAACCTCTCCAGTTCAATCTGTTGTGCTACACTGGGCTGATTTTCCTTAGTATAACAAAAGGCATCGCTAAAAGGGTTATCTAACTGGTCTCACTGTCGTGAAACTAGTTGGCGACTTGAGTCTCTAGAGTTGCGGAGACGCTGCCGTAACGTCACCGCGACGTCTCCTGAGTCTCCGAAGCAGGAAATCAAGCATGTGCAAGTTTTGGAGACTTCATTACTTGTGAGCAAGTTATGTTCGTCACCGGGTAGACTGGAGAGGCGTATTCGCAATGTGTCCGAGACCTTCCGCAGAATAATGACCTACCGTGACATCGCGGCTACTTCTGGCGCATGTTTTTCACCTTTTTAGAGGAGTCGCGGCGACGTCGCGGAATTTATTTGATCTCCCGAGTTTCCTTGACCGATCAGTCGTGCAGTCGTGCGACGTCTCTGCAAGTGAGATGGATCATAATTGGCAACGCTGAGGATAGAATACAAGTAATACACCGCACAGCAACTTGGAACAAAGTCATACACTAGATCTCTGACATGACAAAAAAGATTGGAAGCAAACTATTAAAAGTGGAGCTATGGTTACTTTTGACAGTGTATGTATCTCGGGAACGGTAAAAACAGAGAGCTGGATCTTTCAAGACCGCGGACATATTGCCGAAGATGCGATGTCGCTAAATTGAATTCTCGTCTTGGGTGTGAAGAATGGTAAAGAACCAGTCATGGAATGGAAATATAGAAGTAAATAAAAAGGGAGGAGGAGAGCGAGGGGTATATGGAGATATTTCAACACCGTTCACCATCTCAGAGCAGGGGGTCTGGTCAATATAATCTAGACCACGAGATCAAACATCCATAAATTCCGCGACCTAGATATGATATCAACATTGAAGATAAGAAGCGGAAAGATTTGGGATTAATCCCCTAACATAGGACAAAGAGATACAAATAGTACAAAGTATTGCAAAGAGCAACTTAACAATGTGAGTAGGTTAACGGATGTGGAGGGTGTTAGGTTCATGCTTACGTAATGATTTTCCCTCGTAATTCTGACATTTGTCATACCATGAATGTGTATGCATTTAATCTAAATACATGGAAACGATCATTGATTTGGTCATTTAATACATTTGCCAGACTATCTCAACAAATAAAGTGAAACCGATCACATCATACACCATTATAATGTGCCAATCCAAGGGTCAATAAACTATGTCAAGTTATACCTGGTTGAAGTTTCAAGTTTCAGGATTTTAGTTCAGATCGGTTGTCAAAAGAGTTTTCGTGGAGAAATCGGAAGTTGAGGGCAAAATATCTACACGCAGTTGCCAACGAAAGCCTGTGTTTTCTTGATGCTTCCTGACTTATCAACCGAGGTATAAAACCATTTATTTTCTCTAATGCGATTTATATCTTTCACTCTTTCTCTCTTCATTACATTTATAGCCCATATCCAAAACGATTTTTTTTTTTTTCGGTTTACGTTTAACCATCTAGATCATAAATGGCATTTAATTCAACTTTGTCCCTTCAAATAAAAGTTTAGATGCGATGGCGTATTAGAAGACATCTACCATGTCTACTAAATATCATTCTTGGGCTAGATATTATATATACATATAATAGAGAAAAGGGGGCAGAACCTCACCCCTTTAAAGGTTTATTGTTTGTTGTTTTGTTTTTTTCATAGAAGATGCGTTCACAAACATGGCATAAAAAATCTATTAATATGTGTTTGCATTCTTAGCCCCCCCCCCCCGCCCTTTTCCTGCTAGAAAAAAGAGAATGCTCCGTGGCCTCTGACAAGGTCTGAATGTTTACATGAGTTTAAATAAATCAAGACGAGATGCCACGGTGATAGAAAATAAATTCCAGAAATCAATATTGCAATTATGTTCATTAATAGGGAATAATGGCGAGTAACTCATAATTTAATGGACCTTTAAGACGAACATACCAAATAGCGATATGGTGACGCATAAAGGAGGACAAAACAAAAATAATAACATGGTAACACGTCATCCTTCCATTTCGTATCTTCTAATTCATATGTTATTATTGTTCGGAGTAAAGTCTCTGAAATAAACATTCTATACACATTATTTAACCATGATAACCACATTGATGAAAACTCCGCGATTAGAATATTTTTAAGATATAATAAAACAAAGCGGTAGTTTTTTTAGAGGCATCTTGAAATTAATTTTAAAATCGAGGATAATTGCTGCATCAACAAGGTCACTGTAATTCTTCCTTGTAGAATAACGGCGATGGAAAATTGAAAGAATTAATAAAACTCCTCATGATTATCGTGATTATGATGAGCATAAAAATCATACCACTAATTCTTTACCATTCAGTATAGACATATATTTACATTTTTCTCCGGATATAATTATGAGAAGATTCCACCAGAATAATATTAGGCTCTATACATTCCTATAGATGCATGCGGCAGTGTCATTGAGCATCTTACTATATCTATAACTCATAAATGAAGTGATATTGGTTAAGTTGTTCTTTAAATCAGCTGTGCCATTATTGATCAGTAGTATGTTACATTACAGGTATTTTACTGGTTTAGCATGTGTTTAGTGGTTATTTTATGTGTTTAGTAGTTACGTTTGTACAGACGTGTATCGATCAGATATGATTATTTTTCATCTGGCCATGTTGGGGAAGCGAACCTTGAGCATTTTACATTCGAAGATGAGACTCAGTTTATTGAGACAGTTCTTTCACCTTAACATACAGGTGCAATAGGCGCATATCAGGCGCCAAAACCGCCTACTGGAAGTTGATGAAGTTGTTAGGCCGTTTTCAGTATTGTTAGGCTCTATCATGGTTTAAAAGAAGAAGGAAAAAAACAAGAAAAAAAAAAAAAAACGTAGATCATCATTGCCGATTTGGAGAGGCCAAATCTTAACAGGGGTCGTCGTACTTTGATTTCCCTGAATTGAATTGAATAAAACTAGATAACTATTTAAAAATTTATTTTACGATGAGCGTAGCAAACTGATGTTTTTTCCAATTCAAAGCATCCGTGAAGTTCGATTATGCATATAAGCGGTTTTAACCCTTTGAGCGCGGGCCTGTTGAAAAGCGATTTGTTACTTCCTGTTGGCGGGAGCGATTTTTGTGTACACTGACAAGTATTATAGAAATTTGTCATGTTTTGTGCTTTCATTACTCTTGCATCTAACTCGGTCATTTCATGATTTGTAGTATGTAAACATGAAAGGGCAGACATTTTTTCTATCTACACTGTAAGGCAAAGTCATCAAAACAATATTAAGATGCGTTATTTTGTAAAGAAAAACAGTCATTTTGGCAGAAGTTCCGCTTTCTTCTTTCCAGTAGATTCACATGCAAAGTGCGTAATGCATGTACAGCACGCACGGTTCGATCGATGAGCCTACTGAATAGCACTTGAAAAGAGGTCCTGTTTCTTTCAAATTATTTCTATAAGTATTGGATTAAAGATCATAGCGGCCGGCTTCGCACCTCTGGACAATGGGCACCTTTGACTAAGCACCATTCATTAAAAGCGCAGGTGTAAGTTTTGAAATAAAAGCGGGACTTATAATTATAATGCATACTGCATTAGGCATACTTTACATCTAATTACATCGTTATAGTTACAAACAACTAGTTCAAGCAAATTCAGATAATCGACCCCTCTCATTATCGTGATAAGTATATATAACCTAGGGAGAATCGGAAATCGACAGGCTTATCTCCATGCAACTAATGTTTCATATATATATATATAATATGAACATTGTTTTAATCCCTTAACCTTTCTATTTCTCTCTCTTTCTCATTCTCCATCTTTATCTCTCATATTTCCTCTCGAGCTACTTTATTGATTATTTCTTCCCCTCCGGACGCGTACGCCGTACGCCAAAAGTTAGAGATCGGGAATTCGTTTCTTATGTAAAAAATTATGGTAATGCTGAAATGAAGTTGATTTTTCTTGATTTTTTTTCCAACGTCGGGTTATTTCTTTAATGGATATTAAAAACGAGATCTATCTTGTCCTATTTCCTCAAGAATAGCCCAAAAAAAGCTGTGTGAAAAGCCGAAAAAGCTTTGTCAATTATTAAGAATAATTATCTCGGCTTCTGTAGAAGCCCGTCGTAGCAGACTGAACACCTCGCTCGGCTTCTGTAGAAGCCCGTCGCACCCAAAGGGTTAACTAGTATCACTCTTGTTAGCCGACAAACAATTAACCACTTTCGTCTTGCATTTCAAAAAGCCACACTTACTTCCCTCAAAGAAGACTGGGAACTGAAGTAAATAACGGTGACTGGATAAAAATAACATCTAACTTAAAGATGAAAGAGGGATACGGCGCTGCTAATACAAACACTCAATATCACGTAGACAAAGACTTGTAACAGAGCGAAAATCTAGAAACTTTTGCAGTGGTGTTTTCTTTCTTTCTTTTCCACAATCGGGTTATTCTATTGTACGCGACAGTAGCGTATTATGCAGCTCAAGATGTATTTATATACTTTGTTTTAATCGCATTTATTGTGAGAATGGAATGTTATTTTGACGTCATAATCGAGACCTGGTGCCCCTCTCTCTCTTTCTCTCTGCATTCGAATATCGATACCGCTTGCGGAGTACGCACAGGTATTTTGCGGTCTAAAATCGAGGCGGGGTTCCTCACTATCAAAATCAGCGTCAATTAAACTACCCTGGTGATTTTGGATTACGCTTATTTCATCCATTTTTGCAATCCTAGAGCTGGTCGAAAAGGTCGAGTTCGATTTTGCGGCATGAGGAAAGAAGACGATTGATGAAGGATAATAAGATGGTACTGGTAACTATCCTCTGGATGACTAGAGAACCAGGTTAAGGGTATGTACTCTATTAACCTTATTGAGAGTGCACTCTATCAATGGCCTTGACAGTCTGTCTTTAACATTCATACATCCGTAAAACAACAATCATCTGCCAAATCGCCTCTTTCTTCTGCATATTTGTAGTTGAAACCAATGCTAAGTGGATTTAGATAAAGAGCATAACATGAAAGAAAGGGATTGAAAAAAAAAACTTATTTTGTTATGAATTCGCAATGCACGATACCCTGTAAAAGAAAGAAAATAAATAAATAAAATGAAAATGATCTCCTTTTTCGATTTGCAGTTTTAAAGTGATCGACTGGACCGTAAAAATAAAATTGCAAAATAATCTCTATAATCATATTAATATCAATTTGAAGCGTTTTCCTTGTCTACACAGAGATTTTTTTTCCTGTAACACTCAAAATCGGAGAGCTTT
This sequence comes from Paracentrotus lividus, assembly GCA_940671915.1. Taxonomy (NCBI): domain Eukaryota; kingdom Metazoa; phylum Echinodermata; class Echinoidea; order Camarodonta; family Echinidae; genus Paracentrotus; species Paracentrotus lividus. The sequence continues at coordinate 9,864,543 of CALNVZ010002100.1, forward strand.
TAAAAAATACATTTTCTCCCTTTAAACAGGCTTGAACTGCCGTGTTGGTGGATGACGTAATGATGTACGTCGAATACACAGAGCCTTGCAGTTTCCGCAGCTATTTTTCTCCCCACGAATAACTCGCCCTTCGCGCATGCGCGCATGATCGAAGGTCGTTAAAGCTCGCGAGCGCGTAGAAGGGTTTTAAAAGCCACTTTCACAATTGATCCACGATCAGTTTGCGACCGGCTGCAACAGTTTTTTTCCCTAGTGTTACACGATCGATTGCTTGATGTCTTGCGAGCACTCGCATTTGTTGTAGGATGCGAGAGTTGGCAAGACTATTAGTCGCATTTAGTCGAATGGAGGTCGTGCAACACTTGCACATGCGCTTGCGACCTACAGAGACAAGTCTTGCGACTGGGTGCGATAATATATAGGCCATAAGACTGGTGCAGGACCGATCCCAACACGGCTTACAACGTTGCACTACCGTTGCATGCGCTTGTATGCGACCGTTCCTCGGGATTACATAATAGGCGTTAAAAGTGAGCTGCAGAACTTTATTCTTTCGCATCTTGTCTCAACGATGTCAAACTTGACACTGACTATCAGTCAATTGTTAAAGGCCGTTTTATACCTCACATCACTCGCATGGAACACTCGCACCGGCTTCATTCAATCGTACGAGCGATCGCATTGTCTCAGGTCGACTCTCACGACTTTGCAATCAGTCGTGCATCTATTGAGATTGATGTTAAACCACTCACAATCACTCGTGCAACACTCGCATGTGAACGCACGACCACTCGTACGAGCACAGGCGACTTACTCATGCAACGGTGTTTTCTGGTGCATTCGTTATACGACAGCTGTTGCATCTGTGAAAGCCTTTGTGCGATCTTATAAGATAAATAGCGATTGATGCCTAAAAGGTCACAAATGGTCGCAGACCAATTGTGAAAGGGGCTAAACTTATAGCGCTGGTCTATAAGATAGTGCTATATACTGAAAATAGGAAAATCCCAGTTTCGAGCCTAGGTCTAGTGTTAATAGTGTTCAATTAGGGTTTATTTCGTAATTTTAGATTTAGGTATACGTGAAGGGATAGGGACGCACACACACGATGGGAAAGGTGATAGTGTAGGGTAGCACAAGAACAAATGTAGACACGGGTTTAATATTGGCTTTGTGTTTTTTTTTATTACTCATCTTTATTACAGTCTCTCACGACTCTGTGTACAGATGACAAACCGCTATATGGAAATATCGGGGTCTAAACACAGATATAGAGAAAGTGGGTCTGAATGATACATATTCGATAGCCTACAGTGAACAAACATTTGTTTATCCAGTAACAATAAATTGTTATTAACGAGAAACGCATCAAAATGAAACATAATAATAGAACACATAAAAATAAATTCCAATATCAACAGCAGCAACCTTAAAAATAAAAACAAACAATAAACAACAACAATAAACTAAATAACATAAATCCATTTTCATTATCTCATCTCATCCGATGAGTTTATGTCCGGTAGGGCCCGCGTCCTACATATCCAGATACAGACCATCAATCCTTTATCTGTGTTTTTAATTCACCCTCGGTGGCCACCGTTGACTGTGAGTCCGTTAGGTCTATTGTTCTACAACTCCATTCATGACCGTGCGATCATGTGCATGCATCATGTACCGACATACCCACAACGCATCGAGATTACATAACAAAAATCACGTCAAAACACATCTTTTCAAAATACATACTGAAATAGTTCCACGCATTCTTGTTCCTTAAACTCATTCCGACGGTCTGCTATTGTCACAGTCACTCTAACATATTATCAAATAAATATAAAAGTGATTTAAAACGAGATCAGGAAAACTTTACTCTTACCTTTGAAGAAATCTCGCGGGGTCAAGGTAGAGGTCAAAAGGTCACAGCCGCCCGCGCCACCTACGCCAAATTTTCGTAACAAACACTCATCACACTTAGTTTTATAACCAATTGTTATAATTCCGTTTCGTAATCAAAGATTGAGAAGATGAATACTAATCACTGGAACGCCCTATAATAAGGCCATTTAGTTTGTCTTATTTTATCATAAGCATTCAGACCTAACGTTATTTTAAACAGCTATTTAATTCACCGGTTAATGACTTCACTTTTCATTTCATTTTACTTTCTTGTGAGCATTTGCATTAAGTTTAATATTGAAATCCCTAAAACATTTTGTTATGCAGATCATACTATATTTCTTCTTCATCTGGTAAAAATAATGTTTCAAATCTTTCCTTGAGTAAACAACGACTGGACAGGCATCACGTTATAACAAATTTCTTTCGGAGCGGTAGGAAAGACCGTCAGCGGTGACCGGCGGTATACGGCGTTGCCTTAGCGGTTGCCAACTTCTGTTAAACGGCGGTGAACGGTAACGAGCGGTGATTAATTTTTTTTCACCGCTCCAGGAACGCTCCAGCAAAGTTCGGGCGGTGAGACCGGGCCTTTATACCTCATGTCGATTCATTAACCCTAAAAAGGCCGGGTGCTCGGTCGCCGATTACTGTGCGATGTAATTTACAAGACTGTTAAGTCCGTTTGTCCAAAATTTCTTTTTAATTTATGTTAATGAATTATGCTAATTTATGCATGAAATCATACTTTTTTTTTGCTCTAAATCATTAAATGAGGATCCTAGAATGCTATTTTTTGTGTGTAAATCTTCTTTGTATATAGCATTCCTAACAATTGTACGTGAAACAAAATCTAGATTCTAATTCAATTTTTTCTTATGTATTTTTTCATGTATGTATTTTAATGTTTATGTTTTGTTTGGAATACTTTGGTAATTGATTATTTCTGAATATCACAGCAATATCAACTAATGAAAATATAAAATAAAATATACTGAAATGTAATTTTAGCATGAAAAGCCATTTTACATATATTGCTGCATTACATTATGTTGCGCAACTTCCAAACCGAACATCAATTTGTTTTTCAAAATATTTCTGAAAGCTGCCTAAGATGTAAAAGAAAAAAGTCATTAATGCACGGAGCGCGATTTTTTTCAGCGACATGACCGCGTGAAATGTCGAGGGGGGGGGGTAGGGTTTGGCCCACCTGATTAGGCCCACCCCTGCCCTTTCAGGGTTAAAGCCAATACCAACCGGCAGCCTTGTATAGCACCACCTGAAGTCCTCAACTACTCAAATCTGTCCCGATTCCTAACCCATAGTTAATCATTCTGAGCAGTGTAATCTCAAAATATAGGCCCAATCGAATGATAAAAGACCATATTTTCACTATTCAATACATCACCCATGTACGGCAATAATTATATTACCAAGTACTAAAACAAGTACTTTACCTTCAAAACATTTTAACTTCTCTAAACAAGTAACACTATAGGCTAATTCAGTAACGGTATTTTTAATCTCAAAAGGTATATGAAGAATAACTGTTTACAACACGCATTCAATGAGAGTGTTGGTCAGTAGGCTCTCGCTTTAAATGAAATATTTATTTATTATCTACAGATTGAATAACTTATAAACATTAGAGGAACATACATTATTGTACACTGTCCGTCATAAAGGTGGAATATATTTTTGCCGCTATAGCCACATGATTTTGCTCTGACTTTAACTTCTTGAATATGTTTGTCCCTGCTTTTACTTTTTGGGACCCTGGCTATATCTTGGATATTCTCCCAACCCTTCACGTTGACCTTTTTTCAAAAACGTTTTGTCAACCCCCGTGATGCCCATTTTTGTCATTTTTTCTCATTTTGGGGCCCCTTTTTGTTTTCCCGGCCGATCAAGACCCCCTCTGTCCTACCCCCAGGAAACCCGACTGAGGTGTACTGTTTTATATTTTTCTTTAAGTTAAATCTAGATTTCTGGGGACAGGCTAAGGTCTTTTGTCTAGGGGAGGGGTTGAAGTAAAAAAAACGAGATTGATGAAAATTCGGGATATTTTATTCCATCTTTATGCTGAAAACAAAAGAAATGAAAAACCACCTTTAACCCTTAAATATAATCATTTCCCCCTCTAAAGTTTTGTTTAGCTTTGATGACAAGGCTGTAAATAGTCATTATTATTAATATTTTATTTTGATTTATGTTTGGTTGAAATTTTACAATACAATTTAGGGAAGATAGAAATGTCCAAGGTGTAAAAATGAATAAAATCAATGTTGAACCCCAATAAAAATAAATTTTGACCCCTCCCCTAGACAAAAGAGTCGAGCATGTATTTAATTTAAAGAACAATAACAAAGTCTCCACCTCAGACTTGTTTCCTTGAGGTAGGACTGAGGGGGCCTTGGTGGGTTGCGTGAACAAAAAAGGGCCCCAGAAATAAGAAAAAATGACGAAAATGGCCAACTTCTGGGGATGACAAACTTTTTTGAAGAAAAAACCCCGGGAAGGGTTGAGGGAACGTCCAGATTATACCCAGGATCCAAGAAAGTGAAAGCAGTGACAAACACATTCAAGAAATTAATAACGGAGCAACATAATGTCGCTTGAGCCAGAAAAGGATATTCCACCTTTATGACGAACAGTGTACATTTAAACAAATATATACATATCACAAAGTTTTATAAATATTGTCTTTTAGAAATCCTCAACATTTTATATTCTATTAGTGATTTTAAAAAAATATATATATTCTCAACGAATTTAGTCTCCGCCACCTTATTCGTTCAAGCAAATAGCAATCACGAAATAATTACTCTACAAAGAAATATGGTGAACGCAACTATTTAACTAAGAAAATTGTGTTTGAACTGGAACAGTTCCATAAGATGCAATAAATATGTTTGGTGTTTGTTTTTTCCGCTCATAAATCTGTATTATACTATATCAACTTGGAATGTTTTCTGCAAAGTAAAAATCAAACATGAAGATGAGAAGTCACGTTCTCTCCTTGTTTTCTATAATGAGAACATGAGCTGATGGAGTCACCTATGCACAAACCATAACTGATGTTTTGACAAAACTACATCGTAATACTAACAATTGATTTAGAATTGAAGATGTTGACAAGTCAGCCAGCGCACGGGCCAAAAGTGTCCCATGGCTCCGAGTCTGAGCCTACTACAAATAAATCATCCGCATTTACCAACTCGGAATGTCTCATAAATCGAAATACAATCTCATATCAGTCAGTCATATTGTTCCCAAATATGGTCATAGAATGTTTGCACTTTTCCACATGAGGACTAAACTTCATCGAGAGTAGCACGTGGTCGCCTCTGTAGCCTTCTCCTTTTGAATTTCCTTTTCAAATCGAGGACAATGACAATAGTCTCTTTTCCGTCATCTTGGATATCAATCCAATGTACTTGTGGTTTCGAACAAATTTGCAAATAACTAAATGGGATTCACTATGTTAGATACAAATTTCTAATGGAAAAGTAATTGTTGGTTAAGGTTATCTAGCAGATATCAAGGTTGTTCTGTCACGTTTATTTACAAATCAGGAAATAACCAGGGATATAACACAGGTACATGTATATCAATGTTTGACAAAGAAGTTGCTTCATATAGGTAGGCTATATAGACGTGAAGTCACATGGTAGTTGGTATTATAAAGTGCACAAATGATGAAAAAATATCGAATAAATTGTTGAGGTATAATGTATAGGTATCATTATGAGAAAATTCGTACCTCACAATATATATTTTGATGTTGCGTAATGCATTTAGCTCATCGAGTTTAATTTTTTGCAATTTCAACAACACTTCAAATCATCCAACATATTCGAAAGAAAACTTTTTGTCGATGGAATAGGCCCAAAGTCTAAATCTGCTCTGAGTTTCTCCTTGACAACCTCAAACGTAAATCGGGGTTTGTTCGACCTAGCAACAACGTACAAAATGTCTCTTGACAAAAGAAATAAATATAAACGAGAATTTGAGAATGAAATGACGTATACAGGTGAGATGAACAATCCATCAATAATTGAAAAACATTAAAAGGGTGATCCATTGGTTATTGTCGCCACGATATTAACATCATTCATTCAATTTATGTCGGAACAAGGGTAATGAAGATCGTCAGTCCCGTCACTAAAATCATTACATTTTAATGAAATACTGCTGTTATTTTTAGAATCCTCTTAAAGGATTGTTAAAAAGTTCAATTACCTCATGATTTGACGCACTTGAAAATTTGAAATGCATATAGTACAATCGCTTATAGACAAAATTCACAGTGAAGATGCTCTTTGTATTAACCTGACAGTAACTATTTCAACTTTTTAGCTTTTAGAGCAAAATTGAAATCATCATGATCATTGGGTTTGACTACAAAGGCTGTCACTACACCTCGGTCTATACCGGTATATAGCGTTGCATGTTAACGAGCAGAATTTTAGATTAGTTTGTTTGCTAATAATGTGTCATGTTCTCTTAAAGTAACTCTTAACGGACCAGTCTAGACGGTTTTTATGTTGTTACCCAGCTCAAGTTCACTCACAAAATTAATGTCAACTTATGGTGTTATAGGGTCAAACCGCCGAAACCATTGCAACAAACCACGCATTCCGTTTTCTAGCATGCGACAAATAACCAGACTCCTCTTCAAGGCCAGGATCTCCGGTTCCGTTTAGTGGTCTACTTTTAAAAAAATGTTCGGTGTCTAGAAATAGCATTTTATTTGTTCGATTTATAGAATTTAGTCAGGAAGGAGAACCACTTAAGGCATGTTTAAAGGATCCCAATTAATCCAAAGAACACGATTGTTTTTTTTTTGCTTTTTGTTGTTTATTTGTATAATGCAAATTTCATGCAAATCTTGAAAAATGACGTAGTAAATATTTTCTGAAGTTTTGCATATTGTCGATAAAAAGGTTCTTTACATATAGTCTCAGGCATTTGCCAGCGGGTGTATATGCAATGAGCAAGCTGATTATGTCACATCTTTACTTTTTCTTTTGTATATTATTATATGAAATTGTTTTGATTTCATTTGTTCATACATAATGTATAACCATTCTATCCTGTATAATATTGAAATAAGTTAAAGCAATTATGACCTTAAACATTTCATAAAAAGTTGATTTGATTTTCTTTGAGAAGAAAATTTTAACAATTATTTTTTCATAATTATAATAAAATGCAAAAGAGATAATGGAGATATAGCATCATCAGCTCGCCCCTTTAATATTTATGAGAATATGCATATGACTATTTTTCCGAAATAATGATTAACCTATAAAATAAATAATTAACCTATAAAATTTTCCCCCCCGATTTTGGGGAATTTTTTAGTGTTTTGCATGTTTATATTTACTTTGTTTTTAAGATAAATTTAATTGCAGCCTGGAGTACCACTTCAAACTGGCTTACATTAAATAACCTTTAACTTTGACGTGTCGCTAAATGAACAAATGCCCTTCCTTTTTGTTTAATATCATTCTAAATATGGGGAGGGGAGGGACTAAAATCTAGGAAGCATTTTTTTTCCCTCCATGGTCTTTCCAACCAAATTTAAACGGATATGAACAAACTTTTGCTATGATTTTTTGAATACCAAGTTATCATTCTATTTGTACTATTCAAATTAATTTTTGATTAATTGATTATGCATTGTACTTATTTTATTTTTTGTTGAAAATGAAGAAAAAAATTGATTGATTGAATATGACAATAGGCCTAATATATATATATATATATATATATATATATATATATATATATATATATATATATATATATATATATATA
>CALNVZ010002100.1:9875305-9937013 GCA_940671915.1 Paracentrotus lividus
ACCCAAGAATGATTTTTTTTTTTAAAGCTCTGGGTAATTCCTCTAGAATAAAATGTCAAACATCACTATGGCACTATGTCAATTTGGCGCCCCCTTAGCAATAGGGCGATTTGGTTCCCCAATAAGTTTCAGGTCAATTTGGGGGCCCCTTTATTTTTAGGTTGATTTAGCGCCCCCAAATCTAAGATCGAATTGGCGCCAATATGGCACACCTAAGTTTAAGATCAATTTGGCGAGCTCTTAGCTTCAAGACAATTTGGCACCCCTTACGTTCAAGCTTCATTTGGTGCCGCCTAAGTTTAAGATCGAATTGGTGCCCCCTTAGTTTAAGTTACACCCCCTGTAAGTTTATTTGGCAACCCCTTTTTTTTTTCCGCCCTTAATATTTTTTCCGTCCCATTCCCATTCCTTTGCTCTTTCTTTTCTTTTCTTTCCCTTTCCCTCTCTTTTTATCGCTTTCTTTCCCCTTCTTTTCCTTTTCTTTCCTTTTCCTCTTTTTGGCGGGGGGGGGGGAGGGGGTAGACCCTAGGGCCCCAGAATAGGCGCATGAATCAATATGTTATATAAAAGAGTTCTTGTGTGATGAACATGTATTACAACATAAATTGTTATATGAATTAAAAAAAAAAATTAAAACATTGAAGACGAAATAAAACTGAAGTACAAAAAATTGACTTCATGAACTAATTATCAACTAAAAGAAATACATCTCATACTTCAGTATGTACTGTATTTTATATTAAGGTACATGCTCATCACTGTACTCATCCACAATCATTGCTACTAGCAATTTGCAAAAGTGGGGGAAAAAAAAAACCCTATGACAAATGTTTTTGTTTGTCATAGGGTTTTTTTTTCACCCCACCTGTAACTAAATATTAAAGTCCCTATTAAAGCCCTATTTGATTGCTAAAAATTGTAAGTTTAATTCCTGCATGAATTTGAATACTGCTTATGGCGGTATTGCGCAATCATATTAACGTCTCTGTTAACTTGAATAACTGTTTTACGAATAAAGTGCACTTAGTCGGAATTCGAACACGTAAAATATACATTTTATTGATGCAAAAAGGAATCTGAACTCCAGAATTTCGAATGAAAGCAAAATCGTTCTAATATGAACGAACCAATTATCAAATAGAGTGGCGAACTTCCGAAACTGACTGGGAAATCCTATAGTAGACGTAGCTCAAATCAAAGTTCCCCAGACTTTGAATACGGTTCATGAAAATATTTTCAAAAATGATTAAAAAAATATACACATCCCCAGATGAGGTGGATAAATGTTCTGACTGATTTGCAATGCGATGAGAATGGATGTGTCATGAATAGTTGTGACTCCTCATCAGTTCGATGATTGTCGGACATCTTAGCCTCATATCATATTGCTATCCCCCGCATTGTTGGAGATTATGTACTAATAAACTCCAGACAAAACAGAAGACGGTTCTTAATACAAAACCAATAGCGATATAATTTCACCTTGTGGTTAGGCAGTCTACGAATCAGGAATTTTACTAGTGCTTTTGTGGAATTAAAAAAAAAATCTTCAATAGTGACTCACAGAAAGAGATTCCCATTCCATGGCATTTGCTACGGCGACAAAAGTTTTTTTTCTGTAAATTACATGCCGAAATAGAATAAATAACTTAAACCCTTTACCCAAACACTATATCCTCCCATGAGCCTAACCATAAACCTAATATAAAAGCCTATTTCAACCCTATACATATACAAGCCTACATCTTGCCCGGACCAATTGTCGCAAGAGCAAATGTCACGTCACTATCTTTCCAATAATATCAACACATGAACCTACTCCGACACGTCTATGGCAACGTTTTAACCTTCTAAAATTTACTTCCATTCAGAATTTAGGTGGTTATGTTTGTTTGTTTGTTTTTGTTTTGTTTTGTTTTGTTTTTGTTTTTGTTTTTGTTTGTTTGTTTGTTTTTTTTTTTAGGGGGGGGGGTTGGGCAGGGGACAAATTGTGGTATCTCACTTCGCGGATACGTCTCCGAGAATCTAAGAGAGGTCTCAGAGACGTCTCATGACAAGTGATATACCACCATGTCGGCAATTATCAACAGAGTAAAAAAATATAAAAAAACTAAACCAGTATACTGATTTACAAAAAGACATATTTTGGTAAGTGAATCCAACAATTCCCTTGCATATTTTCAACAGGAATGGGAGGGTCGTCCAACACTCAGTTCAGTGAACCTGTCCTATCTACTTTGTAAAACCTGTTATGATATGTAACATGTCCATATAATGTTTTAATTTTAGATAAGAATTGAAGCCGATGGAACAATCACCGCAATCCATCACCCAAAATGACAACTTTAAAAGGAATTGATCTGCATTCTTTTATAATTCACGTAGTTTTCACCTTGGTCAAGGTAATCTTTCAAAGACATTTCAGAAATAGCTATAAAAACATATTTCGTAGGTTAATTGAAACGTGCGTCTAAACTGAACAGCTGGAGATCATCATATCATTTTCAAGTCAGAGTTGGGTAGATAGTTACTTAAAATGGAACAAAATGGAAAGAAAAGATAAGTCAGATCTTTTAGATGACCCATTTCCCATTGTACTCCCATTTTGTTTCTTGTAAAATTATATATGGATTGTTTAGAAGAAGTAAAGGTTGCATTATCATATAGATGAAAAGGAATGAGGTAAAAAACATAATCTTGTAATACTAATAGTCAATCAAAAGATTAAAGGAGGGCAATGAGGCAGAGAGAGAGAGAGGGGGGGGGGGCAGAAGCAGTCACAATTTGTATCACCAAGTTTTATTAATTACGGTCAGATGAAATTAAAACTATGATAACGATATGTCTGTCAGTGCTGGAATGGGAGGAAGCTAATCTCGGTGCATTTCAAACAGTTTTCCAGACCTCTGCGTGTGGTTATTTGCTTATGACGATCCAACTCAATTATTCGGGTCGATGGTTTAATCGGTCATGAAATTTCAAGTTTATTCCCTCATTTATATATTTTCTGTCAAGCTATATCTGGTGTTCCTAACCGACATGCCATTTTTTGATTGGCTATGGTTTTTTGTCCATTAGTCATCGGATTTGTCCATGCCGCAATAAATATGGGCTGGAGTACCCTAGGGTAAACCCTTATGGTATTCATTAAAGGACCCTCCTTCAAATACAATTCGCCATTCAGCCATTTTGTGGAGTTTGCTTGAATGCTTGAAATGTACCTAAAATTATCCTGTATTGATTATTATTACAGGGTGCAGAAGGAAAATTTGGCCTTCTTACGTTAGAAAATGTTCTCGATATATTTCTTCCTTTCCTCAAACCAAAACACAGAACACGGGCATGACGAGGGTAACAATTTTTTTTTTGTTTCCCCTTTAAATTTGAGTTTTATTTTACGGAGTTTAAAAATATACATTCCGACTTAATTATGTAGATTGCTTTACTTTCTACGACAGGTACCACCCATGACAGTTTAAGTAAGAAACCAAATACTGATGTTTATACATGTTTTGTGTGTGTGTATGTGTGTTTGTGAGTGTGTGTGTGTGTGTGTGTGTGTGTGTGTTTTGGCGAACTGACTGGAGTATAGGCTATTAGTAAATATTAAAGGAGAATTGACCCTTTATACTAGTAGATTTACTGGGAATACAGAAAAATCAAATGAGCACATCAGTGAAGATGTGGTAAAAATCGGATAAATGATAGGAAAGGTAGGTGTATTTGAATGTTGAGATCTCTGATGACATAGGAAATCTCCCATTGGCAACGCGGTCACCATTTGTGATGTCATACAGGGAGAACTCCCCAGATGGTGTGCACAAAAACGATTCAAAATGTCTCTTTACTCATGTTATATTTCATTCTAATGATAGAACAGATTTTGTGTGCATGATTTATTATGTGACATCTGATTTGTGCCAAAATAAGGAATGACTACAATGAAAGAATCCATGAAGTCATAATCCACCAAGAGTTGCAGCAAAATTCAATGTAAAATACCTTATCAATTACATTGACATGAGAGTTGATGCTTCAGCATCAGTTATTCAACACCGAATAGTAAATTTCAAGAGATGGACAAGATTAAAATCAAACTGAACAATATTTGAATTAAATCATAATATCCGCAAGTAAACTATTTGCTATTTGGCACAAAATGTATTTCACATCATATTAAACAATGACTCCTATTCATCCAAGCATGAACCTACATGTATGCAACAAAAAAATGGTACTTAATTATTCAGAGGATGTCACTCTTTGATGACATTTATAATATTCATCAGTTTGAGAAAAATAATTCTTCAAAGTTTAACAATTTCGAGGTATGACTTCTTGTTACATGTATACAGAAGAAGAATGACCAAAATTTAATTAGAAGTTTGATATTTGTTTCATGAAATAAAAACTTTTTGGCCACGGGTTATGTGCCTTTAACTAAATTGTAATCACCATCGATCGCAGTCCAAACGAGAACCGGTCGACTAACCGGCGAATTTAAAGGGGGTATCTCACTGAGTTGCGAACGTTTGCGAACGAGGCGAATTTAGAGATTATCGTATGTAGAGAGATTGTAATCAAATTTGATTCAGTAGACCAGCCTTTCGACGTGAGGCGTTTTCTTTTGTTATGTGTCTTCCGAACAAAGGGTATATATTGGAATGCAGGGAACTTCTGAAATGAATAGAGTCGAAATACAGGAATTCTTTTTATCCTGCATTGGCGCATGAATCGATTGTTTTTGTTTTAAACCACATTCCTTTTCGATAAGCCGGGATTTTCCATTGAAAATAATTCGCCAAAAAGTTTTGAACATGTTCAAAATTTCTAGGCGAATTTATTTATGACCGATTGCAAGTGCATAATTCTGTGTGTAAAAATGGTTGAATATACATATAAATAGGTTTACCTGATATTACTAAAATATATATGGAAAGGGTCAACATAAATTTGAATCGGATAAGAATTACTCGATGAAAAAAATATAATTTCTCAAAATATGTTTGAAAATAATAATAAATAATCCAGCGTATATAGTGTCTTTGATCATGTTGATTGGTATTTTCATTAACAATAAACGCAAATAAACATTCAGATTTCACTTCGGGCATGGCTGGGCGTTGGGGGTAATTGTGCTGGTAGTCATTTTCTTTTTCAATTATCATACTATTCAATTTCCATATTATTGTTATCATTTTGTTTTTTTCATCTCTGCACCCATGACTGCATAACTGACAATCAATATCTCACTTTTGGGCAAAAATAATGTGCAGTCACACTCACACACACGCACCCACGTACCTACACGAACCAAAACGAAGCAAAAATGACTTGTTTCATTGATATGTGTTCACAATTCAGTGAAATTACCCCTTCCGAGGGGGCTGTGGAGCCGGGGTGCTGGGGGGGGGGGGCTTCAGCCCACACTTCAGTTCTCAGCACACGTGTAAAATTGCAAAAATGACCATGCATTTGTCATTTTTAGTCTGTTCAGCCCCCCCCGCCCCCCACCCCCCCCCCCTTGGGCTCAGCTCCTCTACTTTCAAAAACGCTCCACGGCCCCTGCTTTGTGATTGCATAAAAAGCAGTACAAAAGAAAACATGCAAATCTACAATATAACCCACCTGTACTTGCCTAACAAGGCAGTAGGCCTACAAAAGAAAACATGCCATGATCATTCAGTATTGTGCTTGCCTAACAAGGCAGTACAAAAGAAAACATGCCATGTTAAAACAGTTAGATAACCCTATTGAGGTTGCCTAACTAAGCAGCACAAAAGAAAATATGCAATTCTTATACAACGAGATAACCCCTTTGAGCTTGGCTTACAAAGCATCGCTAAAGAAAACATGCCATTCTGATACAACGAGATAACCCCTTTATGCTTGTCTAACAAAGCAGCACAAAAGAACGTTGGTAGATCGTCTCTATATACGGTATAACACTCTGTAAATTCGCCTGGGTTCGCAACCAGTGAGATACCCCCTTAAGGCCCGGTCTCACCGCCCGAACTTTGTTGGAGCGGTCCGTGAACGGAAGGGAGAGGGGGCCGAATTTCGACAACGCTCGTCACCGCGCACAAAATGGGAAAAACAATAAAAAACACGGGCGTTGCCTTAGCGGTGCACCGCTAAAACCGGCGTTGCTTTAGCGTTGGTTTAACGGTAGCGAGCGGTAGCTAGCGGTAGAGAGCGTTGGTTTAGCTCCGACACCTCTATACCAACGCCAAACCAAAGTTAATCACCGCAACGGATCGCTGTTTCAACGCCCGACACCGTTCCAGCAATCCCGTGTCCGCTAGAATAACGAGTAAAACCGCTCCACCAAAGTTTGTGCAACCGCCCGGGCAAAGCAGCGGTGGTCTAGCGTTCAAGATTTCTGCGTTGGCCTAGCGGACCCAAGCGTCCACCAACTTGCGTCTAGCGGTGCCAAACTTTGATTTAGCGTTGTTGGAGCGGTGGTGAACTTTGCCGGAGCGGAAAATTGCGCACTCCTCACCGCTCGCAATATTTTGTGCAGCTCAAAACTTTCGGAGCGGTAGGAAAGACCGTCAGCGGTGACCGGCGGTATACGGCGTTGCCTTAGCGGTGGCCAACTTCTGTTAAACGGTGGTGAACGGTAACGAGCGGTGATTAATTTTTTTCACCGCTCCAGGAACGCTCCAGCAAAGTTCGGGCGGTGAGACCGGGCTTTTAATAAACCATGCTTTCCCTAACTTATCATGCTTATATACAATTCTGCAATATGAGCAGAATAGATTGTAACGAAGCACAGTAAAATCGAGTAAAATCACGAGTCTGAGCAAATCGATATTCGATTGTCCAACTATCACACCACCTCTGATCACAGATCGTGACCACCTTCAGACGCAGATCATGGAGGATCATCATGGGATACGCAAAATGGGGACGTCTCAAATACAAAAGGAATGGGGGCGTAATAATTGACTAATGGGGGCGGGCTTAGGCTCAAATTTAATCTTAAACTTGTGGGCGTCAACTTGGGGTAGTAAAGCTCATTATCCGCTCTCTGCGTGAGCTTACAAACTGCATGGCCCAAGGTGGAGGTAAAGGTCGGTCTCCGATGTAAATAATCATATCTAATTCGGGCGATTTGCTATACAAAAGTTGATCGATACTGTTCGATACTATTGATATTATCGCCAAATTTTACGGGTCAAGTGTCAAATGGTTGACAGCTCAACTTCCGTTAGGTGCAAAAGCATGCGAATACGCCATTGGCCGAAATTCCTAGTTGTTTTTTACCTTAAAAATATACCATTACCGGAGTCCTAAGGTGCGCTGAATTTCTTATGTACGTCCTACTTATGTTTTTGATAGGCCGATAGAAAAAAAAGGGCATAAATTTGACTAAACAAATTCCTCTCGATGCAGGCCGAATGCAGGATGTCTTGTTCCCGATTATCAACAAATTTGCTCGATTACTAGTAGGCCTATGCGTACTTAATTATATTATACGCACGCGCACAGCTAGCCGCGCTTACATATTTTGAGACGGAAGTTGAGTTGTCAACCATATCGCGATGCATTTTGGGTAATCTATCCTATTGGCACTTTATCGGGTAGCTCGAATTGAAAAACGTCTGTCATACCAGCCAATCCATTCAAAGGACGCAAAAATAAATATAAATTTTAGGGGGCTCAATCTTGATCTTTTATTGGGAGTGCCAAATCAATCTGGAAATTAGAGGGCGCAATATTGATCGCAAACTTGGGGCGCCTATTTTCTTAATTTTTATTTATTGATATATTTATTTTATATTTATTTTGTGTTATTATATTATCCATCATTTTTATGAAGATCCAA
Organism: Paracentrotus lividus; assembly: GCA_940671915.1. Classification (NCBI taxonomy): domain Eukaryota; kingdom Metazoa; phylum Echinodermata; class Echinoidea; order Camarodonta; family Echinidae; genus Paracentrotus; species Paracentrotus lividus. The sequence goes on from CALNVZ010002100.1 coordinate 9,883,137, forward strand.
CTTTAAAACAAAATAAGCAATCTTATGAAAAAGAATCGATTCTCCTTTAAAGACATGGTGGACAAGATAAGTGACCTCCGTAAACTATTGATGTCAAGGCGGTCTCATTTAATCAATTTCAGTTCACAATCATTACTAGGTTCAGTAGAAGCGGCCATGCTTCCGGCATGTATGGGACTGATATCATTATCTCTTCCCTCCTTTGTTCACATGGCTAAAGTGCGATAAATAATTAATGCACTTGACAGACGACGACATTGGTACTAAAGTATAATGGGGAAATAAATTGAATTCTATCTTGTATTCATATATATGCCAATTACCGTAACCCAGTTGTGAACACAGAACAGGCTGGAGGGGTTATTAATAACCTACAAGCTTGAAATATCAATTATTAACAGCACGGAAAAGGCGGGGTTTTTTGTATTTCGTTTTGTTTTATTTTCTTTGGATTTTTTTTTTTTTTTTTCGTTACACACTACACTCTGATATAAGTCTTTTTATTCGATATACCTGGAAGAAATCGCAGCGATGCAAATAAAAATATTAAGGAAAAATTCGAATAAAAAAGGATCCCCACAATAATTCAATACAAATTTGTAATACGAAAATTAGAAATACTGTCGGTTTCAAATATTGTATAGATAGATAAACTCTCAAAAACGAAAAGGATAAAATGGCTGGAAAAGGATGGAAAAGGGCCGAGGAGTGACACCCCTTTTAAAAAGGGTGTGTCACTCCTCGGCCCTTATAAAGGGTGATTTACCCTTTCCACCCATTTTACCCCGTTTGTTTTGAGAGTGTATTGATCTTTTCCTTCCCTTAAAAATGTTTTAACCAACCTTGGTGTCCGATAGAGTTTTTGAGGGAAAAGTTTTGTTTGGTTGAATACTTGACTGTAAATAGGTAATATTTGACATGGTTGGTTAAAATGTTAACATTTTATATGGCTAAAAAGTTGTAGTTTTCTCAATTTAGAATTTATATACACTGTTCGTCATAAAGTGGAATACATTTTTTTTTCTGGCTCAAGCGACATTATGTTTGCTCCGGTTTTATTTCTTGAATGTGTTTGTCACCGCTTTCACTTACCCGGATCCTGGGTATATCTTGAACGTTCCCTCAACCTTTCCCGGGGATTTTTCTTCAAAAAAAGTTTGTCACCCCCAGAAGATGGCCATTTTTGTCATTTTTTCTTATTTCTGGGGCCCCTTTATGTTTACGCGACCACCAAGGCCCCTCAGTCCTACCCCAAGGAACACGTCTGAGGTGTAGATTTGTTATTGTTCTTTAAATTAAATATAGATTTATGGTTACAGGCTCGACTCTTTTGTCTAGGGGAGGGGTCAAAATTTATTTTGATTGGGGTTCAAATTTGATTTTATTCATTTTTACACCATGAAATTTTCTATCTTCCCTAAATTGTATTGTAAAATCTCAACCAAACATAAATCTAAATAAAATATTATCAATAATTACCATTTACAGCCTTGTCATCAAGGCTAATCACAATTTAGGGGGGAATGATTATATTCAAGGGTTAAGGGTTGTTTTTTCATTTCTTTTGTTTTCAGCATAAAGATGGAATAAAATATTCCGAAATTTTCACCAATCTCGCTTTTTACTTCAACCCCTCCCCTAGGCAAGAGACCTAAGCCTGTCCCCAGAATTCTAGATTTAACTTAAAGAACAATATAAACAGTACACCTCAGACGCGTTTCCTGGGGGTAGGACTTAGGGGGGCTTGATCGGCCAGGAAAACAAAAAGGGGCCCCAAAATGAGCAAAAATGACAAAAATGGGCATCATGGGGGTTGACAAAACTTTTTTGGAAAGAGATCCACGTGAAGGGTTGGGAGAATGTCCAAGATATAGCCAGGGTCCCGACAAGTAAAAGCAGGGACAAACATATTCCAGATATTAAGCCAGAGCAAAATCATGTCGCTATATCGGCAAAAAAAATATTCCACCTTTAGTGTATAATATCAATATTGACCTGAGAACAAGTGGACGTTGATCTATAAAATCGCCTACTGAAATAAAATGGGTGGCCGAGAGAGTAAACCATTGAAATAAAAACAAAACAAAACAAAACAAAAAACAAAAAACAAAATAAAATAATAGAAATAAATAAATAGGCCTACATTACAGTTTGTCTCCTTTAATTATTTTGGCCTTCGTATCTGCGTGCAAAGTAAATCAGTAGTTTTACAGATATGCTTGAACATTCGTCATTTCGAGTATCTTAGTTAACTTTATAATTTGTATTTATGTATTAGCATACGGGGAGGTTTCCTGTAATCATCATAGCACTTGGGATAATAAGCCTTTTAATGCATTAATGGATACTACCTACCATGGAAAATCAATAAATTTATTAGAAATACGACTTGGACCACTGTAAAGATCTTCTGGAATAAATGTTTCCATTAAACTCAATACTTCTGTCTGTGGAAATAAGCTCTTTTTATGCTTCTGACCTCCGTAATAATACGTTTATCCGGTATATTTCATTTTGAATTAAAACGCGAACCCGTCAAACTCCTCCATCACAATCCTCTGCTGTTCGGCATAATTTTCTAAAATCAAATTCAGACGGGAGTTATTTACTGCTCTAAACCTGGCTAATAAAGTCCCCATAACAGATGTATTTGAATACACGGGGAAGTAAATTCATGAATATTAAATCCTAAATAATCCAAGAAATTCAATTTAAAAAATGACAATTCTTCAAATACCATGTTGGGGCCTGTACCTCAATTATAACCTGCTTATGGCAAGTAAAAAAGAAACCATCATTCCAAAAAATGAAGATATATTCATGTGCAAAATTCAAGAAATTCAATTTAAAAAAAGGGGTGGGCACTCTTTATGCTCTAGAGTTATCAAACAAAATATTCCTAAATGTATTTCTGCTTACCAAGAAATTGATTAATGCATATAATGAAGAAGCCGCTTAATAATGTCACGAACAATCCATCGAAATAAAATTAATTTGTCACTGGTTAAATGATGAATTCTCCCATTGCTGCACTTAAAGAGATTCTAGTTGCAAAATGAACAAAATTATTTTGAGCTTTCAAATCTTTGCATGTTATAATAAAAAATAAAAAAAAAAAATAAAAAAAAAAATGAAAAAAAAAAGCCCCCTTGCAAAATATTGTTCTTCAAAGTCATTTTGACAAAAAGCAGTTGAAATGTTCGAACAGAAAATTTTGTGTGTAGTCCCATTCTGTGTGCAATGTATTTGACTTTCGATGGAATTGAGTCGATTTCTTACGAATTTTATTCCAAAACTTTACAACATACAAAAATTCTTAGAAGGGATGTCATGACCAGAACTTTGATTTAAAAAAAAAAGCTCTCAGCGGAACACCATCGTGTAGGTGTATTTTCTTTTTGCTTTTGTTTTAAGCTGGATGCGTCGTGTGTCTTATGCCGTATTTATTCTCTCTTTTTTTTTTCTTTTTTTTTTTTTTTTTTTTTTTTTTTTTTTTTTTTTGTTGATAATCAAGCAATGGTGCTTTCAAAATAAGCATTATGCACTTCTGGTTAAATCTACGACACGTACGCATCTTAGTTATTTCCCAGCACGACGAATATTATGTAAAAGACAATGATGCGCTCTATTAGCTGATTAGTAAACCGAGTGAGTCAGGAAAAACTAGAGTGAGTCAAGAAAACCAATGAATGAAATACCCAATTATTTTACATATTCTGAAAGAGTAACTTCTCCCGCATCTCCTGGTACCATTCTTGTGTGGTATGTGTTTACGCTTCGATGAACACAACGCATTGTTTGAGAACATGTCAATTTCGAATTGTGCAAGAGTGGGGATAAGATTGAAACATCAAAAGCGGACAAAAAAAAGCAATTCTATCCAGAATAAAATCGCATAACTTTTTAAGAAAATTGTTTTGAGCCAAATTACTTGGCAGAGGTGTTTTTACAGTTATTGACTAGATACTGTGTAAAAATTAGATTGATTCGTCAAGTAATCCACCACGAATGAGTACACATCAAAGAGTAAATTGTCACTGACAGAAGTAAAAAGGCCTCTTAATACTTAATACTTAATATAAAAGTGAATTTTGTCTTTGACGTGTGCTCACTCATGCCTGACTATACAGATCTATCTCATTTTCACACAACAGGTATTCGATATGTGTAACAACACCCCTGCCAAGTTATTTAGCGCAAGACATTTACGTTAAAAAGTTATGCTATTTTAATCAGGATGGAGTTGCTTTTTTATAGCTTTTTGTTTTGATTTTATACTCCCACTTTTGCACAGTTCGAAATTAACATGTTCGCAAACAATGCGCCTTGTTATCCAAGCGTAAAAATATAACACACACAATTGGTACCAAAATATGCGGGAAGAGTTACTCTATGTATAATAATTTGGGGTTTATAAATTGGTTTTCTTTTTATTGACATTTTTACAGGTGTCTATTTTTTTTTTTTTTTTTTTTTTGGCGGGGGCCGATTATAAGAAAGCATTATGTACTACTTGGGCAATCACTCTATTCTGAATTGTGGTGAAACAATTCTTCATTTGGGATGAGTACACAGCGCTGTCAAGTGAGAATACGTTCGTTTAAAAATCCTCCAAGAAAATAAAACAAAATGATAAAAGCACAAACTATTAATATATATCGTCCTCGTTCACCAAGTATGTGGTGGAATAAAAATCAAGATTGGTGAAGATTTAAGATTTTCTCTGCATGATTGAGTATCCTGACACTTATTTTCTTTGCTATTATCTTCGGTAATGAAATGCGCTATATAAGAATGAATTACTATTATTATTATTATTATTATTATCATGTCGTAGCTAAAATTTTTCATTTGTAGAACGAATACAAAGCATTTTAACGCTTCGTATTTGTTATATAAAACAAAACGTCTTAGAAAAAGAGCATTAGAAACATAAATATAAATTTGTTTTTAACGTTCTTCTCTAATACGTTACCTAGAGGGTGTTTCGAACGATATGTTTGTTATTGTTGTTGTTGTGCCATCAAGTCGTCTTCGACTTCTGGTGACCCCATGGACATACGTTCAGGTTCTTCTGTCTTGAGTTAGTTCACATAACGCCCCAAGGGACTGGTCTGTTTTTTTGGTCATGCCTTCAATCCATCTTGTTCTTTGCCTCCTCTTCTCCTCTTTCCCTGTACTTTCCCAAGCATGATGTGCAGCTCCAGGACCCTTGCTCGCATGATGTGTCCACTGTAAACCAGTCTCAGTTTCAACACCATGCTCTCCAATGAGCACTGACTGGTTTGATCTCCTTGCTGTCCATGGGATTCTCTGCATTCGGCGCCAACGCCGCATTTCAAACAAATCTATTTTCTTTCTCTCTGTCCTTTATACTGTCTAGCATTCGCAACCGTGTAACATCACAGGGAATACCAGCTGATACAATCCTCATTTTTGTTTATATTTCAGACATCTCTATCTTTCATTTTCTTATTTAACCCAGACTTGCTGTTTTAGCAAGTATTATGCAACGTCATATTTCTCCTGAGCAACCGCCATTCTCTTCTACTTTTGATCCAAGAAAGACGAAACTGTTCACCACTTCAATATCATCTTGGCCAAGCTGGAAGTTTCCCAATGGACCAGAGGAAATTACTTTAGTTTTTCTGATCTTCAGGCTCAGTCCAGCCTCTGTACTTTGATCCTTTACTTTAGTGATCAAATTTCTTTAGTCTGCCTAATTCTCTGCAAGTAGAGTTGTATCATTGGTATACAGTATATTATTGATGTTTCTGCCTCGTACGTTAAATCTGATGCCCATTTCTTCTAGTCCAGCCATTCTCATGGGTAAAAAGATATGGGGACAGGATGCATCCCTGCCTCAGTCCAACAAATCCAAATTTGCATAACTGCATGAATAATAAAGTGCTATTTTGAATATAAGAAGGAAAATTCAACAGCTGTCGAACAAAATAGAAAAGAATGGTAAAGGATGGTATGTATATGCGACTGGAGATATATCCTCACTGTGAACAATTTTCCCGCAACTCACAAGACTCAGGGGACGTCGCGGAGAAGTATCTCCGACGTCTCCTATAGTCTCGGAGTCTCAGAGTCGCAAACTCTTCTCAGAACAGGTAAGATACCACACAATGGGATGTATGCAAATAGGCAAATAATTGTTTTTAATATATTGTTGGTCATGAATTGTTATATTATTATGAAATTGTGATATTTTGCATTATTGTTTTTACAATTGCAATTGTTATGTTATCATTTATCGTTTATTTTCATTTTGGAACAAACTAAATGAATATTATATTGCATTGAATTCGAAAGTAAATGTCTGAGTTAAATCTTAGTCAAAGATTTTTTTTTCTGTTTTTTCCTTTTTTTTTTTTTAATGGCTTTTATACGGCCCAATGGTTGCTCATGGTAAAAGACTGCTGTGAGAATAGAATATCGGTGAACTTGACGGTGAACCCACACTTCGTTTCCCTATGAAGAAATCTTGACAGTTTTCCATGAACCAAAGTATGGATAATTGAACCATGGAAAATCGTATAGTCCTTGTGACGTCATTTTTCATAGATCTAACATCATCCCTGTGGTTACATATGACCGATATCCCAAAGCCATTTGCTTGTTACCGATTATGTTGAGTAATTGCAATTTTGCTCAAAATCATTTAATCTACACCCGCAAGAAACACCAGTACTCTTATGCAACATTGTCTTATGTGATCATAGCTACTCTCAAACTAGTCACTCGCATTTAACTCCTTGGGATATAGTGAATTATCACAATTACTTGCACCAAAGGCACTCCCTCCAAGAACAACTTGTCTTCTCATCTAGGTGAATCAATGAAGCTCCAAGATTATCTTAAGGGTTAAAAACGCATTTGTTTTGAACATAGAATATTGCGCTCAGTCCCCTTACTTACGTGTCGTCATTTCACAATCTGTATTGCAAACCTTACGTCGCCGTGAGCTAGGTAGATGAAATCAATACCTATCAAACGAGACGATCATCTTAGAATAAAAAATAAAGTGTGAGTAGCTATAGAACACTGTAGGAGGTCATGTGTATTAGAATTTCATCATGAAAAAGAGTTAAAGAACGATCTAGACTGTCACCATTCACATAACCTTAGTTATTTAATCATCCGCTAGAGTTATCAAGTTTGTGAGAAATTTAAAAGTATATCGATGAATATTCTCTATAATATAATCAAAAGAGGGGGGAAAGAAAGAGAATCAAGGGTAAGGTCATTTTTGATGATGGATCAGTCGAGGCAGATGATATAGAATAAGTTGAAGGGAGAAAGATCGTATCTGAAGAATGAGGAAAAGATTGAAATATGCACAGTCTGAGACACGGAAAGATCAATTTTGGTAAGTTTCATGAAGGATTAAACAAAAAACCTATCAAGACAAGAGGAGAAGGCGCAATGTACTCCTCCCACCAAACTTTTTATTCGCCTTTTCTATATGCTTTGATCATTTTTTCCCCCAAATTAAAAAAATTTTTTTTTTTTTTGTCTTTCCTAAAATTCATTCACGAACATTTGATATAATATTTCTGGGTATGATAATCCATGATGCCATGGTAACCAAAAATTGGCAACCATGTTATTTTAATTTTTCGTCATTTTTACATCCATTTACGTAATCACACAGTTTTAAACAATATTAAACAATAAACAATATTAGGGTGTTATCAGTGGTTTCAATCTTAAAACTGATTTAGATACCACTCCAATCATAATGCCACTTCTTTATTTTATTTTCTTACTTTTCATTTGAAAAATGACACCAAACAATAGACATAATAGAGCAAATGAGCAACCCACGAGTAATATCAATGAATGTGTATCTAATATGATAGCTTTATGTTTTCTAATTTGTAGGCCTGCAAGTGTTCACTCAGAAATATTTCGAAGAGAAGTAAATACAGGTAATATTATCAAAATGTATTATGACCTCCCACTACTACTTGGGAGCTGCCATTTTGGCTTATCAGTAACTCAAAATCCCATTTGTGATGAAAATAAAATTTATCAAAATAATAAATATACGAAAGAGAAGAAATATATTTTTAGTCCTGCCTGACAATTGGCAAAAACCTACGGTGGTTAATAAGAATGATCGTAGCAAATTGCAATATTTGGTCATATATGCAGACGACAGGATGATAACATTGAAAAAATAATTATGCAAGGTTGCATTGAAGGTAGTCGGAGACAAGGCAGACAGAAACTGAGATGGACAGATGGCATTAAAACAATTAACAGGCCCCTCCCTAGTTGCAGCTCGCATCGCCTGGCACAAGACAGAGCTATTTGGAAAAGCATCATCAACAGGGTCACAAAGGGTCAGACATGACCTGTATGACATCGATCGATCGACATAATATTACAACATGTATGTATACTACATTCAGGCCATGTCTAGAAAGAGATGCATACATTTTCGTCGCAGTTAATAATAACGAATGTAATGAAATATTTCATTATTACTTGTACTCTATCACTTTATCTTAGTGTTAATCCTAATCGGACCAGGCTTTTTTTTGGCTTACCTATGACCGGGGGGGGGGGTATTCAACCTCCCCCCCCCCCTTGAGATCTCAGCTGCCGATCGCGCGAGCGGCGCGAAATTTTGCACAATGGTAGTGCGCGATGTAATCTACAAGTTAGTACACTTTATTTTCCTGAAATAATGTGATTTTATTCTATATTGATTAATTATGCTAATATAAGCATAACTCATACTTTTTGCTCTAATTTACTAAATAAAGCTTCTACAGTGTGTCCCAAAAAGAACTATACACTTTTGACAAGGCTACGAAATCAAAAATATATGATTCTTAGGGAAAAGGTTAAGATGTATATAAAGCTCATATCCTCAACTATCATTATGACACAAAACATTCCGAAAAAACGTATTATTCAGTGAGCAATGCCCACTTTTATGAAGGACATAAGAAATAGCCTGCACAGGAATTCGCTATTCATTCACCACCTGGGCATGGCACGCCAAGACGGATTTTAAAAATAATGGAATGAATCAGCTAAAAGAGTAGAAGATATATCAAAAGTCAGAAATAAACAATCAATATTATGCAAAATGTAGTATTTCACCGTTTTGTTTTCATATCATTGATTTTTGCTCTGAATTCAGTTTATGTTTGTCTTTGTTAGCCGATTTATTCCATTATTACTTGAATCCGTCTTGGCATGCCATACCCAGGGGATAAATGAATAGCGAATTCCTGCGCAGGCTGTTTTTTGTGTCCTTCATAAAAGTGGGCATTGCTCACTGAAGAATGCGTTATTTTCGGGTTTTTTTTGTGTCACAATGATAGTTGAGGGGTTCTAGGACATCTCCCCCGGAGGACAACTCCCCCGGGGACATCTCGCAAAGGACGAGCCCCCGGAGGACAGCTTCCCCCAGGGACAACTCCCACGGAGGACAACTTCCCCCTCGACAACTCCCCCGGAGGACAACTCCCCCGGAGGACAAAACCCCTTGAGGACAGCTCCCCCGGAGGACAACTCCCCCGCAGGACAACTTTCCTGGAGGACAACTCCCCCGGAGGACATCTCCCCCGGAGGATAGGTCCCCCCAAGGACACCTCCCCGGATGACATCTCCCCTCACTTTAAATGCTTTATAACTATTGATTTTATGCCAACCCCTTGGTTTTTCTTTCTGTTACAATTATTACATTACTTTTCGCATGGAGTAACCCTTCTGTAATGACAAGCGAGGATCGGAATGGTTGTTTAATTGCTAATCATCCATTGGAACCACCCCTTCCAATCTATGAATGGCTACTCCTTCCCTCAAAAGTTTGTTAGGTTTGGCAGATTCAGAGTTACCCCAACGAAATGTGACCTCAGAAAAGGAAAATTAATAAAAATGCAAGAAATAAAAGAAATATTGAAAAAAGGAAGAATGCTAAGTGGGGAACTTAAATAGTAGAAAAGAGCAAGAAGGGGAGTTGTCCTACATATCTCTAGTCGTCTTCAGCAAGGGGGGGGGGGGTGAGCCACGATAATTAAGCTTTAATTAATAATTAATCACACCCTAAATAAATTAGAATGGGCGCAAAAGTTTAAACGAGAATATAATTCTTATTTGTCAAAAAAGAAATTCACAAAACTCAATTCCAACATCATCACTTGTTTTGTCATTTTTCAAGGAATAATGTAATACAATCTATTTGCATGGTTGGTTTAAGATTTTACAGATCTGAATGGTGTTGTTCATAAGTATGCACTTGCACCAGCTTTGCATTCATGCCGTGTCATCGCTATCATAAGAGGTGTTATTGCAACTAGTGTTGGTATGAAAATATCTCCAGAAGTAGATGAAAAATTAAAACATCTCGGTATATCAACCAATTTTTCAGTATTTCCGTCAACATATCCATGAAAACATTTATAATTCTAAAACATTTGCTGAAACAAGCCAACAAAAACAAACAAACCCTTGTATCAAATATGTACATGATTTTTGTATAATTGAGGGTGTGATATAAATTTTTCCACTGACGAATCGCGCTTGAAAATCACTTTTTTCTTTTTTTCTTCTTTCCTTCTTCTTTTTCTTTTTCTTTTTTCTTTTCTTTTTTCTTTTTTTTTTCGGCTAAAAGAAAGATGATCGTCACCCTTTGTAAAAGAATAAACAACAAAAAATAGAACCATAAAAGTTAAAAATATACTGCTTTCTCGGGTCCATTTTTAAGTCAAAAATTTCGGCCTCGCGCTTGCGCATCAAGAACTCCCTTCAAAAGGTTCATTTTTTCAGATTTCGACCCCGCACCAAAAAAATCCTAGTTACGGGCCTGACCATTGACCTACATACTCTAAAATCTAATCAGATCATCTTCCTATGGTGATTTAAGATTGAAGTTGATATCTCTCTCTCTCTCTCTCTCTTTGGACGATAAAATTCGGTTCCAATAGCAGTACGCCTCTACAGCTGCCAAAGTTTAACACCCTTCGCCGGAAAAAAAAAATTGCCAAAGATTTTGTATTTCCATGAATGGCTATTTTGGTTAAAAAAAAAACAAAAAACAAAAAACAAAAAAAAAACGGAAATGGAGCAAAAATTAACGATGGCATGTGGATCTGTTCTCCGGAATGGTTGAGTTGTCCTCCGGGGGGACTTGTCCTGCGGGGTAGTTGTGCTACGGGGGAGTTGTCCTCCGGGGGAGTCGTCCTCCGGAGAGTTGTCCTCCGGGGGAGTTGTCCTCCGGGGGAGTTGTCCTCCGGGGGAGTTGTACTCGGGGGATATGTCCTCTGTGGGACTTGTCCTCCGGGGGAGTTTTCATCGGGGGAGATGTCCTCCGGGGGAGTTGTCCTTGGGGGGACCTGTCCTCCGGGGGAGATGTCCTGTGGAGGAGTTGTCCTCCGGGGGTGTTGTCCTCCGGGGGAGTTGTCCTCCGGGGGAGTTGTCCTCCGGGGGAGCTGTCCTCCGGGGGAGCTGTCCTCCGGGAGTTGTCCCCGGGGGAGTTGTCCTCCGGGGGAGATGTCCTGATACGTAGTTGAGGATATGATTGTTATGAAAAAAATGAGAAAAGAATCTTTTTTTATTGTTATATATTTCTTAGTTTATAGTTTATATTTATAGTTTCCTTCATTATTCAAAATTTATATTCAAAAAGCTGCATCACTTCACCGTGATCCCTCGCATTTACTCCAAGTTGATTTCTATCCTTCGGGTTTATGCCAGGTTTCTATAGCTTCTGACTACTCGAGCAATGAAGAGTTAACGGGTTTTAGGGACGAACCCATCCGGGGCTTACTATAGCTCAGATGGTAGAGCGCCTGACTAGTAACCAGGAGATCTCTGGTTCGAATCCCGAAGGTACCCCTTTTTCTTTGCTCATTTTTTCATATTATATATTTCTGGTCAGTTTCCTTCATTATTCAAAATTGATATGATTTTTACATACATGTAAACCTTTTTCCCAAGAATCATATATTGTTGATTTGGTAGCCATGTCAAAAGTGTATAGTTCTTTTTGGGACGCACTGTAGAATGCTAAATTTTGGTCTAAATTTTCTTTGTAGCATTCCTAACATTTGTACTTGAAAAAAAAAAAATCGGTATCAAAATCATTTTCTTATGTATTTTATTGTTTTTCGAATTTTTTTTGTGTTTCTATTTTTGTCGACCTATTGTTTTTTTTTTTTTTTCTGGTCAAAATTGATTTCAGAATCTTTTTGAAGCATTATTATGCTAAAAATAAATTAATTTTAGCCAATGAAAGTGAAAATAATCATATCTTTGTGAATTAGGTGAGAAAACTCTATTTGCATTGACTTTGTACACACGTTTTTGAGTGATTTTTGGTCTGACGGATATTTTTATATGACCGATTTTCGCGAAAATGTTTTCAAAAGATGTGCAGGACTTGAAAGTAAAAGGTCAGCGAGCGGCGCGGTCACAAAATTTCGCGCGGTGGCATAATCGCGGAAAATGTCGAAAATGCCTGATTAGGGTTCAGGTGGATCCAACCATGGACCTATGAAGTTATAGGTCCATGATCCAACACAACTTGACAGGCATGTTTCTCATATAGAAATTTGCCTCCTTTTCTTCGAATATTGAAATAAATGTTTATATGAAATTAAATAAAGTGAAATGATATAGTAACATTTCAAGGGCAGAAAGCAGAGATATGAAAAGTCAGACATAATTTGCCGACATGAGTTAATTAATCTGAGATCTAGGTCTGAAGGGACGTGGGCATAGATATTACACCTGTCAAATAGCCACCACCCCCCCCCCCCCAATCCACATCACCCTTTTCAATTGAAATTATCATGACTATATTATGCTTCGAGCCGTTTATCTCATACGAATGTACCAAGTGCACGTGAGCAGTGATTGTAGAAAGTGGTGGCTACTCATATTTACTATTTTTAACATTTTATTTGTAGACTATATTTCTATATGAATAAAAGTTGGTAAAATAGAATGCCATAAAAAAGATGAAATAATAGATTTTACAAGAAAACGAAGCCTAGCCCTCAAAAATGAAATGTGTGACAATAATTATATTTATTATATATTATATATATATATATATATATATATATATATATATATATATTTAAATATATCCAAGTGTATGAAATCAGTTGAGGTTTTGATCCAAAAAGTGCTCTCTGCCTTAAGGCAGAGGATGATAGGCGTACCTTTCTGTTTTTCTGCTACCAATGGTTTCAGCGTGAAACCAGTGGTAGCAGAAAACAGAAAGGTACGCCTATATCATGTATATATAAGCTAGTATATATACAGTGTCCCAAAAATTATTTGTACACTTTGAAAAAATGAAATTAAACAAATCGATGTTGGTTTGAAATTTCAATTACTATTTATATCAGATGGTAAGTAATGTGCACCATCACCTGAACCCTAATCTCAAATGTTTCGTCAGTCTCGGAAGTTCTAGGCCGCCATTTGCAATTTTCATGGCCCAAAAATTATTTGTACACTTCAGAACATGGGTTTTTTAAAGGAGTGTTTAAAGTTTTGGGGGCCTTTTTGGCTTCAAGGGCAGTCATCAACTTCCTTGGCATACTGTCGACCAATTTAGCACTCATTTCACCGCCAATACCATTCCATGGTCGCTGGAGCGTGTCCTGGAGGCTGCTGGAGGTTTGATGGTGAGTCTTGAGGCCCTGTCCATTTAGATCACCTCCCATGTGCTAAATGGGGATTAAATCTGAGATCTGAGGTGCCTTTTCTAGCTTCTTAACAAGTTTCTGCTAAAATAATGCTTTAATATGCTTCGCTACATGCTTGGGGTCCCTGTTATGTTGAAAACAACTTGAAGACCAATCAACCTTTACGCAAGGGAGCCTCTAAGAGGCAAAAATAGTCTCATGGATATCAGTTTTCATGGTGATATTGATGGACAGACAGTAAGCAATGAAATATTGCAATTTGCGGCCAAAGAAAATTGCATCCAAGGCCACAGAGGCTGAGGAATGACTGGTGCCCTCAAGAGTGTCTACAACTGCTAAATGGTACTGACTATAGGTGGAATAATTGGCAAGAAAGAAGCCAATATTAAGGACAGTAAGGGGGCCGTCACACGAGGTCTTCTATATACGTTCCATAACGTTCTTGCCCGTTCTTTAAAAAAAATGCTGAACGGGCTTTGGTCGGGTTGGAACTTATAACTTTGAAAAATAATTTCTTGAATACGATACTAGGCAGTTCATAAATAGTTCTCGTTACGTCAATTCCGTCTTTATCGCTCCGCATACGTCGTTATCCAGTTCGGACCGAGTAAACGGCTCGTTCACTCTATAACCGTTCGTAGCACGTCCAAACCGTCACTAAAAGTGCCTATGCGCAGCATGATAAATGTTAGGTACCATGTTCGTAGTACGTCCTTCTCGTTCAGAGTAAGTCCTACCCGTTTAAGGAACGTTGTCACTACGTTTAATTTTAGAACTTGAAGCCAGTACGATTTTTTTGAACATGTTAAAAAAATCGGAATGCCTTTCCGTCTCTCCGTTCGGCCCGTTCGCCAAGTTCGTAAACAGATTGTAAACGGTCTGTACTAGATTCTAAAAGGTCTGTACTACGTTCAGTTCCGTGTGTAAACAATTGAGCCCGTTCACCAAGAACTACCTAGAACGCAGTGAGAACTAGCTCAGTGTGACGGGAATTAGACATGCCGTTCTGTTTAAAAATTGAAACGTATGTTCGAAGTACGTCCTTCTCGTTCAGAGTAAGTCCTACCCGTTTAAGAACGTTGTCACTACGTTTCATTTTAGAACTGAATAATTAATATACAATGCTCGTTTGTAAAGACGTCCTAGCACATCTTGTAACGATTTAAGTACGGCAATTTCGTTTGTAGTACGTCCATCTCGTTTCAGTACGTTGCCACCCCTAAATTTTAGGACGAGATGGGCGCCCGATTTTTTTTAAACACTTTTTTGAAAATCCGACCGAGCTAGTCCATGAAGTTCGTAACAATCGTAAGAAGTATTTACTACGTCCACTCAGTTTACACACTGACTATGCCCGTTCGGCAAAATTTGCAAGGACGTAGTAGGAACGAGCTCAGTGTGACGGGGGTATAAACAAGAAGCGTCATGCTTTTGCAAAACATCATGTGAACAAGTCTGCGGAGTTCTAGCACTCTATCCTAAGACCTAAGTAGTGCAAAAGTGATTGTATATGATGCACAGGACCATGTATGTCTTGTAGGAAGCTTTCAGTCAGTCATGCTTGGAGCCAACAGTGAAGCACAGTGGAGGATGCTTCATGATTTGGAGTTGTATGGCAGCCAGTAGAGTTGGAGAGATAAATTTCACAACATGGCATCATGGATGCTGAAGCCATGAGGATATTCTTGCCCTTCAGAATGGCTCATCTGCTCTCATCTGCTTCAAGTCTGAATGGCCGTCAATTTACGGTCAAACATAACAATGACCCCAAGTACACAGCAAACCATATAAAAGCAATATTGCAACAGAAACATGTTAAGCTGCAAGAAAGGGCACCTCGCAGCCCAGATTTAATCCCCATTGAGCACATGAGAAGTGATCTGAAGCGACAGCGCCCTCTAGACTGACCATCCAACATCCAGCAGCTACAGGACACGCTCCAGCGCACTTGGAATGGTATTGGCGGTGAAATGAGTGCTAAATTTGTCGACAGTGTGCCAATAAGGTTGATGACTGCCCTGGAAGCCAAAGAAGACCCCCAACATTTTTAAACACTCCTTTAAAAACCCATGTTCTGAAGTGTACAAAAAAATTTTGGGCCATGAAAATTGCAAATGGCGGCCTAGAACTTCCGAGACTGACGGAAAATTTGAGATTTAGTGTTTAGGTGATAGTGACATTACCTACCATTTGATATAAATAGTAATTAAAATTTCAAGCCAACATCGATTTATTTAATACCATATTTTCAAAGTGTACAAATAATTTTTGGGGACACTTTATATATATATAAGTATGATGAGGCTCAACTTTGTCCAGATAATATAAATGTGTAAGAAGAAAAAGACTGTAAGTGTGTAAGAACAAACAAGTAACAAGTAATAAGTAAAACGTAATAGCTCTGTGTGCAATCATTTTGATAAGTCACAGTTTCAGTACAATTTAAAAAAAAGTTAAAAATCAATCGTTATGGCAGTCTTATTTTCAAATTTATGAAATAGTTTAGTGTGTTTGGTACATTTTAGGCGCTTGGGAAGAGAATTTTAACAATGTTTTGTACAGGCATGCCAGGCGGGTACAGGTTTACGTACTAGGAAAGCTGTTATCGTCGGAGGTGGGGTAAAGCATATCTTCAGGTCAAGACAAGATCACACCTGAGCAAGAAAAATGCTAGTCTCTATTATCACTTAGGCTACGTGCACTTCCGCTACATCCAACCGTTGATGACAAACCTTATCAGACAGTGAGGCGAAATGAATGATAATGACTCAGGTGGTCCGCCAGCAGGGCGGTAAACTAGTGGTAGAGAGATCACGTTCGTAACATGAGAAATACTCCGATTAAACACACTTGCTCATCAACATGGAGACGTCGATAACCAACCTCAGCAGTACTCCCTGTCACAAAACAAGTCAATTTCACCGGTTGATTCGAATAAGGATTATTCTTTTTGAAACCATGTTTTACTTACAGCCGCTTTTTAGGGGATAGGCTCAAGTGTACTGAATGAACGAAATTATCTATTGGCTTCAAAAGCATTTTCTATCGTACAATTATTCCAAGGGAAAACATTTATTTTTATGTTCAAGTTGTCGGGATTTTTTTTTTAACGATCATAACCTCTTATATGCTTTGATAAGTTTTATGAAATTTATTGAATTGTATATGTCACTACTATACGTTCTTTTTGTCTGTGTAGATTGATTAACGCAAATCACATGAATATCTCATAATCTTTTATTAAATTATTGTAGAATATTGTGTGTGTGTGTGTGTGTGTGTGTGTGTGTGTTTGTGTGTGTTCAATTGCATATGGGATGACTCCTGCCATGTCTGCGAAGTGGAAAATTAAAATGCAAGCAATCTGAATTAGAGGATTTGTAATTTTAATAAATTTGGTATAGTGCGGAGGTAATAAACATAAGGATAATAAAGATGATTTTGAAATTGGGGATCATTGGAGTTTCTTCCTTTTCAGATCAATCATTCATGCCCCCATTTTTCGATATCATATGACAGAATAAGGAGGACGCCGTTACCTTGGATGCCGTGTATTCGTACATGGCCCAATACTCATTTTTATATTGTTTGAAAAAAAAAAATAATCCGGAGGTGATAAAAATAAGGATAAATAAAGATGATTATAAAATTAAATTGGGGATCATTGCAGTTTCTTCCTTATCATATCAATCATTCGTGACACAATTTTTCAATATCATATCACAGAATATCAAAGCCATCATTACTTTGGATACCATCTATTCCGACATGGCCTGATACTCACTTTTATTTAGTTTGAGAAAATTAGCTTTCGTTCACCATATCATAATTTATAGATTTCTTGAGATATATTCAACTCCAATTAAATTCAGTAACGTTAAGCAGTACCATCCCCAGAGATCAACTAAGTGTCATGACATACAAATAAGCAAATGCAGCTTCCATCATCTCCCCTCTTGTATATATATATATTATATAATATATATTCGCTATATTAATACGCTAAGGAATACCGTGCCGCGTGCTGCATCCCGCGCGTCCCCCGTAGACCGCAGCTGTAAGACGCGTTGAAAAGCGGGCAGCATCTCCATTTTCCACGAAGCGCGGCCCGGTGCCGCCGATCGGGGGTCGACGGAGGCCGGGTTCCATATTGCGGCTCGGCGGGCTTCGTTTCTTCGACGCTCGCCGTTGGTCGCTGGGTCGACGATTCTCCTGAACGACCAAATCCCCATTGCTCGCGTGCTTTATAGGCGACGCGCGAAACAAGCAGGTAACGGAAAGAGTGTTCGTCGGAAGTTGTCCCTGTCTCCTTTCAAAGACTGGACCGGTATTTCACGACTCCGACAACGCCCTTTCAAGGCAAGGGTGTGTGCCAACCCGTTGTCACGCCGCACAACGAAAAAAAGAAAAACGCTCTGACACGTTTAGTCTTTCATCTGATTAGAGCGTCTGGGTCGCATGGATTTAATCCGATAAGGAAGATAATTGCCTGCCCGATTTTATTTTGACGAAAAACCTCAGATTGATCAGTGACTGAAATCACAATTTCGAAATTGGTATAGTTGAAATCTATGTTAAAAGTTCTCCTAACAGAGCAACATTTTTCGAAATCCGAACACTTTTTAAAGCATATTTGAAGAATATAATCAATTTTTTATTTAATTTTCGTGAATAGGAATATGAAGAATAGACACACCTGTCAATCTATTGACTGCCTTGTTTATTCTTCGGATAAACAACCTTCTCCGGTGCGACCGAGCAAACTCTCCCTGCGTCTGTCGTAGTGGATTATCGGATATTAAAGTATTTGAGCGTTGATTGACTAGGTATTTATTATTTTGTTAAAAATTAATAAAAGGTATATCTTTCGATTTTAGGAAGGCAAAATTCAATCTGCCAAATGAAAAATTACATCAAATTGATGTGTTTTTGATCTCAAAAGGAGCTTTATTTCTATAATTAAGATTGTACTACAAGGACAGGAACATTAAAAGGAAACATGGTTTATTAAAAACTATTAAACTACATTAAAGTATGGGGTTATAAAATTAACGAACTGATCGTATAAGGGAGGGATCCAAAAAAACGTTTGGTGTATTTGTTCTTGATTTGATAATAACAGATTGGCATGTTAGAACAAAAAATAAAATAAAAAAAGAAATTAAGAAAAAGAAGAAACTATGAAGGATGAGAGTGATAGAACAGACGGGTTTAGTCAAGGAAAACTTAATAAAGGGAATGGGAAAAAGGGAAGATAATTCGAGAGAGAATTGTTTGGCGTTCAACAAGAGGGGGATAGAGCAAACGTCCATCTGGCTAGCTCAGCGGCTGCCAAGCCCAGGGACATGGGCAAAATAAAGAATATCCCGTTTTCGGACAATAAAATTTGTGAGGAGGAGGAGAAATCTAGGATTATGGACGAAGTGAGAGAGGATGGAGGCGTCAGAGAGAGATGACAAGATTTGGCTACGATTTCATTGGCACACATAAATAAACGAAAGGCAACAAATATAAATATAAATAGTAATAAGATATACAATCAACAATCAAACAAAAATAAAAGGAACAGTACATATTCGCGAGAAGAATCATTATAGGGCCCTACAAAAAAAAATTAATATTGGATTTAAACGGAGTGAACGAACTCACGCGGGTCTTTTTTTAATTTTTTTTTATTTAATGAATTCAGGGAAAATTGAATCGAATGAGGGTTCGGGCCCCCTAATTTGCTACCCCCTGGCGATTGCTGCCACGGGCTTTCTGCTGTCACATAATTATTACTGTTAAGAGCCGTCCCGTGCTGCCTATCCGCGCTCCCCGCCAGACCCCACACGCTTGTAGGATCTGCCGTTTCGCGCGGGCAGGGTCTGCCTAATTTTTCCACGCGGAGAGCGCCTGCGCCGCCGATCGGGGTCGACGAAGGCCGGGTCCTCATTGCGGATCGCGGCTTCGTTTTCTTCCACGAGCTCTTCGCGTTGACGCTGGGCGGACGATTCCCCTGGACGAGAAATCCCCATTGACTCGCGTGTTTTAACGCGACGCACGAAGCGAGCACACGACAGAAAAGTGTCCGTAGGAAAGTGTCCATGTCTCCATTTCAAGAACTGACCGGTATTCACGGCTCCGTCGCAACCCCTTGTCATAGCAAGCCGCTGTGCCAACCAGTTGATCATCGCCGATGATTGAAATAAGAAAAAACGTCTGAAACGGTTACTCTTTCATCTGATTAGAGCGTCTGGGTCGCTAAGGTAATCGATAAGGGAGATAATCGCCTGCTGATTTCACTTTGAAAGCTAAACTCCAGATTGATCAGTGATTGATAATCGCAATTTCGAAATTGGATAATATTTGAAAATCCTACGTTAAAAAGTTCTCCTAAACAGAGCAAACACTTTTCGAAATTACACTTTTTTAAAGCAGTATTTTTGAAGATATAAGTAAATTTTATTTTATTTATATTGCGCCGCGATAGGATAGTGCCCAGAATAGGACAACCTGTCATTCTCACGATGGGCCTTTGTTTACTTCTTGGGATAACAACCTAGCGCTTCCTTGGTTGGTCTGCGACAAGTAATCTCTCGAATCCGCGCTGTCGCAGGGGATTACGGATTATAACGTAACTATAGAGAGTTGATTGACTCAGTATTAATGATTTTGTTGAAAACAATAAGGGTATATCCTTTTTTCGATTTTTCAGGGAGGGCAAAATTCAAATACCAAAATTGAAAAATTACATCAATTGATGTGTTTTTGTATCTGAAAAGGAGTTTTATTTCTGAAATAAGATTGCTTACGCAGGAAGGACAAGGAAAAGGAAACATGATTATTATTTATAACATGTTGTAAGCTTAATCGATAAAGCGTCAGTCTTACATTTCAAAACCAGGTCACATCGAATTCAAAATGAAAATGTAATGAAAATTGACCTTCATTGATCTCGAAAATCATTACATCTAGGTATTAAGAGATTTTTTTTTAATATAGAACTTCTTCATCCTCTCTTTTCGTAACCTCTTCTTAGCTCATGCCATGAATTTTAAAAAAAAAAAAAAAAAAAGAAAAAAATGAATCATGAATATATTGAGTATGGCTATAATAAACGGATTGGCCTGAGAAATCGAGATTTTATACCCTTGACTAAATCAGTTATGGGAAAGAAATAGAGAGGCGTGATAGAACAAGAGAGAGAGAAATGAGAATGACGCAAAGAACCGAAGCTAGGAAGAAGAGAGAGAGAGAGAGAGAGAGAGAGAAAGTAATTACGGGCGCTTTATAGTAAGGAAAACGAATGAATGAATGGGCGGAAAGTAGAGCGATTTTTGGAAAGAAAATAGGATCGGGGGAAGCATGAGAAAAGGATGGAAGAGAGCAGATGAGGACAACATGAACAAGATCATCAGGATTTCATACGACAAGCATTAATAAGCGAATATACTTCTTAAAATTCCTGCGCTATACCAATGGCGGATATTATCGTTGACTTCTTGATGGCCCAAGACCAAATTTTTTAACACGAACCCCCACCAGCCCTCCCCCCATTCTCATGATTCTGATCTCGCCACTGTTTTGCGGAATGAGACTGAATGAAAGAAGTAATGTCTGTGGCGGGACGCGTCGTGGCATAATGTTCTCTTTTGTTCAATGTCTTGAAACAATAGGAGAATTGATCGAATACGAGGGTCGGCCCGCCTATCTGGCTAGCTCCCGTGGATTGCTGCCACGGGGCTTGCAGCTTAGTATATATATATATTCTTGAGAATAATCGTATCGTTTATGACATAAAATGTAAAGAGTGAAGAGCACCTTAAAACACTCCCGATGATTCAGTTCAACGTGCATAGGAACATCGAACATACTGAGTTACGAACTCTGACTTCACAGATGCTAAAGCAACGAGGTTTGTAATTGTTTTATGCTCAATACAGATGCTCCTTAACATTATCCCAAATTCCACAATGAATTTACCCACGGCACATCTAATGAAAGGTTCGATGAAATGTGTTTGAGAGGGAACCACTTTGTAAACAACCTTGAAGTGGGAATTGTAGGTAGCAGTATCCTTGAGTGGGATGTAGTAGCAGTATCTCTGAATTCATCACCAAAACCAAGTCGTGTGCCGTCGGTTCAGTCTGACCCGTAACGACCCTAATGGCGAAGCGATTTGAAAACCCGAGCTCATCTAACCGATTTACCCCTTATCCTAACCAATATTAGAAATGTGATGTTGTTTGGTTGATCGCTATACTGGTCTGTAACAGGTGATGGCATTGCGCGATGAGGATTCACCTTCACTTGTGAGTTCCGACCGTTCAAGTGAGAACAAACTGACAAAAAACAATAACACAAGGAAACCAGCCATCCGACCAAAGCCACTATCTTATTAGTAAGAAATGCCTCGGTATTGAGTGTATATTAGAACGTTGTGTCGTCCCTCAACACATCCGATTTTATATCTTTGGTTGAAATCGAATATTCAGACCACTCTTTGAATCAGGTCTCTTGGTCATGGTTCCTGAGTATTATCCATTACACACTACAGCTTTATTTGACCTAAACTTTGCCAAGATATTTTACATTGTAACTAATGAGGTTGGAATAACTCTTTATGCGTCCCATAATTTAAAGAAACCTTAATTTTACTGACTTCAATACCCAAATTATGTTAAGCATACGATGTATTACGGGTTTTCCGTTTGTTTTTTTCTTGTGTATATTCTTTGTTATGGTGCCCTCACATAGAAGCGTGTTGAGGTACGTGTGTCTAGCGTTTCACAGATTTCACTCGAAAATTTGACTATGTCCAAAATAGCTCAAGAAACGCTCCATTTTCCCTGTCAAAATGGATTTTTAATGAGCTCTAAACGACTGAGAGCGATAATAGCGTCAGGGTAGCGATGACTGCGCGCGCTTAGCATCCACCTAACGATTGCCTAGCGTTAGCAACGACTGAACAGCGATGTCCAACTATGTCTAGCGTGTTTGGACGTGTTAAAGAACGTTAGGAAACGCCAAACATGTGCGTATTGAGTAACGACTGCCCGACGTTCGTGGGATGTATTGCATTTTCGCGTACGTTCATGAGCGCGGACTGTCGTTCGAAAATCGCTTGGCAAACGTAGGAAAGCGTTTGCTATTCGTTGGTATACCAAAGAAACGCAGAGGAACGCTGAGGTCAATTTTTTATTTTGAACATGTTCAAAATTTTTGGCGTGTAACAGCGTCTTATAAAGACGCTTTGAAAGCGCTGGCATTCGCTACTTGATCGTTTAGCGTTTTGGATGAACGTTCCTTCATAGTTCGAAGTGCGTCCAACCAACGACAGAACTTTTGTTTGTATGTTTTTTTACTCAATTTCCTCATGTCACCAAATGGGGGCGTTGTTTTTTACCTCAATATCCTTATGTCACCAAATGGGGGCGCTTTGTGTCATCGAATAAATGATTAAAGCTTTATTCTGTTATTCTGTTTGTGCTCAGTAGTTTTCCCTCCTGTTTAAGTGCTATTTTTACATGTAAAGTAACTATTCGGTATCATGAAATATAAACATTTTGGACTTGAAATATACATGTAATTGTTTTCTGTGAATACCAAGGTATAAACGTATCTAAACACTTTTAAATGTTAACAAAAATTTGGTATTTCTATACTTTATTTATCATTTTGGAGCAATGTTCAAAAGAACACCAGCAGAATTTACACTGTTGTTCATTAAGCTTGGATACTATTATTATTTAAAAATGATTCACTGTATATGTTAAAATTGGAAAAATTTCGCCTGCACTTATTTTTTACTCAAATTTTCAGGATGCACCACTCGTATTTCAAAAATCCTGGATCCACTACTCTATGGTTATTTCTTAGACGAAAAAAAAAAATGAAAAATAATAAAACATTGATTGTTAAAGGTTTTTCTCTCTCTCTGTTTTTACCATAACGGTAGAATATTTTTATTATTTATATTCTTTAACAGTCACACTTTTTTTATTCAACCCTCACTTAGACAAGAAACCATTGTTTTTGAACCTAGATTTAAGACCAATAGCAACCCTACACCTCAAAAGCGATTCATGGGATAGCACGAGGGGCTTGGTAAGTCAAAAAAGTTGCCAGAATGGTTATTGTGGTGGATGAAGTACTTTTTTTTCAATTATTCAATACCCGGTCATGGTTAAGGAAAATCCAATATAAAAAAAATAATAAAAATAAACATCAAAATTATTTATGTGGCTGGATCAATACATATCAATTCTACTCTATGTAAAATGTAAAGTTAACGTATACCAATGTGCGGCATTATATCGTATTAAACAAGGCGCGTCCATTATCTAAGAGCCAACGCAACGAAGCGACGTTGGAAATACGACTGACAAGCGTAGAAATCTATACAGCTGGCTGCAATAATAAATTAGCTCACAAAAACTCGCTTAAGAAGACTTCCCTGCAGCTGGAATGGTATTATCCGTTCTGTTCAGCAATCTACTCGTACATGGAGATGAAAGAAATTAATGAACTTTTATCATGTTGTTAGTTATAGATTTCCCAGACCAGATGGAGGAAATACACATTTGGGCAAGCTATAATATTATTGTGATGAAGTTGTAATCAGAATCTTTATTTCACATAGATTGATGTTCCAAACGATTATTGATATAATAGTGATCTTGTCACCTCTTGCGAGGACGCCGTCCACATGCGATATGCATGTGATATGCGGAAATATCGACCCATCGAGTAAAGATTTTATTGTGATAATGTTAAAGTGACAGGACTTTTTCTTAACCAATCGAAATGAATTTACCATCTCTGGAAAGGTGAGAATTCAAGCTTTTAAAAACGGCTTGATCATTAAGCTGTTATATAATTATGCGTTATCCAGGAAGATAATTATGTGGCGTAATGCTATTTGAGAGCAAAATTGGCCATAGTACAGGAATTTGATCTGATTAGGATTTCGAATTGACACAAGTGACAGGACTTTTTTTTCCCCTTTGCAGTAATATTCCTATTTTTGAAAAAAAAAGATTCTTAGCGTAATTATTCAAGTTGATCATTTTCTTTGAAAAGGTAGTTGCTCGCCATAATCAAGAAAACAAAGTGAAAAAACTGTGCAAAATACAAAATGTCTATGGCAGCGTTTGATTTGCGTAGAGTGATAGCGCCCTCTTCCTCTAAGTTTACACTAGAATTGATATGAAAAAATCCAACCTTTT
Organism: Paracentrotus lividus; assembly: GCA_940671915.1. Taxonomy (NCBI): domain Eukaryota; kingdom Metazoa; phylum Echinodermata; class Echinoidea; order Camarodonta; family Echinidae; genus Paracentrotus; species Paracentrotus lividus. The sequence continues at coordinate 9,908,035 of CALNVZ010002100.1, forward strand.
GACCAACAGTGTAGTTAAAAATGTAATGTTTTCTATCTCAAGAAACAATACCATCTTATAACACCTAATATTGTATTGAGTGTAGATGTAGTGTAAAAGAGTATGACCCTTCGTCTTGATTAGGGTGAGAAATTAAAAAAGTATATTTTATCTAATATGAACAAGCCCTTCAATTTATTTGGATCATCTTGATTTAAAAAAGCGCAAGCTGATTTTTTTTCACCCATCAATTTATTTGAAATAATTAAGTGTTCAAAAAAAAAATCATAATTATGAGGGGGTATAACACCTCAGGATCATATAGGGAAAAACAGAACAAAAAGGAAAACAAACTGTTCATGCATGTATCAGAATGCATTGACTGTTCAACACTTTTAACATGCCAATACAATGAAAATACATCATGAATAAACAATTTTGTGCCATAAATTAGAGATAAACAAAGCTTCCCCACAACCTCCCACCCCCCCCAAAACAAAGGGAAAAATGTTTTGCACAATGTTATGTTTCCAAACAATTTGTGTCTATTATAAAACTTTTTTGAGTTTCATATCTCAATTACTCAATAATGTTCTTTTTAGTTTCTTTTTCCTATTTTCATCTTCCACTCTCTCCCAATATATTATATTCATTTGTTATCTCTTCTCCTCCTTCTCCCCTTTCTCTCTCTCTCTCTCTCTCTCTTCTGTCTGTTTCTTGTTGCTGTTTTTTCATTCTCTTTTTACCTCTCTTTCCTTTTCGTCTACCCAGTTCTCCTTGTCTGTGTTTCTCTTCGTTTCCCTCATTCTTTCCCGTGGTCCAAGGCTTTTGGTTTATACCTATTCATAGATACATCATAATAATTTTTTTTTTCTTAACCAAAATATGAAGGTTTGTTTCTTATTACATAAATACCACTTGACGAAAATCTTTCTAAACATACTTCATGGCATGATAGAGTATTACTAATAATAGTTAAATTTATGATCTCACTTATACATGATATCCTACTCGGTGTTTATAAGGGGTTTTAATGTTAACTACTATTACCAGGCTTAGTGAGGCGACTCTGAAAGGCGCTCGCAGCATTCAAGTATTATTGATAATATAACATCATATAATATAGCTAATTCCCAAATGAAATAAAGATTAAGAGACCACAATCATATTGAATTACATGTCGATTGATTATCCCATAATCTCTTCTCCGACATAATAGGAAGATTTAATATCATAGTTATTTTTTTTTAATTTTAATCGAGGAGAAAAAAATCGAAAGCATTCAAAGATATTGATTAAAAAATGAAAAGAATAGTAATATACCATAATTGAAAAAAACTTCCCGAGATAGATTAGACGCGTTTGGACAACCAGAGAACGACGAGGGAACGAATAGAGAACGACAAGGGAACGAACATTCAACGCGCATAACGTCCACATTGCTAATGCCCAGCGCATACAGAACCTATTGATAAGTGCGTTGTTACGCGCTAGAAAACGCTAAAAACTGTGAACGTGTAATAAATTATGAATTTATCTCAGCGTACATTTGCGTTCAGACAACGACTAATTGCGTATGGTTAACGAGTAGCAACGTTTTCGAACGTACACACCAAATTCCAAGAACGCTGGTCAAACGTTAGCTCAACACGCCGTAGTGTGAGGGCACCTTTACAAAACGATTTTAATTCGAACGGATTGTTATGGTTTCAAAATGTTTGTTTATGATAATAAACGAGGTTTTTGTAATACAAACAGCTACAGACACACATACACAAACACCCTCGCAGCACACACACACGCACACACACACACACACACACACACACCTATACCCACATGAAGGTGACGTCTTAATTCGACCCGAACTGTAAGCCAAAAAAAAAAAATCGAACTACCAACCAACCAACATTGTGTTTCAGAGATTACATTAATTAAACGGAGCAACACTCTATAGTATGTGTATCGCACGTGTGTATTTGAATATTGTCATGTAAAAGAGAGGTTACATGTAGTCATATACGCATGTTCCTTGAAAAAAAGTTTTATATTAGATTTATTTTTTATTTATTTCTATTGATATAAAAACCCAAATTAAAAATAAGTATTATAACAGGAAAAATGTAAAAGCTCATTTTCGATGAAATAAATGAAAATAGTTTACTATCTAAGTTAGATATCTCATGCCGCCCAATCCCCTTCCTTGATCAGCCTAAGCTATCTTACATGAAACGAGTCCATCGCTTGTTAGTCTCATATGTAACGCTTTTTTTTTTATCTCAGGATTTCCAGCGTCAATTTACATTGTTTAGGTTCCACATAGTACGAGTAGAATGGTTGCAGTTTATTATGTTTTCGTTGTCTGATGTAGATATAAATACGTAAAATGACTCAATTCATACGATTTTATCTTTCATGAACATCACAAATAATATGCTTTTAAATATGACACTAATATCAAACAATTGAGCAAACACGAAAGTTTGTTCCTTTATATAATAATAATGATCAGGCGACCTTGCGATGTCGAAACCGATTAAACAATGACTATTTAGTAGAAAAAGTATTCAACATTCACTTTCCTCACCTAGTAATAGAAAGAAATCCGAAGTCACTATTATTATAGGATGGACGAACTAGCTTAATTTCTATTCTTGGCTTGCAACACGTCTTCTCGATCCTGGCCCATTGCAGAAGGACTTTATACAGGAGCACACTGTCCAGAGACTTAATTAGGGATATTGGGATTGGACGCCCCGTCTATCCGGTGTTTAATCACTGTGATCAGCCGACGGGAAAGGATAAAGTGTTTACACGCTTTAGGAGGGAAATGCTGGGTTGTATTCCTAAAATCAATATTCTTCTATAACATTAATACTTATAAGTAAAGAATTTTACAGTAATGACTCGTTATATTTTTCTTATAAAATGATTGTCCTTATTTTAATTACTTGTAATAATGTGGAATGTCACTCGTTTTTTTTTTTTTTTTTTTTTTTTTTTTTTTTTGGGGGGGGTGGTTTTTTTCAACTTTTTACATTTAAAGATTAATGTGAAAGAATGCCGACATAATGAGAAAACATTTAAAATTGATGTAATCATTAGACACTGGTCTTCAATGATTATTGCAGATACTTAAACATATTGTAGACCTGCCTTTTTCTTTTCCTTTCGAGAAGGACAAAGGAGTTAAAGTAGGGATATAATTCTGTAATGTTACAATTAGGGACGACATTATTTTTTATATTTATCTCCGTATCACTTTGTCTTTTCACATAGCAGGGTATTTCCTTGTTTACCTGCTCCCTTCCCCTCCTATATACCTTGTTCTGTTTCCGAGTTAGATTTTGCTCATATGCATCCTAGCTGCTCATATATTCATTAACTGTTCCCAATAGACTAATAAATTGTACATCAGAAGAAGATGAGAGACAAATACAATACTTACTGTTTTATGATACCCCATCTATGCCAATTTACCTTTTTTTGCATTGAGGCTATAGCAGGAAGTTAACCTGAACATGTAAACACGGATCTCGCATCAAGTGTTCTTTTTATAGAACTAATTTCAGGTACCTCCAGTATTGTCGAGTAATTCGATTTGTTAATAACATAATTCAATTCCTGCCTGGGGTACGTGTACCATATAGAGATGATGTTATAAATATGGCGTCTTTGTATCACGGCTTGCTTCAAAACAAGTTTTAAAGGCTCAAATTTTATTTGTAAATAAACTTTTACCCATATTTATTTCGATACTTCTGTCGAACAATAAAAGCATTTCATTGTACTCCTTGTCAGCAATTAGATTCATAGTATCTGTGACTGTCTTTATCCTTTTTTTTTTATTTATTTTTTTTACACATTTTGTTGTTGTGTTTGTTTGTTTGATTTTTTTGGGGGGTCTCTTTTGTATTTTATGTTTTGTTTTGTTTTGTTTGTTTGTTTGTTTTGTTTTTTTTTTTTGGGGGGGGGGAGGGTCTCTCTCCTTTTCTTTTTTCTTTGGTTGATATTCTCAATTATTTATATTTTTTCAAGATTAATTTCTATGTGAATAAAGTGAGTACTCTACTATTTCAGAGACTTCATTCGTTCATTAAAGCGTGCTGATGTAAATACCATCGTTATCGTACTTTTCAAAACAACTTATTTATTGTTTTGGGTACGAGCATCGTAATTAAAATATAATGATAGTAGAAGTAGTCCTCATCGTCAAATAATTGAAGAGTCTAGTGGAAGAAGTACTTAAGTCACATTTTTTCAAAAATGAGTTTATTTGATAATATCTATGTATACACCATCAGAAAACTGGTGCAAGAGTCAGTTTTGAAAAAATCAAATCCTAAGTGCCCCAAACAGGAAACCCCCATTTTCAAAACATGATGATTTTTAGTGGAAGAAGTACCTAAGTCCACAGTTTTAGTGGAAGAAGTACTTAAGTCCAAAGTTTTAGTGGAAGAAGTACCTGCATGTAAGTCCACCCAAGCTTTCGTTAGGGGAAGAGGGATGGGGCAGCTCTGCCCATTTTAGGTATTGGGAGACCCCCAAAAAAATGTTTTACCAAAATCCGGCTGACAGTAATGTCAGGGGGTGCTTGGTAGGGGCTTTATTTATTTATTTACTTTTTTTTGTATGGGCGGGGGGGGGGTAAGAACAACCCCATAGGCAGTGTGTTTCTGAGTAGGGTAGGAATGTAATTTTATTATGAACAAAAAAATTTGATGTTTAAAATCTGAAACAAGGTGGGGGAGGGGCTGTTAATCAGTTTTCACCCCAACCCCACGACGGCCCCCAAAATACACTGTTCGCCATAAAGGTGGAATATTTTTTTCTGGCTCAATCGACATTATGTTGCTCCGTTATTAATTTCTTGAATGTGTTTGTCTCTGCTTTCACTTTCTGGGATCCTGGGTATATCTTGGACGTTCCTTCAACCCTTCCCGGGGATTTTTCTTCAAAAAAGTTTGTCACCCCCAGAAGATGGCTATTTTCGTATTTTTTTCTTATTTTTTGGGCCCTTTTTTTGTTCACGCGACCCTCCAAGGCCCCCTCAGTCCTACCCCAAGGAAACACGTCTGAAGTGGAGATTTGTTATTGTTCTTTAAATTAAATCTAGATTTATGGTTACAGGCTCGACTCTTTTGTCTAGGGGAGGGGTCAAAATTTATTTTGATTGAGGTTCAACATTCATTTTATTCATTTTTTTACCATGGAAATTTCTATCTTCCCTATTGTACTGTAAAATCTCAACCAAACATAAATCAAAATAGAATATTATCAATAATGACTATTTACAGCCTTGTTATCAAGGCTAAACAAAATTTATGGGGAAAATGATGATATATAAGGGTTAAAGGTGGTTTTTCATTTCTTTTGTTTTCAGCATAAAGATGGAATAAGATATTCCGAATTTTCACCAATCTCGTTTTTTACTTCAACCCCTCCCCTAGACAAGAGAGCTTAGCCTGTCCCAAGAAATATAGATTTAACTTAAAGAACAATTTAAAACAGTTCATCTCAGTCGCGTTTCCTGGGGGTAGGACTGAGGGGGGCTTGATTGGCCGGGAAAACAAAAAGGGGCCCCAAAATGAGAAAAAATGACAAAAATGGGCATCACGGGGGTTGACAAAACTTTTTTTGGAAAAAGGTCCACGTGAAGGGTTGGGAGAAAGTCCAAGCTATAGCCAGGGTCCCAAAAAGTAAAAGCAGGGACAAACATATTCAAGAAATTAAGGTCAGAACAAAATCATGTCGCTATAGCGGCAAACAAATATTCCACCTTTATGGCGGACAGTGTAAGATAAATAATAACAAAATTGAGATGTGTCAAGGTTCATATACGGTTCAAGGTTTCACTGCAATGTTGCAGTTTTAAGTCAGATGATAAATTTTCATACATGCATACGGGATGGGTCTGAAAGTGCCCGCCCCCTTAAAAAAATAAAAAGCCCGCCCCCCGACAAAAAAAAAATAATAATTGGTAGGGTAGGCATTTTTTTCCATCCCACATGAAATTTTCTTCTTTAACTTAATAGGATTTTTTGTGTATTGGAGTCAGACAGTCACAGATCCAGGGGAAAGGGGGCCGCCCGTTAAGCACAAAAAAATGGAAAAAAGTGCCCTAGAATGGGTATACCACTGCTACCCCCACATGTATATTCCAAAAGGTTTCAGTATAGTGCTACAAAAGGGCAAATGGCATGTTCTTATAAATTATGTCTGACAGCGCAGATGCAGGGGGATCAGCGAATGTTTTTTTTTTTAATGGTATTGAGCCCCCCCCCCATGTTACAAAGGGTCTATACATTCAGCAATATTACTCACAAACCATATGAAATCAAGAAGATTGTTTAGTTTTGTTAAATAGGACAAAAAACAATATGAATTGTCCCAAACGGGAAACCCCCATTTCATAAAATTAATTAGTTTTAGTGGAAGAAGTACCTAAGTCCAACTTCCGGCTTATTGATTATCAGAGATCGATAAGCACAAAATTACTGAAATTTGCCACGTGTGCTTCTCCTCCCTTAAAAATCAACTCCACAAAGTGTGAATCTGGAATTCAAAAATTTGTGATGTGCAGGATAGTTTGAAATATTCAAACCCTTGTATCTCAGAACTAGTATTATGTGACTTAAGTACTTCTTCCACTAAACTCTTCAATTGGTATACTAGCATATTATAACATTTCCGTCATTTATGTAACCCGGTTAGATTACTTATTCATAACTTTGTTGATGCACATGTTAATAAACTAAAGCTCTGTGTGCATTTTTTAATGATATTTTTTTTAGCTTGTGAAAACGCTTTTCCTAAAAAAGAAAAAATGTATGCTACATGTAAAACTGGCCTATTATAACTTTTCTTTCCATTTTGCAATTTTGTCATGTACTGTATCTTATGTCATCTTATTTTCTTTTTTTTCTGGATTACTCCCGAAAAAATGGCACGAATTTTATTGCCTTTTTCAGTGCATAATCTGTTCAATAGGTAAAAAAAATACAGTTGATACTTTTATACTGATCATGCTCACGAAAGTGATGTATAGGAACACAACAATGCCTATGTCGTCACATCAGTCTCAATGTAATCAGACAGACTATCCCATCAGCTCAATTGGATAACTCTCTGACGGGCTCACATCCATCTAATAATCGAAAGTGTGACGTCATCAACCATGCCAAATTTTGGATAGTGTATTATTTCAGAAGTCAATCTGATTCGGAAATTATTTTGACGGTCTAACGCAGATAGATGAAAGATATAAGCTTTGTACGTTTGAAGCTACTCTTTCTTGTCACTCATAACTAATACCTGACACTTAATCTCGCAAATGTGATGGAACTGAATTGTCTAATTGTCCATTAAGTCAATAATTCCTTTCATGCCCAATTCCCTATGGACTATTTCATATCATTTTTTTTTCTCTAGCATCTGATATTCTTATACAAAATATTGATTCCTTAAATAATAGTCATTACATGAATGCTTTATTGTCTTCTAATTCTAGATTAAGTTGTCTATATTTTACCACCGATCAAATATATTTAATTGCCATGAGGTAGAATTCAAGCCTCCCTTCGGGTTAGATTCCCAGAACAAAAATTAAAAAGTATTATTGGTGTAAATAATTTAAAAGCATCAGATTATTGAACTAAACGAATTTCATGGTGGCTGAAGTCAATCCAATTTTGTTCTTTTTCGTATTCTTTCTCCCACAGCACTTAACACATCAATAGAACAACATTAATAGACACAAAGTAAACCATGACTCCTAACAGAGAGAGGGGTGGTAATAAGAGAGAGACGAGCATATGAGGTGAGAGACAGCGGCAGAGAGATGGCGAGATGAGAAAGAAAGGCATGGAAACGGGCAAGATAGAAACAAAAAAGAGGAAGAGAGACCAAAAAGGACAGAGATAGAATGAGGAAGGGAGAAAGAGAGAGACTCCCTCTTTCACTCTAAATTTTAATGAAAAACGGGCAAGTGCGTAGCATGAACGTAGCTTTTAATTGGCTTATTGTCTCAAGTTGAATGTTTATTGAAATACGACGCGCCCTTTAGAATCCAATCCTATTTACTCTGTAAGGATGATGCAAATGCCCCGTGTGATGCGATTTGGCGCACAAGATCCGTTAAGCCACCTTGACTACCGCCACTTTTCACATATGAATTAAGGTGATAACGAATTATCCAGGGGAAAAGAGCAACGTCAACATGGTCAAGCTCTGACAGGATGAACATGAATACACAACAAAAAAGACGCAAAAAGAGACAGAATGAAAAGAAAGACGCCAATTAATAATAATGATTTGTTGTATAGTCCACTTTAATCTAAGAGCCTTACATCTCTATTTTGGCTTGACGAATAATCACATTGGCTTCCAAACAATGTTATTCCAAAAACATTTAAGTAATGCAACGAGTAACACGTTATTGCGTTGTATTATTTTTAGTCATATTCATTAAATTGTATGATATAGAAACTGACACGTTTTAATTATCAAACCAGTCCCCCCAAAATGAGGGCCTCCTGTATTCAATTGATGTTCCGCCATATTTCCTAGAATTATTGTAAGATAAAGCTATCGCAGAAGTTGAAAATAGCTTTTTATTTCCATTTTCTGACAGGAATACGAAATGGGCTCACTTACGTGATTTTTTTCATGTGTTTAATATCCGCCCCACTCCCATGATTAGGGCCATTAACTCTGTTCTCGGTCGTTAAGGATATACCAATTATTTTCGGTTGTAAGATTAATGATGTTGTACGCATGATCGGAAGAATAAATATGGTAGAAGATCATTGATAACCTTCATATTCCGAAAATCACCATTCTCGTTTGTAAGTGCCGTCTCCTACCTCATAATCCATTATACTACTTCTACATCTACTGCTGATCATCTCCTTCAGGCTAAGCGCTCAATATATCTTCTCTGAGAGGGGCTGGCAGATTGTACAATTGGGGGAGGGGGGGGGGGGTCAAAAGATTATATAAGGTGTTTCTTTTCAGGATAATGTAAGGATATGAAAGATAAGATAATTTAAGGGGGTAGATCCATCCATTGCTGTATATTTTCATTTGGAACATTCGATGAACACGGTAAGATAATTTAGCAATTGAACATGTCAAATACTGATCGAATGTATGAAAAGGTAAATAGGTAAATATGTATTCTCTTTGGATGGTTGGATCAGAAACCCTTTATTATTTGTTTAGTAATATTAGATTTATCTATACGATGTGTATAAATTGTCTAAAGGAATGACACTTTTGAAATTTCTCACTCATTAAAAAGGGTTTAACATCTTTGGTAAATTGTATAATTTGTGACACTTTCAAACATGTTTATTTTTTATTTTTTTTGGGAGACATTTTTAATTGTTTTTCCCAGAAATGAGCTTTAGTTAATGGTATTGAGCCTGGTCAGTTAAGAGTGAGCACTGGGGTGAAAATTTGATATTAAGATTTAGGGGATAAAAATATTTTCAGGATTTAGACTAACATCTCAAGTTGTTAGAATATGATTTTCAGAGACATGCAATGATGAGAAGCCCTTGAAATATATTATTTTCTACGGGGGTGCCTAAAAATAATGTCACGGACGGACATTTTTCAGTAAAAGTAGAATAAGTCTCAGTTCAATATCTACACAACTTTTTAATTTTTTCTTTATTGATACAGAGAGGTTGAAAGTATTTCTAAACAAAACAAGAAAACAATAAAAATTATAAACTGGGGAAATAATCCTGTGCGATAAATTTAAACATTTTGACCAAAAAAATGTCCGTCCGTGACAAAAAAACAGAAGAAAAGTATTTTTTTGCCTTTGTTATTGCTTGTTTGAAATTAAAATCATGCAAAGCTATCTCCCCATTATAAGACCTTTGCTATGTATGAATTATACTTTTATCAATTGTGATGCATTTATTTTATATGAATTTGAATTTTGTCCGTCCGTGACATTTTTTGTCACGGACGGACAAATCATGTACTTAAAATGCAATATGCTGCACTAGTTTTGGGTGAAATTAATTATTTTAAAATACTCCAGTGATTATCTTGAATTAAACCTTGATTTCATTCAAATTAGGCAGCATGAGATCACAATCCTGTACATTACCCCCCCCCCACATGCACACCAAAATTCTCTATAAATAACACACAAATACATGTACATGTATGCAGGCGCAAATCCAGGATTTCCGATTTTTAAAAAGACTTTAGATTTTGGACACCCCAAAGTTTTGCATGATACGCCAGTCAAAAATGTACAATAACAATGTTCACATCACTGTTCTTGGGGAGGGGTGGGGGTGGCAGATAAAAATAAAAAAGACCTTCGCCCGTCCAATATGTCATCCTTATTAAAAAAAAAAAATATTGGGTAGGGCTAGGCAATTTTTTTTTTTTTTTTTTGGGGGGGTTGAGGTGGCGCCACCAGGATACCCTTGATCCACGTTTGACCTGCAAACCTTTATTCTGATTATTTATCGAATTTTTATTACAGTCGATTACAGGACAAGCAAAAACGTACAATAAACATTTTCAGGTCACATCAGTAAAATTACTCCGGGGGGGGGGGGGGTTAGGTGTGAAAAAAAAGACCTTTGTCCGCCAAATGTGTCATTCTTATTTAAATAACAGCCATTGGGTAGCGGAGGGTTTTTTATTTCATTGTTTATTTTATTTTATTTTTTGGGGGGGTGGGGGGGGGGTGGGGAGGGAGGGTCGGGGTCGGACCCCCTGGATCCGCGTTTGACTTTAAAACCTTCGTGTTGATCGGTTGTTGAATTGCATTACCATGGAATTTTATTATTCTTTGAGGAAAAATTGATTTCTGCAACAGTTTCCCTATGATGTCCGTCCGTGACAACCAAATATCCGTCCGTGACACTGAAAATGTCCGTCCGTGACAAAATGTTTTTAGGCGTCAATCAAAACTGGAGCTTTTATCAAAATGATTTTACATGGCAGCGAAGTAAAATTACTTGGCTATTGTATGATATGTTATTTGTTTAACATTGGCAATTATTTTAGATAGAAATGCCAAAAGAGTCAAGAGAAGTCGGGAAACCCATTTCTACCTGTCCGTCCGTGACATTGAACATTTTAAGGATTCTTCTTAGCATGTATCCATGGCAACAAAATTTTGCCATCATTTGGCACATCCAGTGGTACCCTTCACTATCAAAGACAGAAAATTTCAATATTTCTCATAATTAACTTTTCACAGGCTGTCAAACTTTGAAAATTTGCAAAATGTCCCGTCCGTGACAAACTGACCAGGCTCTAATTATACTGACAATAAATCGAAAGTAATATTGGAGGTTTCCGATTAATACAATGCAACATAACTCATGTGTGACCAAAGTTTACAGACATACATGCTATACTTAAGACTTAATCGCACTCTAATTCTCAACTTGTATATAAGCTAAAGCAGATTGTGACATAATAATCTATTGCGCTTTAAACTTTAAAAAGCACTAGTTGTTTACTTCGCATAGTCGAAGCAAGTATAATGGAGGGGCCTGGTCCATTGTTGGGTTAGGTTATAGCATGAAATCCGTCACGTATCAATTCTCGCGCCATTTATAAGTATCAAATGGACTACCATGATGGACGTCAGAGGTATATTGATCGTCTGTTCAATTGGCTGAAGGGCCGGGTGTAATGGAACGTTCAATGAAACCATATCAAGAAAAGTGGGAAACACAATACCTACCGTTCATGTTTATTGCATGTCTTAATCCACAGCGTGAAGGTCATAGATACTTTCGAACAGAAAAAAAAGAAGAAAAATTTCAACAAAAATACTACTATTACGTTAATTACTTCATTTTGGTTGATCTTGGCCCACTGCATGAAGAGTGACTATCATAGTAAATTTTCCATCAATTATTGTAACTTCATTGAAGGAATACTGTATTTTGATTTTCTGTTGAGCTAATGTCACCATGGTCGTTACCGTCGATGGCAAAGTTACTATAACCAGAGCCCCGTTGCATAAAGAGTTACTGTTATAGTGACCTTGTCATCAATGGTATCAACCATGGTAACATTGCTCAACAGCCATTCAAAAAGCTGTATTTCATGAGAGTTACCATTGATGGCAAAGTTACTATAATAGTAACTCCTTATGCAACGGGGCCCTGAATGTAAAAATAAGTTTGCTTCGTTACTTCGTGGATATAGAAGAGTCGGGATATTTCTATAGCTACTATGTTGATCTTTGTGACAATAAACGAGAACATGGTTATTCTGCTCAAATTAACCACAAAGATACTCACCCGTCTGTAATGAAAGAAATTAGGGCAGGGCGAGTATAACAAAACAACTTCAAATTGAAAGAAAAGTATAGTGGTGGCACAAGAATTCATAATTTCAGATGAAAAACATGAAGGCAATGTGTTTCTCTTTTTATTGCATTTTTTCTTTCTGTTTGCTGCTGACTAATTTGTGGGGTTTGGGGTGTTATTTAGCTAAAAATTTCCCTTACACATGCGATTTCATGATCATTGCAGGACTGTATTTCATATATTTACTATATGATTTAAAATATTAAATTCCATTGATGCTGAAAACGGAATGTTTGAATTAATAAAATAAAACAAACTTTAGACCTCACTCAGCGGCATGGTTTTTTTATTTTTATTTTTTTTATTTTTTTTAATATGAAAAAGAAAAGCCATACCTTCAAACCATTATGTACGCGATCGACAAGACCAAACGAGGAGCATACTATCGGTTTTGATTAATGCCGCTGTATAGATTATGAGCAGGTAGTTGTTTGGCTATGATGCACGTCTTTATATTAAATATTGATTAATGATTCTGACCTAGGTAAGCTATAGTTAGTTTATCTGTGTCTTCCTCCATTTTATGGTCATGGGGATGACATGAAAAAATATTAATATGGGAAGCAAACAAATTTGGTGTCAATCATCCTTTTTTAAAAAGCCCCTATTGAATAGCACGACCCGGTAATTAACAGGAATATTACACAATATTCAATTAGCGTTGGAGTTGAAAATCGAAGCGTGCCTCATAGCCTTTGGCTAGTGAGTTCTAGAATATGATGCTATTAAACGACATAGTAGCCACTAAGCTCGTTTATTTTCATCAGAACTGTTTCAAAACTCACTTTCATTGCCCTGAATAATTACGTATAGCGATAACTGCGGCATTCTTGCGAACACGATTCAATCATTAATGCCCCAACGCCCCATTTTGTCGGGACGGAAAAGACACGCCACCAAAAATGGTGTCGTACAGCTTTCCTTATTCCCGTCACACAACATACTGCCCTAACTGAAATTGATTCTAGCAATGTGATGGCTATTACGTCGTTTAACTATATATTTCTGATTCTTTCATGAGCTTTGTCGTGAAGATGCTCTTGCCTTATATTAGAGGTGATAAATAAACAGTCATCTTCTCGAATTAGTCACAATAAATTGCGTTGAAAAAGTTTATATTGAGCTTAAAAAAAAAAATCGTTTAAAAGAGTTCATTTAAAAGGTTTGGGGTGATTATGCAGAAACATTCAGTGGGCCTAAGATAATCTGTTAGCGTGTTCTGCTTTGCTATTGTTTGCCATCTAAAACCTTTCACATTGAAATCTCTACACTTTCCATATTTTCCATACTTTTTGCGCATATCCCGCACTGAACAGAAACATTTCCTTGGTTAAAGACTTTAACAGATAACACTTCTATCTTTTTTATTAATTCTTTTATATAACATTTGAATTAAAATTTATAATTTTTTTCCCCCAGTTCAAGACAGGATTTAATATGGAGAGGAGAGGTGTTAACGACTTTTGTTCGTTATGCATGTTATATATACCAGTTTGTGAGGTCTTGGTGATTCTTCACTGCACGACAAGTTTATAGTGACTTTAACTGGTTTCATACTATCAACATCGTGATATACAAAACGTGATATCAATGATGGTTCCTGAATTTATCGTTTAGTTGACAAGACTGAATCGTGACCTCTTCTCATTAATCGGAACAGTAAGGTTCTTTCTCTCACTTTTTTTCCTACACAATGCCACGTGTCTTCACAATCTATGGATAAATTGACATCATATTATGGGGTTTCTTTAGGTCTTCTTTTTTTCATGTATTTCCTTTTATGAGGGCAAATCTACATTGTCAAAAAAGTACATGTGTGTATATTGAAAAAGATATTGAACACGTTAAAAAAAAGGGGGGGGGGACTTTGTAATCAATCGTCATGTTTCTTTTTATTCAATCATTGAATCAACCAATTCATCAATCGATGAAATAAAAAATTAGAGATCGTTTGCAACCGTTTTTTTTATTTTTTTTTTAAATCTTCGTTTTGACTACAAGTATATGATTTTGTTTTATTTTCATACAACACCCCATCCTTCCTTATCGTAATGATCTAGTTACAAACCGGATCATGAGAGAAGCATGTCAGTTTGTAATGTTTAAATAGCACAACCCTTGTTGACATGTTATATTCAGAAACAAAAATATAATGACATGTGTCAAATCATTTAAATTACACTTCGTATTTCACGACGCCCATTTTGGCTTGTCAGTACGTTCCTGGTACGCTAAGGCAATATGTCAAACTTATTTTTGTTATTCTATAGCATTCCAAAGAAAGAAAACTAAACAAATGAAAACAATAAATATTTTTCTTGAAAGACTTTCACCCTCGGAGTCCAGTGATATGATGAACGATGTGCTGAACAACTATGACAACACTGAATATATGAAATGAACGATTTAACGGAGAATGAAGAAATTGTGTGCATTCCGTACTGGGTATTTATTTATGTGTTGGTGTGATGATAGATATGAATGATTGATGATCAATCTATTCTACCCATCAAATAGGCAGTTATGGAGAATAAACGAGAAGTCGTCCGTGAGCATAAGCCCCAAAGTAGAGATGAAAGTGCATCCGAAATATAAAGAAAAATTATCTATATAGAATCATACTATTATTCTATGCATAATTCAAATTTCATTTAGCGTAAGATAATAAACAGTGTGATAAAATATCATATGCTTCTTCATGATTTTGTAGAGTACGCTAACGCGACCATTAGATTTTATAGACCCTTCATATACAGCTCGGGAAAAAATTAAACAACGCTCGTTTTCATAAGGGTTTCAGTGTGTGTGTTTCTCGTTTTGTGTGGTAAGAAAACATGATAAACACAAACTAACTCTACTTCTAAACAATCTTCAGCAGGTATATCATTGACATGTGACTATAGGACTTTCATTACAAATGTAAATGACACATCAATTTTATGGTGGAAGTGTACGATTAGGAGACATACATGTACGATTCTGAATATCTACAGAGGGGGTATAGTCTCCATACCCACGTGCAACATAATAATGTATGCAGAAAGATGTAATGATTTAGGGGTCTGATAAATACATTAAAGGGATAGTTTAACTTCATCTAAAAATAATTACTGTTCCAGTTCATGTTGTGATATATTTTGCCATAATTAATTAAAACGGAACATTTTTCGGAATATTTGACCATGCAATTTTGAAGTAGGTGTCCTGCGCGCCGATTTTCGTTCGACGGCCGAGATATCTGGGGTTGGAATCCTGCCCCCCCCCCCCGGGCGTGAAATGAACAAAAAAATCCAGCCTCTTTTAGGGCTAACTTTGTACTGCAGTTTATGGAGGGAAAAATAATTTTTCTAAGTTGTTTTAAGTTCTCTTGAAGCCTGCATGTGATGATGCTTAGGAAATAAAAGTTTTGTGGTTTCCTTTTGACACATTATTACATGCCCTGAGAAGAACTCAGATTTTTTCAAGCGTCCACAAATTTACTCAATCCCTTTACGGTGGTTATAAAGGCACAACCTCAAAAAGCTTCCATGCATACATTTAGTCAATAAAGGTCAGCACCCAGAAATATGACGAATGTGATTGTGAGCAAGAAAATTAACCTTATTATGTGCGGTAAAAGCACAAAATTAGGAATGCTTATATACTTTAGATTTTGGAATAAGACGTTTTCTTTTTACATAACTTCATGAATAAAAAAAACCCACATGTAACATCTGTCAGGAAGAAATTGTAAATTACGTAGAAAGTATTTTAAACACCTGTGTTTATTTCG
Source organism: Paracentrotus lividus (assembly GCA_940671915.1). NCBI lineage: Eukaryota > Metazoa > Echinodermata > Echinoidea > Camarodonta > Echinidae > Paracentrotus > Paracentrotus lividus. The sequence continues at coordinate 9,924,151 of CALNVZ010002100.1, forward strand.
GTTTGACTGGTTTCCAAATGTAGACAAAGGGAATTTCTAATTTTCACGTCACAGGAGCTGTAACCATGTAGGATACAGGGACATAAAATGATTTGACTTCGTTAATTTTTCTCTTACTGTTCTCCTGTTCGACAGATTAAGTTCATAGAATGATTTTAAAATGACTTGCGATGATTTTCGTCAGTAAACTGTGGCTAATGTGATGACCTGCGAGTTCTAGTGTCTGATGAAAGTAGGTCTACGATGTAACGTTAGTGCCGAATCGCCTGGATTTTTCACAGCGGATCGAACCTTAGACGGGAGATCATCGCAGCGACGGCAGAGGAGCCTGGTCAGTTAAGAGTGAGCACTGGGGTGAAATTTTCATATTAAGATTTAGGGGATGAAAGTATTTTCAGGATTTAGACTAACATCTCAAGTTGTTAAAAATATGATTTTCAGAGACATGCAATGATGAGAAGACCCCTGAAATATATTATTTTTCTACGGGGGTGCCTAAAAATAATGTCACGGACGGACATTTTTCAGTAAAAGTAAATAAGTCTCAGTTCAATATCTACACAACTCTTTTTTTTTTTTTTTTTACTGATTCAGAGAGGTTGAAAGTATTTCTAAAAAAAAAAAAATAAATAGAAATTATAAACTCGGAAATAATTGTCTGTGCGGTAAAATTTAAAGATTTTTGATAAAAAAATGTCCGTCCGTGACAAAAAAACTAAACAAAAGTATTTTTTCCCTTTGTTATTGCTTGTTTGAAATTGAAATCATGCAAAGCTATCTCCCCATTATAAGACCTTTGCTATGTATGAATTATACTTTTATCAATTGTGAAGCATTTATTTCATATGAATTTGAAATTTTGTCCGTCCGTGACATTTTTTGTCACGGACGGACAAATCAGTACTTAAATCCAATATGCTGCAGGGCGATTCTTTGAAAAGTGAACCTTTTTTGGAAAAAAATAAAGTTTGTCCTTTTTATTTTTAAGCTGCACATTCATATAGAGCATTGTCTGAAGTTTCATGAAATGCATTTTGAATCTTAATTTTACAAATTTTTCATGCTCATTTGCATAAATTAACATGCACAAAATTTGAATAGAAAAATGGTACGTAAAATATCATTTGTTTGACCCAGATTTGATTGTATATGCTGGTCTCCATTACCTTGATTATTGTCATTATTACCTTTTTTAACTTCATTCCTTTAAATTTAAATGAAAAATAATGGTGTTGAATTGATTGTTTTAAAATAATTAACTTAAGAAATTAATTGCCATCAAATGTCACACACGTGACCCAAAAACACGAAAAGTTAACGCCCCCCGAAAACCATGGTTTTATTATTATTACAAATTTTTCTCCAAAGCTCGAAATAATGTGCCTTGCATCTCACCAAATATGAAGCCATGATAGCTTTTAATTTAGTTATTAATTAACTTTGAAATTGGTCACACACGTGACCCACGGGTCACGTGTGTGACCAACTATGGTCATGCCTTAGAAAAAGGGACCAGGCTATTCGGCCATTCTTTGAAAAGTGAACCTTTTGGGGACAAATACATTTTTGCTTTTTGATTTTAAGCTGCATATTCAAATAGAGCAATGTCATGAATTGATATTTTTTCATGATTTTTGCAATTGTTCATGCTCATTTGCATAAATTAACATCAATGATAATTAAATGGAAAAACGGTTAATAAAATATAATTTTTTTAAAACCCTGATTGGAATGGATATGCTGACTTCCTTACTTGGATTACTGTCATTATATTATTATTTACCTCTATTCCTTTTAATCTAAACCCCAAAAAATAATGTTGTTAAATTGATTATATTAAGATAATCAACCTGGAAATTAATTGCCCTCAAAATGTCGCACACAAGTAACCAGAAAACACAAAAAGTTTTATGCCCCGTCTAACCATGGCTCTGGTATTATTATAATTATTTCTTCAAAGAATAGATTTAATGTACCTTGCATCTCACTAAATATGAATCCATGACAAGTTTTAATTTGATTATTAATTAGCAAACAAATTGGTCACACACACGTGACCCGCTGGGTGGGGGCGGTCATAAATTCTGATTATGTTCACTTTCATTGGCTGAAATTAATTTATTTCAGCATTTTTATGCTCCAAAATGGTTCTGCAATAATTTTTGCGAAAAAACAAACACAAAAAAACAACAAAAAGAACAAACAAACAAACAAAACAAAAGGTCGAAAAAACAAGAAAATACATAAGAAATTCATAAAACAATGAAATACACAAGGAATTTAGTTCGATATCAAATTTTTTTTCCAAGTACAATTGTTAGCAATCCTATAAAGATTATGCAAACACAAAATTAGCATTCCAGAAGCTGTAGTTTGTCAATTAGAACAAAATTATGACTTCATACAATGCGTAAATTAGCATAATTAATTCATATAAAATAAATTATTATTATTATGGAAAATAAACAGTGCTTTATGTAGTTACATCACACACTACCATCGTGCAAATTTTCGGCGCGCTTGCGCGATCAACAGCCAAGATCTGAGGGGGCATCATGCCCCCCCCCTCCCTACCCGCCCTCCCCAGTCTTGACAGCTACCAAAACACTCAATTGACTGACTAGGGTGGTTCATAAAATTTTTACCATAGCGGATATAGTAATTGCTCAAAACGTACATTTATTGCATAATACATAATATATTCATTTTTCTGTACAATTTGCCATAGGTCACAACGTGACCCACTAAAATGTCACACACGTGACCCGACATGGCGATATAAAATAATAGATAAAAAAGAAATTTCAGAGATGATTCCTATCCAGTGGTATTTTTTGGTTAACAGGTCCATAATGCATATCTCACAGCAATAAGAACATTTCATAATTTTAAAACTCACAGGAATTTCTAAATGAAATTGAACTTTCAAAATCTTGCCGTTCTGTGAAGTCACACACGTGACCCACTTCTTTTGACCTCTGACCTTAAACATGCATATTGTAAATATCAAAAAATATTTACAAATGATAGCCAACAAAATATATTAGCATGAGATAAACTTTAAATCAGTATATTTTAAAATTGTTAGAGTTATAGCCAATTAAAGTCAAGATTTTGAATAATTTCGGTCACACACGTGACCAAGAATGGTCCTGCACTGGTTTTGGGTGAAATTAATTATTTTCAATTACTCCAGGTAATTATCTTGAATTTAAACCCTTAATTTCATTCAAATTATATAGCATGAAATCACAATCATCTTCCCCCCCCCCACGTGCACACCAAAATTCTCTATAATAACCACATGTAATACATGTACATGTATGCAGGCGCAAATCCAGGATTTCCCAATTTTTTTTAAAGACTAGATTTGGACATCCCAAATTTTTGCATGATACGCCAGTCAAGCAAAAATGTACACTAAAAATGTTCACATAACTGCTCCTGGGGAGGGGGTGGGGGTGGTAGATTAAAAAAAAAAAAAGACCTTCTCCCGTCCAATATGTCATCCTTATTAAAAAAAAAAATATTGGGTAGGGCTATGCATTTTTTATATTTTTATATATTTTTATTTTTATTTATTATTATTTTTTTTTTTGGGGGGGGGGTGAGGTAGACCCATCAGGACACCCTTGATTCACGTTTGACTTGCAAACTTTCATTCTGATTATTTATCGAATTGTATTACAGTGGATTACAGGACAAGCAAAAACGTACAATAAAAAGTTTTCAGGTCACATCAGTGAAAATTACCCGGGGGTGTGGGTGGGGGACCGGGGTAGGTGTGAAAAAAAAATGTTTAATTCTTCTTTAAATAACAGCCATTAGGTAGCTGAGGGTTTTTCATTTCATTTCATTGCATTGTTATTTATTTATTATTTATTTCATATATTTTTTTTCTTTTTTTATTTTTTGGTGGGGGGGGGGGTCGGGGTCGGGGTCGGACCCCCTGGATCCGCGTTTGACTTTAAAACTTCATTCTGATTGGCTGTTGAATTGTATTACCGTGGAATTTTAATATTCTTTGACGGAAAAGTTGATTTCTGCAACAGTTTCCCTATGATGTCCGTCCGTGACAACCAAATGTCCGTCCGTGACACTGAAAATGTCCGTCCGTGACAAAATGTTTTTAGCTGTCAATCAAAAAATGGAGCTTTTATCAAAATGATTTTTACGTGGCAGCGAAGTAAAATTACTTGGCTATTGTATGATATGTTATTTTTAACATTGGCAATTATTTTAGATAGAAATGCCAAAAAGAGTCATGAGAAGTAAGGAAACCCATTTCTATCCCGTCCGTCCGTGACATTGAACATTTAAAGGATTCTAATCTTAGCATGTATCCATGGCAACAAAATTTTGCCATCATTTTGGCACATCAAGTGGTACCCTTCACTATAAAACACAGAAAATTTCAATATTTCTCATGATTAACTTTTCACGTGCCGTCAAACTTTGAAAATTTGCAAAATGTCCGTCCGTGACAAACTGACCAGGCTCAGAGGCGTAACAAGGTGCGGAGAAGTTGGGAGACTGTGGGGGACTATCAACGCAGCAGCTATCAACCCCTGAGACGTGGCAATCGACAGGGACGGGACTGGACATGGCAAGCAGAGTCAAGTTACTATTATAAGATGAGTGACATATTTGTTTTTTATGTTCACATATTAATTGAATTTTTTGTTTTCAGATGAAACACAAAGAAAATCTCAAGATTTAATTTTATTCACTTAACGTTTCAATGCTTTTTATAAATGCTAAATAACTTAGCAGCGGTCAAAAAAAAAAAATTTTGACACCCGTAAAAACATCATAACTAGAAAAGGAAAAGAATCTACGTTTTTTCTTCACGTAAGAAACGCTGTTCTTTTAATATGGATAAGCACGGAAGGCTTCGTATGTTTAAAATGTCGTACTGTTTATAATCATATTCTTTCTAATCTTATATACATTGCGACCTCAATCGTGGTCTTATAAAAAAAAAATCGTGTAAAATAGACTATAGCCTTATCACCTCAACCCCCTCCCCCTCCTCCCCAAATCAGTGTTCCAGTTTATTGATATACATCGCCGGTATGACAATAACACTCGACGTCTATATAATTAGAGTAATTTTTCATTTTTAGAAAGATGACATTTCGATGGCATGTTTCACTCCAAGCGTTAAGCCATCGGTGTCAGTTTGTTTGGTTCAATCTCTGTTCGTCAAGAGGGGTACATTATAAAATAAAAACTGCATATATATATTTCGAATTTTTCTCCAATAATCCTCTCGGCTTATCTGTAGTGGCTTTAATTATAAGGTTAATGAATAATCCGTATAACATTAACCACGAACAAATGATTGCTTTTTTCCGACAAGGCCTGTCTCTTATAAATCCCGCTCCACCATAGATCAACCGAATTATTGTATTAAAGGGGTTTCCACCCTGGAATTTAATTGATGTTCTTTTCTTCTTATTTAAGCAGGGAAGGTTTGAAGGAAATCCATCAAAAGATAATAAAGTAATGAATGTTTAATTTTGTTGTGACGTCATTTGCGAACTTCTCTCCAATGTAATTGTGTACTATAAATTCCATTTGTCCATGCTTCTTAATAAAGGATTAGGTGATGTTATAAGGTGAAATGGTTAATTGCTTCTTTTCTGAAAATTGCAATTATGTGGTGTATAATTTACATTACGCAGCACATGGGATAGCAGTCGAAGTATGTCAAAAAAAAAAAAAAAAAAAAAGCATTTCATGTCGTCATGGATTTTCTTCAAAATTTGACTAATTTTTGTTTTCATTTAATGTTTTTATCAAGGTAATTAGATTTCAGATATTTTTCATGTTGTATGTCGTACTAAGTGACACACACAATATTTTGATCATATAAGAAGGTGTCACACCCATTATCAATATGATTTGTTTCGATCTTAACGGTAAATGAGTTTACATACAGAATTATTGATTTCTATGACCTAGTTATTTAACAGCAGATTGAAAAGAATATATAAGATACACCTAAAGGTGTAGTCATACGATACAAAAGTTTCACAGATTGGCAAATATGAGTTTGAAATAAACTCGAATATGAATTTTCTTGACGTATTTGCTGTAGGTGTATCTTCTACTGAAAACAGGTCCAGCTGGTTTAATTCACATTTTCAGCCTCAGGCAATATTTCACAACAGTTTTTAATTAGTGTTTTAATTTTAATGAATTCTTAATTTGTAAAGCCTTTATGTAATGTTCTTAAATATTTTCATTAAAATGATTACATTCAATTTTGCCTCCAATATGATATAAAGAATTTATCTCCACATTAATTCTATTCTAAAATCAACTAGGGAAGAAATCGGAATATAAAACTTACTTTGTGGTGCTGTTTGTATACCATATTTTGAGACAGAACATACAATATTTCTTTCCAATTAATGTGTTTGGATGTTTTTCATGTTTAGAGAAAGCTACTGTATGGCACAGTCACTGTCATTAGATTTAACTGAAGCGTAACCTGCCTCAGACAGAGATGATTAATCTGGCGTTTCTCATTTGAAATGGACCGTAGCATTAGACATGTTCGATTAGCGATGTTAACATATTTCCAGTGGAAACGTCAACCTTTGCTGGGATTAGTACCGGGATATGACTGGGAAATTATTAGGAGGGGTATGGGGGAAATACCTCAGACTAGTTTTGTTGACATTATGCAAGAATATATAAGTATATAAATTATAAATGACCATATACATGTATAAGTTATGAATTTATTATATATACGTAAATGCATAATGTATATTATAAATGACCAGTTTTTAGGCCAGCAGGGAAATAACGATTTCGGCTAAAGGTTCAAAATAGGGGTGACGACAATATATCGTTAGGTTGTCAATCCTGAATATCATCGGTGAAGTCAGCTGGTGGTCATTTCTTTCTGGCTTATCGTTTGTACGATTGAGGATAATTGCATATTTCAGGACCTATTCATGGATGATATTTGACAAACAATTTGCGGAAATCACTGCGGGAGGGCATTTTCATAATAGATATATGTAAACATGTTACTTTCAAACAATATTCTACTGTAGTCGTTATCCCCAAAATTCTACTTGAGATATGTCATGTCAAAAATAAACCTGCTGAATTGTTGTAATTGTTATATATGCGGAAATTTAGTTTCACAGTGTCTCTAACTTTATATAGATCACCAACCTTAATATCACCTGGCCTATATATATATATATTGAATTAGCTTTTTACCTGCATGCATGGACGAATCGAGAAGTAAAGAAAATAGAAAGGTATATCTTTAATTTGTTTTTGCTTTATCCAGCGATTTTACGATATCGTCAAAGTTAAAACAATTACCAATTCTGATGTGTCCATCGATACAGAAAAATTAGAGGCAAAAGAAAATTGTAATCCCCAAGGCAATCATTATTTATTGTTTTTGTCTATCGATCCAATATTTGATTTATATAAATGTATACCTTAAATATAATATTTTACATAACAAACTGTTACATTGAATAGAAAAGCTATACATCCTGGCCTGAGGAATGAAAATGTTTTCTACTCCCGTTTCTTAATTAAGCAACTTTAGAAGATGTAAAACTGCATCCGTTTAACTCTCGATATTTATCTGCTATCAAGATTGTTGAGAGAAGGTTGTTTATGGGCTTTCACGAGGATTTATATTAAAGAGGGGTGGCAAAAGAGCGCGCAATTTATTTTGTTTTATCCTTTCTACATGAATATTGCACGCAACTTGATTGTGTGATGGGAATGATGCTACACTCGACTCACACCCATACCCGCCATCGGACACAGACACCCACAACCTCTCACATAAGCCCATACACCTTCACACCATCCTCATTTTACGGAGATCACATTCCTGATTTTAATTGAATTCGATAGGAGGAGTGGACATGTATGTAAAATAAAAAGGAATCAAAATATTAAGATAAAAATTAGTACAAACGCCGAGGTAATAGATAGTCTTATTCGCATGTACAACATATCTTCACACAAAGCATCTAAATAAAACGTAATACAATATGTTGTTTAATTTAATTATGTTTTATATTATGATATCTTATCTATATTTATATTATCTTTTTTCCAAATCTATTTCAAAGAAACTTTGCATTAAAAAAACATTCAAATATGTAATAAAACCACTGTAATTAGGTTATATGGTAGGTGTTCAGTACGTGTATTTATGTGATATACACGAGACGTATGTTGTCTCAGTTAGTTGGCTCAGGTAAACAAGATTGATGGATCTCACGTTTGTCTACCCGGTTCTAATCTGGTCCCTCTGAGACGCCATGAGGTGAGAAGTATTTTCAGGTAAGTCCCACATATAGAAAACTGCGCTGGCCCTGACCTTCACGTCAATGATGAGAGAAAGTGCACATGCGTACCTAACACCTTTACCACTGACTGAGCATCATCACCTACCGTTAAGCCTTGTCCCTTTCCCTTTGGATGACGTCATAACAGAAGCTTTGGAAGAAATTAGATTTACTTCAATATCTCGGCATGTAGACACTATTATTTCTATTTTCCATCGACCTGAGTCTTAAACGAAACAATACTTTAGAACACGCGAGGTTAATTTTAGAAAGCGGGCAGTAAATGTTCTTTATATTCTCAATACTTAGGACCTATTTACGAAAGCAAAGTGAAATTGGCATCAAGCTGAGTTGGGAACGTGGTGTGTAATTGTACCTCTCGTCTGTGGCAGGAATCTGATGAGGGAATATTTCGGTTGCATGAGCAGTCAGATGATCAGGGGGTCAGTTTCTACTCCATAAAAAGTACAAGATAAAGAAATTACACAACAAGATTGAAAATTGTATATCTTCCTTGACATTCCGAATATGGTCCAAATAATGTTAAGGGTTTCATTTTGTTACATATGGGAGCTCTGGAAGTGAAAACAGAACGCAATGTAATTGTATTCACTCCACAAATGTATATTGATAACAGAAATTAAAATGATATGAATTTTATCTGAACATGCTGTCTCACTTTCATCTAGAAGCGACTGAATTTTATAATAGACATACCTAACCATACCCTGGGAATTGGCATTGAGATAAGCTGACCTACTTTTTCTGCATATTTCTACCAAACGAGTTTCCTGTACTCATTGATTTTATATTCTTGGGCGTTTTTTTTAAATAATTTCAATCAAATTTCATTTTATCAGTCAATTTATTTCATTATCTCCACCAACAATTTAATTATCATCATGGGAGAAGAACATCGGTCATTGATAATGAAAAAGTAACTTAAATAGCCTAAATTTAATTGTAAAATAATCTGAATACATGCTTCTTGCACCAGGCGGTTCTTGATTTTAACCGATGTCAACTACGTTAATCTTTATATCGAGACACTTGGTTTGTGACATAGGCTCTGCTGGTTAACCTCATATATAATGTTTTTAAAGACATCAAAGTCAGACAAAGACCAAATGAATTATGAGTAAATTAAATGAAGGATGTTTCAGGTATATGTAATAAGTACATAATCAAATTTAAGTGATTATGTAAGGTAAAAAGTATTTGTATTTTTACAGCAAAATGCTGTCAGCAGAGTTGCCATATGTTATTTGTAAAATTACAGAAATTGTGATTTATTTCTTTTCCTGCAAATATTTACGTGAAAGGTACAAAACATACATCAGGTTGGTGTTGCATAAAACTTTTATTTCTAAACTGAGTTTTCTCAGGTTAAAAAGCTCAGGTTATGTAGACCTATTTTTTAGGTTATTCAACCTGAGTTTTAAAACCCCCTAAAATTGATTGCATAAATACTTTTGAAAACTCTGGTATGCTTTCATGCAATGGAAAAAACAGTAAAAATTCCAGCAAAATATTGTAATTGGATTTTTTGGACTTTAACCGGAGTTTTCTGATATTTACCGGAAAAAACTCCGGTTAAAATTTTTAGGCAACGGGGCCCAGGACTAACACATTTGTTCTGTTTCATCTAAATATTTAAGCTACGCTACAGAAACTCTGATTTCCCCTTCTCTCCCATAAAATTGTAAAGGAAATTAAAGGACACCTCCAGGCTGGAATTTGTATGATTAGAAAAGTAAAGTAATATCTAAAGAACACAACCTGAAAATTTCATCAAAATCGGATAAGAAATAGAAAAGTTATGAATTTTCTTAGGTTTTTAATCTTTTTTGGGAAACAGTTCTTGGCGTATTCAAATGAGCAAACTGATGATGTCAAAGTGTCACTACTTTCTGAGTATTTTTAATGTATGAAGTTATTGAGTTTTTCTGCTCCAAGGACATAAAACAGGGATTAATCCTTGTGGAATGTTCAAGGTCACAAGTCCTTTTACTTAGGATAGATTTTGTATACACAATGTATGAAAAAATGAGATAAATAGGATTTCATATAATTAAATACACAAGAAGTAGTGGACTGTGGCATCATCAGTTTGCTAATTTGAATATTTGAATATTCATGAGACAATGCCAAGACCTGTTTTATGAAACTGTTACTTTACTTTGCAAAACATTTTAATTTCAGCCTGGAGTCCTCCTTTAACTTTTTTTTTCTCTCGAATTATGTATTGATTTCCAGTAATTGTAAAGACAAAAATTCCTTTTCGCACTATTTTTCAATTCTAAGTCATTATTGCAATGCCTTCTAAAGGTACGTGTTGGTGTTACAACTTAATTTCTTGTTCATCATTCTTTGGTGACAGTTGGAGAACTCGGAAGGGAGAAATTTCGTTCGCTCTTCGTGTTCATTAATTCAGGAATATAACATTCACTAATTATCGTTATCATTATTTATTTATTCACTAATTGTTTGTTTGTTGTTTATCTCATTGTTTTTCTAATTTGGTAGGGAGCCATGGCACCATTTTCAATATTTCAGCAAGAAAGTAGGGTATCAAAAACCTAGTTTTCACTAAATTTCATATCATTGTATCCCATCCTTCCTGCACACACAAGAGGTCTTTATTCTGATTTCATTCGGTTAGAACATAGGAAGAACTGATATCTAAATTATATACACACGTTTCCACTGCTTTGAGAAACTTTTTTTTTTTCGCCTCAGGTTTCCTTTGAATTTCCAACACAATCTTTTTATTTTTTATGAAGAAAGTAATAGGAACTTAACTTTATATCTCACGAAAACGCAATCACAAATTGAGTACAGCTCTAGGATACGCTCTTTGCCTACAAAAGTTTCATCGGATAAAGGGGACAAAGCTATCTTCATGCCATCATTAAAATCGCGGAAATATATTACTCCGATAGTGTTGCTGTATGCTTGATAAGAGCCCATGAGGAGGCCGATTATCAACATTTTAATTATATTAATGATAATAAAGCCTTCCTAAAAATCTCTTTACCACCTGAGCCCAGTATCTTCACAAGATTTTCAATGAACTTTTGTACATAGACACTTGCTTTAAACCCAATACGAACCAGCCAGGTGAACCAGCAGCTTGTACAGCATCACCTAAAGTCCTCAACCACTGAATCTGGCCCGGTTCCTTACCCATAATGCAACACTCTGAGCAGTGTAGTTTTATAATGTAGGACTACTTGAATGATAACGCACTTATTCGCTGCTCAATACATTCATGCCGCAATAATTATGTTACAAAGAAGCAAAATCAATACTTTAAAAAAAATATAAGTTAATTTATGCTGAAATACACTGTACTATCTAAAAAGATATTTTAAGACTAAGTCTTATAGTTCGGTCTTACAATTAACTTCAAATTGCTATTCGTCTTGTAATTGCACTCAGTTCTCACAACTTATCTTATATTCGAACGGATTACTCGAATATAACTCACCTGTATGAATTCATTTGTTTTTATATTTTCGTGTTATAAGTACGAGGTAAATAATTTACATTATACTTTCCACTTTTCCTATATTAAGTACCGCATATCGTGCCAACTCTTCATGAACTGATGATTACTTTATTTTAGTGTATAAGACCTCAACACGATAGATGAATAAGGGCTAAGTCATTCAAACCACAGAACAAATTCAAACTTCCGTAGACCTTCAGCAAAAAAAAAGCAAGTAGATTCATTTCAAGCATGCAGAAGAATTCGTACGAGGAATCAGATTTAAATTCATTTCCGAGATTGGCGCGGATCGGGCGGGTCCGACCCTTATCTCATCCGTCGGACGCACATATGAAAGGAGAAAAAAGAAGGGGAAAGGGGTGAGATTCTTTTACCTCATTATGTCTTTTTGGTGATATCATTCCGAGAAAAAAACAATCTCACTTACATATCACTGGTTTATTTACATCGGAAATCTAAAAAATTACCTGCTTATTGAGTTACTCGCCTGTCAAAATTCATCAAAAATCCTGCTAATGATCAAGCCTAACATTGTAGTCTTTAGTCTTTAGTCTCTAAAGCATTCAATGCTGTTAGTTCCAAGTGATTCTGAATGCAAATTACATGTACACTATTGTTGTTAAATGATTCGATTTTAAGGCCATCAATTCGACATATCTTTACAAAACATGAAAAAGGACGTTAGCTTTTTCATTCGTTATATCATTTGCTTTGTCGTGCACTTGAATAAAAGTTGTAGTAGATGTTTAATATTATATTAATACTGATCCAACAAAAACAATATTCTTCTACAAAATTGTGCATCCGATACGCCCATCTTTTCCTCATGCGTTTGATAAATTTACATTTGAACAAGGAGCGTCTTATTTATAAAAGTATGTTCATGTGTGCGTGAAAGTGTGTGTGGGTGTGTGTCTAAGAGTGTGCGTGCGTTTGTGTTTGGGTGGATGTGTGTGTGTGTGTGTGTGTGCGTGAAGTAGAGAGAGAGTGGGTGGGCAGAAGAAAAG
>CALNVZ010002100.1:9944289-9981402 GCA_940671915.1 Paracentrotus lividus
ACACAGCAATATACACACAGCGCATCAGCGTGCATTATTCTCTGCGCTAACGGTCAACGGTTCGCACCGTACGGTATATTTTTCGAGGTTAAAAAAAAATAGGAATGAATTTTGATAATCGCAATCTAATGACAAACATACACATTTGAGCTTAATCATGTTGTGGGAAGATAGAGTCATTGATGTACTACTATATCCTCTAAAAAACTAGAAATGTAATATTTTTGCCTGCAAAAGGATGACACTACCTTTAAACTCCAGATACCCAACAGATAAAAACAATAGGCCCAATTCTGTGTTCTTGACTCCTGGCTCTTTGCATGTGGTGTTCTCTGAAAAGTGCTGAGAGGAGTGTTGGAAGCGGGTTGCGTGCCTGGAAGAAAAAGTGGTCTTGATCTAAATTAGATCTCAGTGGATTGCATATTTGTGTATTATATATCCAAGGTCAGTAGCTAGCTCTCACCTTACTATCTCAAAGTCAAAGACGCATTTATCTTGGAGAAACTTTTTTTCGACCGCATTTATTGTAGATTGTGCATTTTCATTCTGGAATTCGACCCTTGAAAGCAATTTGGTATTGTGATTTGTATGGAATGATTATGTACAGTTATACAATATAGAATATATATCAGTATATATCAATTATCCCTTTCCCTAAAAATATAAAAGAAAATATTGTGGAAAATATTATTTTTCATAATGTGCAAACACGGTATAAATGCACTATTCATGTGCTGCATCAGTGGATGTGATAGTGGAGTACCACTGCAGCAGTTCAAAGTAGCAGTAGTATTATAGTTGTAGTGGTAGTAGTGGTAAGAGTAGAAGTAGAAGTAGTAGTAGTAGCAGCAGCAGCAGCAGAAGTAGTAGGGTACATGGAGGTAATATGGGCCCCCTAAGCTCATTTGCCTAATTTGCATAAAATTACGAAATGACACACAGTCTAATCTTTGTTTAAATGAATGAATAACTACTGCCCTAATTTTTATTGTGAAGAAAAAAAATTATCACCAACCCTCCTGTCTGCAATTTTCAAATGTTGACGTCATTATCAAAGTGCCCACATTACCTGCATGTGCAGGTAATATGGGCACATGTATTTAATGTATGTTTTAAAAACTACAATGACTCTACCATGTCTGGAATTTGCTTAAAATGTTGAAAATCATTAACTTTAAGATATAATTTGAAATTTTAAGACCCTTCAGTAAATCCTTTGACTATATATTTCATTGTTATGTATTTTGTATATTATTTCTTTTTTTTAATATTATTTAAATATTATTTTCATTATACAAGTCAATATAGGCCTACAATAAGTCATTTATATTAAATATTTACTGTGAATATACCCAAAAAAAATCGTAGCAAAGAGATTGATGCGTCATCCCAATACTAAGTACCAGAATCATTTCCGCCATTTTGGATGTCCCATATTACCTGCACTAATGTTGCTGTGTCAGGCAAGCATTCAATGCCACATTGCACCCCTTCACTAAAACAAATTGACCTGTACACGCTAGTATGATCAAAATGAAACTATAAGCTTACTAAATATAAAAAACAATTGAGGTTACCCCCTCAAACACTCTTTCACCATCAAATTCTGTGAAATATCAAATTTTACATCAGGGTAAAAAAATGCCGTAAGTTTTACCTACCTTGTTGGTTTTCAGCAATTTTCTCAGAGAAATTTCGGCATCAGATGCTCTCACGACGATATATTTTCGTAAACAGTTTATATGAATAACATTATGGTGCTCACACCGGTCACCGGTCACCGGTCGACGGTCACGACATGATTTGCTTCAGGTGGCCCATATTACCTGCATGTACCCTAGTAGTAGTAGTAGTAACAGTAGTAGTAGTAGTAGTAGTAGTAGTAGTAGTAGTAGTAGTAGTAGTAGAAGTAGTAGTAGTAGTATTAGTACAAGTAGTAGTAATAGTAGTAGTAATAGTAGTAGTAGTAATAGTAGTAGTAGTAGTAGTAGTAGTAGTAGTAGTAGTAGTAGTAGTAGTAGTAGTAGTATAGTAGTAGTAGTAGTAGTAGAGGTAGTAGTAGTAGTAGTAGTAGTAGTAGTAGTAGTAGTAGTAGTAGTAGTAGTAGTAGTAGTAGTAGTATAGTAGTAGTAGTAGAGGTAGTAGTAGTAGTAGTAGTAGTAGTAGTAGTAGTAGTAGTAGTAGTAGTAGTAGTACTGTAGTAGTAGATTCCAACAAATGTAAGGTCCTTTGGGTCGATACGCCATTCCATGTCAATTATTTCCATACATCTGCTACGGCCCATTGGACCCGTTATGTGTTCATTTTGACCCTTAATACTTTTTTTTTTTAATTTATTATATAAATAATCTTTTTTCAAATATGTCTTATAACACAAAGAAGGAACTGTCGTAGTGGAACAGCATGTATAGTAGATTAAAAGAATTATTTTCCAGCTCTTTCTTCTTCTTTTAAGTACAGGCCAACGTCTGATGTCTTTGTTTCGTAGTAGTAGGAGCAGGAGGAGGAGAGATCTGATATAGTTAGACCATATATTCGCCTTTCTTTTGGAACAGATACTTGGATTAGGGAATATTTGTATCATGTCAAAATAATGTATTCTGATTGAAAGTAATTTCATATATTTCATGTATCCACATTGCCAACATGATTATGGTGAGTTCTGGGCTTCGTGGGCTGGCACAAATAATCATTGAAACGAAAATTCCTCGAAGCCTCGTTGTCCCGAAGAGTCCATTATCAGATTATACTATTGGCTTTTTTTTCGAAAGTGGGCACATACCATGTACATATATAGTTTTCAAATATGTAAAAAGCGTAGGCCGAAAGACCGGCCGATAGCTTGTTATAACGAAACCAAAGATGAGAACACACACTAATTTTCTCTGGCAATGGTTCTATTGTTTGATGCCTGAGGGAATTACACAGGTACATCAATATTGCTCGAGCATTGCAATATTCTTCTTTGTAGGAGTAATCAACTTAATAGATGTAATCACTTAATACGTGAATACTAAGAATTTTTGCAGTTGACAGAGATTGTCTTATTGTGTTGTAATATAGAAATAGCTTTGAAGCGTTAGAGTTAGATGAATTTGGTAACGTGACCTCTTTCTTCGGGGAGAAGGGCAAATACAAATATATAAAAATATAAATGTATGGGCGGGATGGAAATACAGAACGCGAATTTTTGATCTATTAATTTTCATTGCGAAATCAAAATAATGTATCGTATGCATGTGTGATTGACAAGATAGTATATAAAATAATAACTTTGAAAGCATTTGTTACATTGTATGTACATGTTAATATAGCTCCTAAATATGTGACTCATGTTTAAAAAAAAAAAAAAAAAAAAAAAAAGGACAAATTTTGATCATTATTTCATTGATATTATTTGATGTTATATACTTAATTTCGCACTCCAGTAGAAACTTCGAGCCTGAACTTGAAACCTCCCCGTTATATGAATATTCATTTAATATATAACCTTAAGCAGACCTTAAAAAATGCCCACGGGTTACGTTCCGTTCATGCAATCCTTAAAGCTGTGCTGAAGTATACAACCAATTTTGTTTATATATTTAGACCAAACTAAAAGCAGCTTTATGATCCTGTTACGTGTACTAGGCATTCACACAACAAAAATAATGAGAAAGACAAATGGAGATGGATATATATTGCCAAGGTGTTTTGTGTTTGTCAACATTTCTTTCTCTCTCTCTCTCTCTCTCCCTCTCTCTCTCTATATATATATATAGTGAGATAATGAGGATGCTCTTACTAAACGCCTTGTTTTTTGTAGAGAAGCATAATGTGATAGAGAGTTCAAAGCAGAATGACAAAGGAAAAGTGTAATCTCCTGCGTAATTTCTTTGCTTTTAACTCTCTATCCACACCATATATATTGAACGATTATATACGGCCACCAGAGGGGTGGTTGGAACTATAGTACCGACGCAAAGAATGCCACTATTTTTCCTGAGGGGCGCAGCCCTGAGAAAATAGTCGCATTCGCGTCAGTGAGGGGACTATAGTTTCACCAAAACCTCTGAAGTCCGTATATAACTGGTTTATATCCGTCATCGGAAATAAAGAAATCGAACGTTAGAGGCCGTTATCTACTCCAGATATGGTCTAGATCTAACCTAGGCCTGCCCCTGCATGATCTAGAATCTAGAGGTCTATAGGCCTAACAGTTAGATCTACCTTACAGTTAGACTTAGATCTAGATCTACATTTTGAAGACAATAATAAATGGGCGTTTACTCACTCGACCTTGGGTCTCTTCTTCTTGTAAAGTTGGGGGTCTCTGCTTAAGTTCAATCACAATCATTTAGGCCTAGAGGTCTAATCAACACAGTGTTCTGCGTAGACTTCTAACTTTAACGTTACAATACAACAACACTGATCAACTAACAAACTAACGTTAAGCGTTGCTGTCGCCATTTACAATGAACTCCCTGAATGAAATCATCGTTGAGAGACGAAAACCTCGGCTTGCCTATCATCATCAGCTCCTCCAAACTACATTATTTGCCATCTTGTCCCACTACTTTACACATTACTTGTAAAAATTACCCTAATCCATGTCACTGCACTGCCATGATCCTAGGCTAAGGCACGCACTCTCCGGAACGCGCAAACAGACAGAGCTCCGTCTAGCCTGTATACGCGAGATCAAAATGTAAACAAAATTTGAGGAGTCACGCGCGTCACGTACGTACGCACGCGCACCATCGTCAAAACAAACCTTACGTCACGCATAGAGCTAGAGGTGGATACCTTTATGACGTCACGGCATGCCGGAGCACACGATACATGTTCGGCCGGCTACGGAGCCGCGAGGGCTGGGGGGGGTTCAGCAACGTAACGTGTACGAAAATGGGGTCTTTGCTCTCAGCTAGCTTCGATCACTCGATAGGCCACTATCGCTTGATCGAGCCGTGGCTATTCGCAGTTTTATTCACGGCTCAAGGGAATATTACCGGCTTGAGACGTCAGATGTCAGGATAGTGCATTTTTGCGCAATTCATGACGTTGGTTGGAACTACCTTGGTCACATGACGGGGTTTAGACCATCACCTATTAAGATTCTTACCTTGACGGATATAAATATAAATATATAATATATAATATATATATATATATATATATATATATATATATATATATATAAATATATTATATATAAATAAATATATATATATATATATATATATATATATATATTAATATATATATATATATATATATATATATATATATATATATATATATATATATATACTTGTAATATATAGGATACATGTACATGCAATGATGAAATGATTAGTGACCTCTATGATATCCACTAGCATGGTCTTTATACTCTTCCCAAGGCGTTATTCTCCATATACCTGATTACCTGCCGAGATAAATAGCAATTCAATCAGCTTTATAGAGGGTCGGTTCAACGTATAAAGTAATTCAAAACTATTTTAAACATCGCCATTACTTTTAGTACTGAGCCCGCAGTATTTGCGGGATGAAAAAAAAATGGAAGATATCCCTCTCTTCTTGACTGATTATTTCACTCATTATTGTATGAATAAATATTTAAAAAAAAGCTTGTATAATTGAAATTGTTAGACATTAATATGATAATGAGTGTCTATATGCTTCACCTTGAAATGTAAATTATTTTCTGGTAATCATGCTTGTCAACCACGATTTAATCATGGATCCATGATTTAATGGATGTCATTAATTCACAGTATTCAACGGGTTAAATAATATATCATCTGTGAAATTACGTTAGCGTGCTAAGTTTTTCAATTTGAATTTTGATTCTCTGCCTTCATATAAGTACAACATTTTTATTCGATGACAAAATCATCAAAGTCGTAAAGTCGTATAAAAAAATAAACTTACTGACAATTAATGATAACCAAAACAGTCAATTATTTTAATATTGAATCGTTTGTATTAAAACAGTAATTTTGTTGCTTAATTGATATTGTTTACTAAACAACCATTTAATATTGTTCGTTTTTACCGGCTACTGTGCATCTTAAATGAGGACTTGATGCTGAAATTCAGATAATTCAAAATGAAGAGTAAAATATAACAAGTACAACGCTGAAAATTTCATAAAAAATCGGATAAAAATGACGCAGTTGTGACTTTTTAAAATGTTTTCCTTTTTTCTTTTTGTTTTTATAAAACAGTTCTGTATATAGTGCCGTGCATACTCAATGAACAAGCTGATGATGTTATTGATCCATTTTTATTTTTTTATTTTACAAATCCTACGAAATCTTAATTTCATTTTTTTTTTCATACATAAAAAAATCATACATCATTTATCATAAATCATTTATCGTAAAAAAAAAAAAAACATCCCTTATATTGACACAAATTACAGCGAAAGTTACAGTAAAACACAATAGAAAAGGTTGATCGATGACATCATCATATTGCCAATTCAACAGCATGGTTTTAACAAAACTTTTAATTTGAACTTCTGCATGTACATGTACATGTAGTTCAAACGATATGAAGTAGCGTAAATGGGGTTGTTGAACTATGCGAATATGACCTGTCACAATCTGCAGGTGCACTTTCTTGTACCTCGAGTTTAAAATCAATGAAGTCTCACTATCGGCGATTAAAATTCTAGATATGAAAATGTAAAGAAAGTGGTGGTCGGGTAGTTTGGTCATGCCTTGTAGCTAGAAAAGTATAATAATATGTCTTTCCGCTAAACATGGTTAAGTAAATTCAGCTTTGATGGTTAATTCTATTTGCAACCAGCATTGGCATTTATGCTAGTTACTTGGCGCATCACGCAGACGACAATCTGCCTAGTGATAGCAAATATTGCAGTGATAGAGTTATTCTATCTCATATTGAATAATAGATTAATGTATAAATGCAATATTTTTCTTTGACAAGAAAATCAATTTTATGCCAATTAAACATAGATTTTTAAAAAAATTGTTAATTGTTATTAAAAAAATACAAAATGAATTGTCAAAAATTGCCGAAGAAGGGATGTCATCATAAGCAACCTATTTGAAAATTTGACAGTCCCCATGAAAAAGATGAGTTTATGACTTATCAAATGAATTAAACAGATGACAATTATATTGTTATTGTATAGGGGCGATGATAGAGATGATGATGATGATGATGATGATGATGATGATGATGAAGATGACGATCTTGGTGGTGTTGGTGCTAATGGAGATGACTGGTGTGAAAGAATTGATGGTGTTATGATAATGAGTTGACACAAAAATCTTATCTTGAACATTTTAAAAATATATTCAGATGATATGCTAAGTGATTTTCTCGTGGATATTGCATTGTTGAATTGGATATGAACAGAGGCAGTGTAGCCTCGTGGATAGATATGTGAACATGTCACCTTATTGCCCTTTGAAAGGCATTAATCTACGGTATATCAGACACACGTACCTCTCCCAGGTGTCATTTACCCTGATAATGGATAACATAGCTATGGTGTCGGGGTAATGATATTCAAAATTCACTGAAAACCTAACCTCGTCCGTCAGTGGACGGACTAGCTTTAAAGCTAGTCAGTCAAGACGGACTAGTTTTTTAAAAGCTAGTGGTGTCATGTTAGTCCGTCGAGACGGACTGCTTACAACTGAATCCAATCTCTCAACTTGACGGACGAGCTTTAAAGCTAGTCCGTCACACTTGATGTTAGTCCGTCGATGCGACGGACGAGCTCAATAAATTGGAATGTGATAGCCTCAGTTTACCCATCAGAATGACCGACTAGGTTTGTGACATAGCTGCAATGTTGCTTACAATTGAAATGACTGATAGCTTTTGAAATACACACAGATGCAATGTCAATTATTATCTCCATTGTAAATTTAGAGCGGCATGTTTCCGAACATATCAAGTGAATACATTATTCTCAAACAAGGTTGTTTTGACCTGACAATCTTAAGGCTTACGATCATAACATCAATCCGACAAGAATGCAATTCACGAGTAGGTTCAACTGTTGTTCTCCATTCTTTATTACAGGCTAATTGAATACCTCGTTACTATAGTGTTCCTACGTTTTGAACGGTCGATCGGAATCGTCGAACGAAAACCTATCGTTGTCCAATCACAAGCTCAAAATTGGAAGCTCCGCCCAACTGGACCGTCATCTTTGTTTTCGTTCATGTATTATTCGTATTCATTAGGAACGGGGACTACGATGTTGTGTTATTGCCAAGGAATAAGATTGAGCTCCTTTCATGTGATGGGGGAAGACCGAATTGGCATATTTCCAAATACTGCTAGGTGAATCATTCTGCTCAGGTTATTCAACATTGGACATTGCGTTTAAATTCGAATCATTTTTAGGTCAACTTCATTCTGTTATTTCCCATTTTCACTATGAGGGTTATGTTGGCCTAAGGTAGCCCCGACCGCATAAACAAATGTTTTTAATGTAATACAGTGATACAACTAATTTAAGCTTGGGATTTAACAAGCAAAGTTTCCTCCTCAAGTAAATCAGTATTAATTATTTGTGTTTACATTGTATATTTACTTATAAAATATAATAATTAAAACATGTAACTTGATAGTTTTATAATGATTTGTTAGTTAAAAAAACACAACACAACACACAACCAAACCCACTTCACGTCTACATTTTGCACACTGAACCGGCTATCCTTAACATAATGCCACGAATCGCGAATCGTTTGCGCCACGTATAAAACGTATTAGAGACGTCTCCGAACTTAAGAACTTTAGGAACTTAGGAGACTGAGCCTATGGCAAATCCGTGCTGACAAATCTATCTCAAATTGTTTCAAAGTAGTTCACGCGAAGTGATCGAGATCAGCACCCAAGGTGGGATTTCCTTCGCGGAAACAAAATTGAGACAGATTTGCCGCGGCCATGATTACTAGCTTTTTCCGCGACGAATCTGTTGTGCACTGTAGAAAAGTTACGTGACACAAAAGACGGATTAGCCAGCCTGTCATTGTACTAGATCTGTCTCCTGCGGCCCAAAAAATCCGTCGCGGAGACAGCAGAGGAGACAGATGTAGTGCAATGCCATGCGTGCAAATCAGTCTCAATTTTGTTTCCGCGAAGTGAGATAGCACCCCAAGGAGGTACAAGCCTTGAGATCATGCAAGCGGGAATCGTTTGACCTAGCTTAAAAGCCGTGAGGAGAAAATATTCGGGCATGTGGCTTAACTAGATCTCTCTTGCAGATTGGTAGACAAAAGATCCCTAAACTTGGCTGCACTCGTAGGGCACTTTTCAAAAGGAGATATTCTTTGTAATAGAAATACTTTCGCTACCATGTCTGAAAGTGTGAGCAATACACAATGCGTATCCTTTGCGAGGCAAGCGAAAGAAATGTACAATATTTTCCGACATATAATCCAAATTACTTGACTGGGCAGTTGTCGGCACTAATCTGACATATAGCTCATTAATTTCCAATATTCCAACTAGCACATATTCAATTTTCGTCTGCCGAAATAATCGGAAGATTGTAAAAGGGAATCTTAGGATGATCATTTTTTTAACCCTTTTCACAATATTTAAGGTGCTGTCATGTAATTTACCCCAATGTTTAGACATTTATCGTCGATATATTCATATCTTATCATGTGCTCAATTTTGCGCTGTTCAGTCAAATGAAAAGTGAAATATAAGCATATTAAGCAATACACAATTCGCTACTCTGTTATCGCCACGAATCTGTCGGCTTTGAGGATCACACATCAGAGGCAGCATTGAACCTGTATATTCTTTTGTGCGTCTTTTAGAACGTGACAGCTGTTTCAATAAATTTAGTTGCCAGTTGGAACTCCATCTCTCGTACCTCCTTGAGATACCACCCTAAATAAAACAAAAATATCATTATTGGCTACCCTTTTTCTAGAAGTTAACAAAAACGAAAGGTCGATGGCAGTCACAAATCAAAAGAAGGCTACTATAGCGATGAAATTTCCAAGCGTAGCCCTTACTTCATTTTATAAATACAATTCTCTCAAAAGCATTTACGGAGGAACATTCCAGGTACGTTCATTTTTCGTTGCTCTATTCATACAAAGAATGTTCTTCCAGAAGTTAAAAGATGAACATTCCAAGGTACGTTCATCTTATGAATGCTTTTTCGTTGTCCTATTCATACATCAATGTCTTTTTAGAGTTAAAAAAGTGGAAATTCCAAGGTACGTTCGTCTCTATGAATGCTTTTTCGTTGCTCTATTCATACATCAATTTCTTTAGAAGTTAAAAAGATAACATTCCAAGGTACGTTCGTCTTCTGAATGCTTTTTCGTTGCTCTATTCATACAAAAGAATGTTCTTCCAGAAGTTAAAAAAGATGAACATTCCAAGGTACGTTCATCTTATGAATGCTTTTCGTTGCTTCTATCTTACAGAAGAATGTTCTTTCAGAAGTTATTAAAGATGAACATTCCAAGGTACGTTCGTCTTCTGAATGCTTTTTTGTTGCTCTATTCATACAAAGAAGTTCTTTCAGAAGTTAAAAGATGAACATTCCAGGTACGTCATCTTATGAATGCATTTTCGTTGCTCTATTCATACAAAGAATGTTCTTTCAGAAGTTAAAAACATGAACATTCCAAGGTACGTTCTTTATGAATGCTTTTCTTGCCCTATTCATACAGAGAATGTCTTTCAGAAGTTAAAAAAGATGAACATTCCAAGGTACGTTCGTCTTATGAATGCTTTTTCGTTGCTCTATTCATACAAGAATGTTCTTTCAGAGTTAAAAAAGATGAACATTCCAAGGTACGTTCATCGTTGCTCTATTTATATAAGATGTTATTTGAAGTTAAAAGATGAACATTCTACGGTACGTTCATTCTTATGAATGATTTTTCGTTGCTCTATTCATACAAAGAATGCTTTCATAAGTTACAACGTTGGGAATTCCAAGGTAGGCCTACGTTTCGAAACAGCAAAGCATTTCGTCGCTCTTTATATTATTTTCAAATTGTTTTTCAGAAGCTGAGAGAGTCGTTCGAAGCATGTATACAAACACCCGATTTTTGTTTAAAGAGCTCTCAAGAGCAGGCCACGACCCTGATGCAGGGACTGACGTCTAAAGACGTCTAAACTGGTCCAAACTGGTCAACTCGTCATACCGTCGTAAACCGACATCTTTACGATGTCTTAACCGACGTCTTCAAAACGATTAATAGAATCTGATATTTAAATATCTTTACATGTTTTCTATGCGATGTGATTATGTCTCTGGTAAGACTTTCAAAGACGTGAATTTTCTGATTTTTGGAGCAAAAAATTATGACAGTAATATGACGTCTTTATGATGTCTTTACGACGGTCTATAAGAGACCACTTTCTTGTCATTTTTGACACAAATACGACATCTTTTAAGACGTCTTTTAAAACGTCTATAAGACAACTTTTGATGTCTTTACGACGTCTATAGACGTCTATAAGACCACTTTTCTTGTCATTTTTTGACCAAAATACGACATCTTTAAGACGTCTTTTAAAACGTCTATAAGACAACTTTTTGTGTCCATTTTTTTCTTTGACCACAAATTATGACATATCTTTAAAGACGTCTTTAAACGACCGTTATAAGATCACTTTCTTGTCATTTTTTGACCCAAAATACGACATCTTTAAGACGTCTTTAAAACGTCTATAAAGTACACTTTCTTGATGATCTTTACGACGTCTATAGGACCACTTTTCTTGTCATTTTTTGACCAAAATACGACATCTTTAAGACGTCTTTAAAACGTCTATAAGACACTGAACTTTTATGTCTTTACGACGTCTATAAAGACACTTTTCTTGTCATTTTTTGACCAAAATACGACATATTTAAGACGTCTTAAAACGTCTATAAGACAACTTTTTTTGTCTATTTTCTACCCAAATATGATATCTTTAAGACGTCTTTACGACGTTATAAGATCACTTCCTTGTCATTTTTTGACCAAATACGGAATCTTTAAGACATCTTTAAACGCTATAAGACAACTTTTTGATTCTTTACGACGTCTATAGGACACTTTTCTTGTATTTTTGACCAAAATACGACATATTTAAGACGTCTTTAAAACGTCTATTAAGACAATCTTTTTGCTTCATTTGGACCAAAATACAATGTTTCTGTTGGTCATGATATTCATAAGCCAGTATTCTGAGATTTGAAAAAAAGGGGAAATGAATAGAAATATACAATTTTAGCCATGTAACCGGCATTCGGCTATTGACTAATCAAAATTGTTTTAAAATTATTATCATTTTATGATTAACACAGATTTCAAGGTGCTTCATAATGACATTCATCATTTCATAACAAATTGTAATTTAATGATTGTAACTGTCTTTTCTCAAACATTCTGTCTGTAGCACTTATATGCAGGACCGGATAAACTGCCAGTATAATAGGGCCTTTGTGTAGACAGCATAGGTAATATGATTAGGATAGGTTAGGATAGGATAGGATAGGACTCAGTATTAATGTCACATCCCTGATAGCACAGTGACGTCTTAAAGACGTCAGAAAAAAAATGTGACGTAAATTTGCACCGCGTTTTGACGTCTTAAAGACGTCGTATTTACGTCATAAAGATGTCTTTTTTTAGACGTAATAATGACGTAAAAATACGATGTCTTTAAGACGTCAAACGTGGTGCAAATTTACGTCATAAAATGTCTTTTCCTGACGTCTTTAAGACGTCTGACGTGATGTCTTTAAAGACGTCTTTAAGACGTCACTCTGCTATCAGGGGAGTTATGTTGACAAAATAAAGAAATCGGAAAAAGAAGCTTTAAATGAAAGATTTTTCTTTCTTTTTCTTTCTTTTTGTTGTTGTTTTGTTATTAATCTTTTTTTTTTCTTAACAAATAATGATCACACCTTTTGCAGTGCAATTTTTCCTCTCCATATATTATGGTAACATAAAACGCAATTATTTATGTTTTTGAGTCGAAATTAGTACGAATTAATTGGAACATGCATTTTTCATTCATCAAATGCATCAGGGGAACTCATTTATTATGGCTTATGGTGTTATATCACTTGCCCTGAGACGGACTGGGACTACCTTGAAGACGGGTTTTAGACGGTTTTGAAATTAGTCGCGGAGACATAAACGAAGAAAAAAAAAGAAGTATCGGAGACCCCTCCGTGACGGAAAAAACCTCATGGGACCGTCTACTTCATTAGTCAAGAAACTTTTTTAAAGTCTTTCATTCAAACGAATACAACGCATGATTCATGATAATGTTACACGAGGGACAGTAGATTACGTAAGATCAAGAATGTAGTAGTTCTTATGGTCCAAGGCCACATTCCTTTTGTTGCGATAGTTTGGTCAGGGTGGTATCTCACTTCGTGAGACGTCTCCGCGACAGAATAGAAATTTCGCCTCCGCGACGTTATAAAAGTATTACAGACGTCTCCAATATCGCGGAGACGTCTCGGAGACGTCTCCGCGATAATTTATTTTTAAAAATCCGTCTCAAAATTCAGGAGACGTCTCCGCGATATCGGAGACGTCTCTAATACTTTTTATCCGTCGCGGAGACGGAATTTTCTATTTTTGTTGCGGAGACATCTCCGCGACGGAATCGTTTGCGCCACTAGAGACGTCTCTGAAACTTGGGAATGGCAAAGCCATGCTGACAAATCCGTCACAAATTTGTTTCAAATTGTTTTCGCGAAGTGAGATACCACCTTAATGCTGATTAAAATGTATCTTATTTCTTTATGGGAAAAGGTTAAAATTTTAAAAGGGATGTATTTAGAATAGTACAGAACATCATTTGACAAGCGATACCGTTATGACTCTACATTACACTAAGGGTGGTATCAAATAGACACCCGGAACTATAGACGTATCCGATATTGTTTCCATCGCGGAGACGTCTAAGAATTATAATACTTTGGGGAGGAAACCTTGAGGAAACATTAGTTGATAATTTTCCCCCCCAAGTTTAAATTTGTTGTTTGCTGAATTCACAATAAAACGTAATGTTTACTTGTCGGGGCTACCTATGCCAACATATCAGCAAAAAGAAGGAAGAACAGAATAATGTGAAATACATGATTCGAATTTTAACACAATGTTGAAAACCTGAGCAGAATTAAATGCTATTCAATTCGGTCTTTTCCCCATCACAGGAAAGAAACTAATTTTTTATTCCAGACATTGACAATAACACAACATCGCATGTCCCCGCCTCCTTAATGAATAATATGAATAATACATGAACGAAAACAAAGATGACGGTCCAGGTTGGCGGAGCTTCCGATTTTGAGCATGTGATTGGACAATGGATAGGTTTTTCGTTCGATGATTCGTGATCCGTTCAACGCAGGAACACTTATAGAACCACAGAATCTGGTCTATTCTTTATAGATTACTGGTGAATGCCCGGCTAAGCAACAGCAGTGAATACAAGGTAAATAGCATCAGTGAATAACATGCGCATTGTGAAAAGGACATCATCTATTATTAATATTATCTGTATATGTGAAATCTATTTAATGAGCAAACTGTAAGGAAGCAGATCCGATATACCCGTAAAACTGAAGATTTTGATTATAATGGCGATCTCCTTCATGTGATATGTGTGAGTACTCTTTTTGAATTCCTTATTTTTCAGTTCATAGATATCGTTATTTTTTTCACATGGATTAATACTATTATCACCAACGCGAAACAAATTCTGTCTTGCCAAATTAGTTATAAATTGCGTTGTGTTTACTGACAACGATAATAGCGACATTAATATTTGAATTCAATTCTAATTCTAAGAATTATATGTGCCTATTTCTTTAGATTACTATCTGAAAGAACAGAAATATTGGATTAGAGGCGTGATTGCGGGATTCAGTCTGAGGTGGCTCTCAAGAAAGATATGTGTAGAAAATGCAAAAATAGGCAGGCCTAACAGCAAACAAGACCATGATGATGCAAGCCATAGGCGGGGAAGCCCGGGGGACAGTGGGACCGTTTCACCCTCGATTTTTTTCTGATCGTCCCCCTTATTTTAAAGTGATCAGCTAGTGAAGCTAATAAAGAGGCAAAATTTATGTTGATATAATGCTAAATGCTATTTTAAGCCCCCCCCCAGTCGTGACATCAAATCGCCGCACTGGAAGCAAGCATATAAAGTATAAATTCAAAATGCATATTATTAGCATTATGGATTGCATCTAACTTGTTTGTTTGGCCGGGCTTCAGTGTAATTATTTCACATTTGATTTTCCAAATGAAATCTCAACATCACATTATTTGATAATTGCCATAATGTTAACTAATATTGTGCCTCCTGTATTATTCTGTATTCTGATATCATCATAATAAAATGATTTTGGCTTGAATTCTTGAATTTTGTGAAAAAAAAATAATCGTATCTTTAAAATGTTTTCTCATATTTCAGATTTGACGTCTCTGACAAGCTGATGAAGCCATATCAAGCTATTTCGTAATGCTAGTCGGTCAAGACAGAAGTAAGAACATCGCGACAGACAAGCGCGACTGACTAGTTTTGACGCCTTGACGGACTAGCTGTAAAGCTAGTCCTGCATCAAAGCTCGTCAGTCTGGCATCACTACGACTAGCTTTATGCTAGTCCATCAAACTAGTCGGTCAAAACAGACTAGCTTTAAAGCTAGTCCGTCGTGACCGACTAGCATTAAAACTAGTCCGTCGTGACCGACTAACTTGACGGACTAGCTTTCAAGCTCGTCCGTAGAGACGGACGCAGCTTTAAAGCTAGTCCGTAATAAGCGGATTGTGTTGAAGGAAAACTAGTCCGTCGTACTGACTAGCTTTAAAGCTAGTCAGTCTGGGCATCACTACGACTAGCTTTAAAGCTAGTCGGTCTACCCATTTAGGTTTTCAGTGTTCCTTCAAGTGAATATTTGACGGATGTACGATAAAAACCCATTGCAAATTGTTATGGAAGACCAATCTAGCCAAATAACCTCAGAACGAAATATGTTTCGTCCAAGATAAAACATCTTAAACTATAGGCCTAATAGAATTTTTTTCATAGGTAAGACAAATTTTGAGGAAACACAACCATTACAATTTGAATAATCACTTTCAAGCATACTTTTTGAAGTATTTCGAAGAAATATTGAATAAGACTTTTTTGTTTGAAGTGATATGGCAAAAATATGGAATTAGACTACCAGATCTATAGCGGTTCTAAGCTAAGTTGTTCCTTCTATCGCCTAAAAAAAAAATCAAATCTTGATTTATTTAATTTTTAGAATGTTTGAAATCATTTTGAGATAAAGAATGTCATTATACTTACCTGATTTCTGTTTTGACCCCCACGATGATAACATCATGCATGTGTGTCAATGCCAACGATTCATAAGCAGCCCTCCGATGGACGTGGATGAGAAACACTTGACCCTTAGAATACCATAAAACACGGGATCATTATTAATATATCACGTTCAATAGCAATACTTTTAAAACGTGTCATTCAGCACTCTCCATCACACTGCGATGCCAGAAAGTTTCGTTCTGCTCGTCAGCTCTCCTTCAAGATTATCCATATTTTCATACTTTTCTGTCTCCGACACGGATTATGTGATATTTAGAATTATACCTCCCCGTCGGACTGAGTTGAGAGATTGGTCACTCTGTTAGGGGGAAACTAGATACTAAATTATCCAACCCCAAAGGGACATCGAGGTGTCATAATTCAAAAAGTACGTAGTTCTCATTAGATTTATAGTACATTTAAAAACAATAACCAACGTATACACTGACATTGTATATTCACACGTGGTTGTATAATGATGATGGAATGATATATAATCACTGTTTGATATATATTTATGACGTATACAGCCTGAGGCTACATCCCTTTGGTAGAAATTGGTATGTACAGACAGGTGGTGAATATTGCTCTCAATCATCAGCATATTCTCTCCAATAGTCTAAAGACCAGTTTCACGATGTTTGAAAAAGCGATATATTACCCTCATCAATAAATGCTTTATATTTCATATTGTTCCGATTGTGTATAATTGCCTTAAAGATGTCCAGTATATAAACGAATAAGGCAATATAATAAACAGAATACAAAAAGTTAGTTCCCCCAATTTTTAACATTAATGACTTCTTAACCAGGAAAAGTTTTAAAAACATAATCATCCTTACGTGTAGGTTATTTTACCTAATATGGCCTACTTATTTAGTTATCATTATGAAGATACGTCCTGCTCAATAAAATATTGTAGAAACATTAATTGTGAGTGGTCTTATCATTTGCTCTCTCTCTACCACTCCATCTTCATATCTTTCCCTCCCCCTCGACCCCTCCTTCTCCTTTTTTTTCTTTCTTTCTTTCCCTTCCCCCTCTATTCATCTATCCCAATCTACACCCCCCCCCCGCTCTGTACCTATTAACTTTCACATTCTATTTATCTCTTTATGACTCTCTCGTGGACATCTTCTCAATTATTTCTTTTTATAAATTTAAATAAAGATATCAAATCATGATTATGATATGGTAAAACGTATGATGAGGAGTATAAAATGCTAATTATTATGTTCATAGCGTTCACGACCCTGATTCAGAGGCAACACCCTTAAAGGTTTAATCAAGAGTAATTATTAATGGAGCGTGTTATACATTAATATACCGTAATAGAGACTTGTCAAGCACTATGTGGTATCAGGTATTACCTATCAGGCAAGGTCGAAGAACGGAAGTAAGAGAAAATGCTTAATATAAGAGCAACACTCGCGAAACATGTCTATATACTCAAAATGATGCAAGCTTCTAATCCAAAATAGTTGAACTCTATTCATCGGAAATTTCCTTTTGATAATGGATATTGAATCATAATTGATAAGATGAATCAGATAGAGAAAGGAACACGAGGGAGGTGTTGATGTAGATGTTATAAACACCAATAGACAGTTAGCAGGAATGTGAGAGCTAAATTTAAATATCATAATGAAGATCATCTGAAATTCAATTGTTGAAACCTTGATAAGTTAGCTCTTATATCCCTCCGAAGGCAACGAAAAATTGGCTATCCACTTTTAAGGACTATGCAACCGGTATACACTCCATCATCATCTTCAGAAAATAGTTACTAATATACAGCCAAGATAATAGAAGGAAGATCTTTAGATGTATCGAGAGGAAATGTAATGGTATTACCATTTGCCAAGATTGAATCAAATTATCATCTTTCTTCTATATGAATCTGATGTCCTTGTCGTTTGCAACAAGGATGTGTTTTTCTGAATTTTATCTCCACTCTGTCAATAGTTTTGGCGGGACTTCAGGGTACATCTCAAGGGGGATGGCTTTCATATGGAAAACGTATCAGGATGTCTCCATTTACCATTCACTTTCAATTATAGTGACATTTTTCACCTCTGATATCATATTGGTAAATTGACAATGTCACATGGCTTTAATATTCCCGGGTACGACGCGACTAATGGCTCCTACCAAACCTGTATTTCATTAATACAATTTTACTCCCATTTTAGTTGCCATGGTCATTATTTTGTCTGAGTTCGTGACAGATGTAGCATTGACAACTGTGAGATTGCCATCTGGGAAAATGTAATAACAATTAAGTAGGATAATTGGAGTGCTATGCCTTTGATCAATGATTCACCCGAAGCATCGATTTTTTTTTGTTCATGAGTAAGAAGTAGTATATATATATATATATACAGTGATGTAAAACCTTGGTTGGGGACATACTTAACTAAAAACGTGTTTGTAATTTGGGTTCTTAGCAAGAATTTCGAATATCAAGGGATTCGTTGTGCTGGATATTTATTTAACAATATATACCAAATGCGTCAAAAATGCCTGCCATTATTGCCAAAATATCTTGCAATAACAGTCGAAATAACTCTTAATATAATTAACTTTAATGATCAACTATGCTAGGCTACGAAATATTTACATGTGTCTGAACCTACTAATTGCATGCGGTTAATTATTAGATGTTTTGTATACCGAGAAATTCACCTGGTTTATCTTTAAAATCTCTATTCTTTGAACAAATTGAATCTGATTGAGATTATCATGACCTAATATATTAACATCATAAGGAGATCGAAGCATTATATGCATTGCTACTATACGAAATACACACTTGGCAAGCTGCATCTGAAAGATGAGTATCCATGTCGTATTATTAGTCAGGTGATGACGAGTAATGCCCCTGGAAATTTACAGAACATATCAGCTTTCGGCAAAACCAAATAGAGACGAGATACCTTTTCTTAAAAGTCTTTTTTTATATTTTGCAACATGTCAAGTGTTGTAGAAGAAATAAGATAGGTATCAGAAAACCAACGTCTATCGACCGAAATATACTATGCCTTTAAAGGCACCTATCACCATTTCCATGCCTCGGAATGCTACATATCAAACACAAATTGTAATTTTTTTTTCTCGAGGATATTTATGGAATCCTGAAGGAAACTTGGAACTTGTAAACTGGAAAACAGAACATAAACGTTCAGCAGCCCTGTATACCTTAAATACGCAAATTGTCATGTCCCTCACTGTAAACATAAATTAGTCATTTGACTAATAAAAATTAGTCCTGCCCTATGTCTGAAATGACTAGAATTAATTAGTCGAATGACTAATGTTTAGTCATTTCAGACACTTTTGGATTTAGCCAGATGACTAGAATTAATTAGTCAGATGACTAGAATTAATTAGTCGAATGACTAATGTTTAGTCATTTCAGACACTTTTGGATTTAGCCAGATGACTAGAATTAATTAGTCAGACAAAGCCAAATATAGTGACTTATTTTAGTTGGTCATCATTTAAGGCCACATTTTATGTAAACACAAAAGAAATGAAGCAACTAAATCTCTTTTTGATTTAAACAGATTTATTTCAACATAATCGGGCTATGCATATTAATAATAATAAAATAGGTTTTCCCGGCCAATTTCAATGTTTTGTCAATCAATTGCATATTAGAGGCATTCATTTTCGGAAAAAACGCTGCTGCATCGAAATGTTGCCAGTCAAATCGTATTCAGTCATACAAATTAACGATTGTTGTGATCGATTTCGTATTTGCGCATTCTACTTCACATAATAAGCATACACATTCGCAATAACTATTCAAATTCGTCTTCATCCTGTCGACATTTCATTCCGTATACTCAAATTTGCACTAATTTGAATGCACAAATAATGAAATTAAATCCTATATCCGAATTCAAACTTTGCAACCATTACTTTGTTTGCCTAAAAACGAATCTGAGAGCTTTAACACGAAATTTTTTTACTAAAGTCAGTCTTTCGCATCAAACACACGAATTTGAATACACATAAATAAAAACGGATGATAAATGTATGAAATTGGCGGGAAAACCTATAATAATGTACAAAATTTCATTTTTACATAGTACAACATAAATTATAAAAAATATATAGCATAATAGTTAACATTATCACGATAGCAGATACTCTGAATTGTTGTAATGATGATTATATAATAAATAGTCTGCCAAGACATCATAGTGTTATTACTGTACTAAAAGGCAAATTTGTGAGGCCAATACACTTAAATAGCATAGGAGGAAGAGAGTGAGAGGTGAGGAAGACACAAAGTAAAGTGAAAGGAGAACAAGAGGGAAGGACAGAGGAAGAGAGAAACCAGGATAGAGAAGTATGGAAAAGTCTAATACAAATCTATTATATATATTTCCATGCTAAATCCAAAAGTGTCTGAAATGACTAAACATTAATCATTCGACTAATATTTCTAGTCATCTGACTAATTAATTCTAGTCATCTGGCTAAATCCAAAAGTGTCTGAAATGACTAAACATTAGTCATTCGACTAATTAATTCTAGTCATTTCAGACATAGGCAGCGGACTAATTTTCATTAGTCAAATGACTAATTTATGTTTACAGTGCTTAATAACCACAATAGAAGATTATTATCATGTTGTGTTATAAGATCTCTTCTGAGAAAAATCCCAATTTTATTTTTTACTGAATGTACAATGTATATTGCCAATTGTTCTATCAAAAAGCATAAGTGTAAAATTCGCTTTCTTTGTATGATATTCCCTGATAATATAGCCTACATGAGAAGATGGGCTCTGTCACTTATCAGCAGATATTGGAGAAGTCACATAGCCTTAAATTAAGTCTGCCGAACCTCAAATGGTGGCCGCCGGTGACACCCTTTGAAAGAATAGAATGCATAACTAGTCCCTACATGAGAATGTATATTTTACTTCTTTTATTTTATGTGCCTCGCCCAAGGAATCTTCCTTTTTTTTTTTTTTACTCTGCTTACACCCCCAATCCTCATCTAAAATGATTGACTTGATGGTTGTGATAGTGGCACTTGAGCCAGCCCATGAGAGAGGTGTAGTACTCGGTCATTTCCTCCCCTTTCTCTTGTCTAGCTTGTTGCCTTCCGATGATCATTGTCCAGTTCAAGTACATATTTTCCATTGTCACAAGCCATTAAATCACAAATCCTGGTCCAAGATTGAGTCTTCTCCACTCCTCACATCCGAGATTTCCGAACGGGTTTAACAAGTGACATCCAATCAAAACACAGGATATCTGCAATGGTTTCCACTATTCATATCATCCAATTTTTGACTGTCGTATTCTCAATTAAGCAGGTCATTTATTCACGCTATTCTTCATAATAAGGGAAACGATAGTGACAGTGAGCTACTTAGTTTGATTTATAGTATTATATTTGGTAGGCATGGCAGGTACTAACAAGTTATATGCGCCTCACTTAAAGTTAAGTCAGCCTCGCGCTAGCATTGGCCTAATTATGATCAACAAAGAGACATCGATATTATGACAGTTAACTACGTTCATATATCTAGCTCATAATGTTTTCATTAGCAGGTATCACACCCCTTCATCCCAAACGAAGATAAGACTTGTCATTGAATTGAGAATGAGAATTATGCGTGAAAAAGGTATCTTATTTATTCATTTGACTCATATTTTTTATGATGACGACACACTTTAACGTAACACATCTTGGAATCGTGATAAGTCACCATCTTCAAGGCAATAATAAAATCTATCTCAAAATTGTTTTCTTGAGGACTAATATAAGGTGTATTAGGGAAATTCAGGCCTCTATTCCATGAAAAATACATGTTACTTGATGCTTGATGTGGTAATCCCTCTAGCAGCTCACTCAGGAAGCTATACTAGGATGGTCGACAAGGTGAATTGTCGCAAGGGGTCCATATTGCATTTTAAAGGCGCTCACGCATTATAAATTTCGTTGTTTTTTTTGTTGTTTTTTTCTTAACTATCTTATATTTTGATGACTACATTTCATAAGGACCATTATTCGACCTTTCATCCGGAATTTTAACTGAATTCTGTTTTAAACAGGTTTAAACATCACCGTATTCAGCAGAGTTGTGAGACGATTGATTAATTTCATATGGTCATATTCAACTTAAAGTGGACATTTAGCTGAAATTTTAATTTGGCGCTGTGTCTTTGAAAATGCAATTAGGATCTGAAATTAACACAAAGGCTTCTTTACAATGCAACCACTTATTTAAGTTCAAGCATTATGTGATCCAGCTTTCTTACGCTGAATAATTGATCAAACAGGAATTTGCACACATGGGACTATTGTGCTTTAAATGCCTCTTATTCCTATATCTAGTCCCTTTTTTTCGATTTTTTCCCTTCTTCTTCTTAAAGTTATTATCATGGACTACTCTAACATGGAATATACACACAGGTAACTTCGATCTAGTTATTTACTTGAATTGTTGCATTTAAGGCACTCGTGTCACTCACGTTTTGGATGTCTTGTCACTTACGACACATAGAGATGGACCATTTTCCACAGAGAGGGAATGATTGATAAGGACAATAAATGTCAGAGAGGTACACTATTCTGTACCTATACAGCACTTATGGTACCTTAGAGATCGACTAGGGCACAATCCAACCATAACCAAGAATGGTCAGAACCCCATGTCTTTCTTGTCGTGTCACTCACGAACTGTTTTTTAATCATAATTTCGAAGGACCAAGTGTAAAATTCAATTCCAACAGGTAATGACACATGCCACTCCTACATTACATATAATATGGTAGTCATGATCTATTCATAACCTACAAGTGCGAAGATATGCGCCCTTCTATCAGTCCATATGTCGTGTCACTCATGTTTGAATATGACCTATGAGTGACGTAGAGTTGACTGAATTTAGAACACCACTGAGACATTTTTCATCGGTTCTCAACATTTTCTTCAAAAAGGTGACGCAGTGAAAATATTTGCTGTGATGTCAGATAAAGATTGGTGCATTTTTAGTTCTACTTGTCGAATACAAATCAACCGAATTCAAACAACCGTGAACAAAAGTACATTCCAGCATTTGTTCTGCCTAAGTGTTGTCACTAAACAGGGGTTTAATGTAAAAGCCTGTAATAGCAAGCTGAACATAACTGAGAGCTTGGGCTCTTTCATCACGAGATTAAGCTCCAAGTTCGTACATGGGAAGCGATGTGAGGACCGATAAAAAGGAACGTTTAGAGGATAAGAAAGAAAAGAGCATCCTCCTTGGGGTGGAATTCAGCCGTTGATTGTCCAAGGCCAAACGACTTTACAAATCTGTGTATTTAAATTTTTAGAAAGCTGAATGGATACTTTTTTATATTCCCTGTAAGCCACACAACGAATACTTTAAGGAACGACCCAATTCTGCTGGGAAATGATATGAAAAGATATTCCTACGTACAGTTCAATGTCCAATCCAACCAAACCATATGATGGGTTCTCACAATATATCATAATTTAAGAGAAAGTAGCTTAAAGTCGTGATTGATTGCTATACTTATAGGAATAGTAGGTACCGGTAAATACATTTTCATAAAAGCAGATACTATGGAGCTAAAAACAAAAACTTTCCTCGCTTGATCCCTTCTCCAAAGTGCATTTCTATAACGCTATTATGAATCAGTTTATAGCTTTCAATATTCAGTGTAATCTTCATTATAAATCATTGTATGATACAAAAAAATGAGGTCATGGGTTTCTTAATTTTATTCTATTAACAGGAGATCTTTGGGAGTGCTTTCAAAACGATCTTAGTGGGAGAAACACTTTATATATATTTTTCATCAAAATATTGAGTAGTTAGTTTTAAAGTATAACTACCCAAAACTTAAATTCATACGCTATGCTAAAGACATAAACTTAATCTTAACCTTTGCCAAAATTTTAGGGTTATTTTCTTCTTTTTTCTGCCTCTATCTTAGATGGAATGTTTCCTCTGCTTATGTGTTAATGTTTTAATTTATCATTAACATAAATCCAGGGATGTGTTTAAAGTCATAAGGTCTTTCAGATTTTACAGTATTTTGTTTAACTTTAGCTGATTTCCATGATTTTCATTCTAATCATATAAATTCCTCACGTTCGAGACAAAATTCAACTAGATGCGCGGATCCAGGGGACCCAACGGGCCCGGACCCCACCCCTCTCCCCACCACGAGCGCCCCCCCCCCAAAAAAAGGGGGAAATGGGGGGAAATGAAGGGGGAAATGGACGACCGCCCCCCCCTGCTTATCGCACGGCAAGCGTGACGTGAAAAAAAAAAAATGATGTACCGTTTTGCTCGCCGGTGTGACGGGAAAAAATTGGTGTACCAAAATCTGAAATTCCAATTCTACCCCCCCCCCCTTCATGAAATCCTGGATGCGCCACTGATTTAAGGGCAAATTACACCCGGTTTCTTTAATATTTCTCTTTTTCTAACAAATTTCGATAAAGGGGAAAATGTTTCCGTGCATTTCCGTATCCTAAAGACCATGATATAACGTGAGAAACTGTGACGTGGGTAACGATGTTTCTCTCTCCTGTATAAAAAAAAGATTGTTGCTCTCAGTATAAGTACCAAAAATATTTACCCCAATACTGCAACTTTACAAACTCAACAGTTTCTTTCTTTAAATATCCTGGCTTTAGACGACATTTCTAAATTTCTACCATGTTACTTTATTGCTCTCCAAAATAGAACGTGAGTAACCGACACATTTTGACGTTTATAACTTTATATACGTATATTACTTTTTGGCTTTTATAATGTTTAGGTAGCTTAAGTTGTCCACTATTAAAATGATGTTCACACATGATAATTGAATGCATGTAAATCTTAGAGCTCATGGAAGCAGTCAATGTTCCTTCAAACGTAACGTGAGTAACCGAGCTCTAAAATATGTCGTCCACTATAGTAAATACAGAGCGTCCCAAAAAGACTATACACTTTTGACAAGGCTACCAAATTAAAAATATATGATGCTTGGGGGAAAAGGTTTAGATGTATATAAAGCTCATATCCTCAACTATCATTATGACACAAACAAATTCTGAAAATAACGCATTCTTCAGTGAGCAATGCCCACATTTATTAAGGAACAAAAAATAGCCTGCGCAGGCATTCGCTATTCATTTACCACCTGGGTATGGCATGCCAAGAAGGATTCAAAGAAATAATGGAATGATTCAGCTAACAGAGTAAAAGATATATCAAAAGTCAGAAATAAGCAATCAAATATTTGCAAAATGTAGTTTGTTTTCATATCATTGATTTTTGCTCTGATTTCAGTTTATTCTGTCTTTGTTAGCCGATTTATTCCATTATTTCTTGGATCTTTCTTGGCATGCCATACCCAGGGGATAACTTAATAGCGAATTCCTGCCAGGGTGTTTTTGTGTCCATCATAAAAGTGTGCATTATTCACTGAAGAATGCGTTTTTCCGAATTTTTTGTATCATAATGATAGTTGAGGATATGAGCTTTATATACATCTAAAATTTTCCCCAAGATTCATATATTTTTAATTTGGTAGCCTTGTCAAGGGTGTATAGTTTTTGGGGGACGCACTGTATATTGCCAAAAAGTTTGTTGCAATTGAATTCCCCAACCTTTTCATTTATTGTAAACTCAACCAATATTGCGAAGCAATATTTCAGAGCGTATGGCCGGTAGATTTATATCAGAAAGGCGCTCCAAACTTGAATGAAAATGTATCAGTCCAAGTATATTATATCATACCTTGGTTTGATGGGTAATTGGATTTAACTACATATCAAAATTCAGTTTTGTGGCTATCATACCTGTGTATCAAAGTTAATGCTTGTAACGATCGATTGACTTTGTGAAGTCATATTTCTTTGTGTGATGGTATTCTAACCCCTCAAATAAAATAACACCACTAGTTTTTGGCTTTGTTCCATCTGAAATCGTCATTAAATATAAAACCAAGATTCCATCGTCCACTTTCTAGTCAGAAAAAAAATTCAGGTGTGGTTGGGTGGCCCTTTTATTTTACTTTGTTTTTGTTTTGTTTTGAGATGTTTTCTCAAAGTTTGCGTCTCCAGGAATTCATATCCTGCACGTGTTCTATTTTTTCATGTTGACGTTATGCGCTCCGGTTGTCGCAGCTGCACAAATCGACCAGCTAAAATCAAAACCAATTCTTACCCTAGTACAGTCACAAAAATGTAGAAGGAGTAGAACATACCATAAACCAGCTCTAGGTATTTATTCAATTGAAATTGAAGCTTCAACTATGTGAGGTATACGGTTCTCTCATGAGATTTGATTGGACGTTAGCTCACAATGCATCCGTGCTAGTGGCAAGAAATATTTTGCGGGTCTAAGTCGGTTAATGAGTCAAGTTTAAGGGTGTCAAAAAGAATCGAGAGTAGGTACAGGGATTTTATATAACTTGTCATTCATTTGTCTGGTACTTAGGCCGTGAAATGATACAGGCAAGTAATATTTAATGCAAAACTATGTGAAATGATATAAAAAGAGACCCAGACCGTTAATTATCAAGATTAGAGCAATGCAAAATATAGGGTAGTAAAGAATCTGAAGAGAAAGGAAGATTAGCGTCAAGGTAGCTAACATATGGAAGAGTGAGAGGGAAAGGCAGAGGAAGAGACGAAAGAAAAGGACGAAATAGTATGTGTGTGCGGTAGAGTGAAGGTGCGCTTTTGTGTTCATGGGGGGGGGGTTGAGCGTCGGAGGGTGTATGAATGAGAGATCAGCAAGTGTGTGTGGGTGTGTGTGGTGTGTGTGTGTGTGTGTGAGAGTGTGTGTGTGTGTTGTGTGTGTGTGTGAGAGAGAGAGTGTGATGTGTGTGTGTGTGTGTGTGCGTTTGTTAGTGTGCAAATGGGTGCATTGGGTATGGCATATGTGTGCGTGTGGGTGTGTGTATGTTTGTGAATGAGAGAGAGATAGAGGAAGGGTTCAATAATGAAATAATCGTAATTATCATAATTATTTTGGCAAACTCCTTCATATCAATTAAAATTGAAGCTACATAAAAATCAAATTCCCCTGTGCTATTTGAAAGTACTTCTTACAACATAATTTCCGGTGTTTGAATTCTCCGTCCTCCTTATTCTCACCTGTAGGCAAAATACTTCTTTGTATTGGCCTCTCCATCAGAGAAGACATTAACCTGAAAACATCCTCCTCTGCTCCACTGAGAAATATTTTGCTTCCTCGACGCAGGTTGTTGGATTGAATGTGAAGTCAGTCCATGCATACTAAGGGTGGTGTCTCACTTCGCGGAGACGTCTCCGCGACGGATACAAATTATTAGAGACGTCTCCGCGACGTCTCCGCGACATTTTTCAAAAACTGTGACATAGCAGTTTCAAAGAACCGACTCATGAAACGTCTCCGAGATGTCTCAGCGACAAATTTTAAAAATTTGTCTCCACGACGTTTCATGAGTCTCGGAAACTACTTTGAGATTGTTCTTTGAAACTGCTTCTTCACAGTTTTTGAAAATTGTCGCGGAGACGTCGTGGAGACGTCGCGGAGACGTCTCGGAGACGTCTCTAATACTTTTTATCCGTCGCGGAGATGTTTCCGCGAAGTGAGATACGACCCTAATGGGACGGCCACAACACATCGTAGGTGCAACGTGCAATTATCTACAACGTGTACATGTCGTAGAGAGTTACACGTTGCACTCCGTGTTGTGACCATAGTAGTAGGAAAGTATGAAACCACCTCCAGCAATGAATGGTAAGCAATGTTGACTTTTCTTTCTTTTTTGCAGGTGTGTTGCTGGAATAATGTAGGTGGTCTCATTGCTTCGCCCTCTTTTTGTTCATTTGTATTTGATGTCAATAATGCGGCGGTCACAATTCGCCGTACCTTCGACGTGCAACTCTCACGATGGATTTCGTAGAAAAATCGTGCAGCGCAGGTACCTCGGAGGCACGTTGCATGTACGACGTGCAGGAAGTTTTTCCAATACCCTTACTACAGAAACGCAGGAATCGTAGAAATTGTCAAACGACCTGTGCATGCATTGTACAAGCAACGCAGGCTACGTTGATGGCACGTGCCCCGTAGCCTACGACGAGTTGTGACCGCCGCATTATATGAATTACATCTCCATCATTTCGAGGTTTGTGTTGTGTAGAGCATCGCCAAAGTGATGGCGCCCTTATCGTGTATTTTGTAGCATCGAAATTGGAATAAGGCTGCACGTGAAATTCTAGGAAGTAGATTGATTAGTTAGTATCCATTATATCCAATTCGTCTTAGAAAAATAACTGAAACGGAACTATTTGAATAACACACCGACCAGCAAAAAAAAAAGAATTGATGTCGTGGCTTAATTAGAAAGATAATACAGTATATAATTAAGTGTGATTTATTTACACCCAAAGGACATTGTGAAAATTGAAGACACGATTTCAGGGGTGAATTTTGTGGGAATTGCATTTTTTTTTGTTTCTGCTGTTTAAGTCTAGCAAATTATCAAATGTATAAGCAGGAAGTTGTCTCCTGGTATAAGCATTTTTTCAACATTTATAAGTGGAAATGACAAGAGAGATTAATGTTTATTTCACTTTTACTTTTGTATCTTTCAATAGGCATTTATGCATACTCTTCGTATACACTTCTTTGCCGAGATAAATATAGCCCATGACTGTAAGAAGTCAAGTGGTATTTTCCTGAGAGGTACGGAGTAAGATGAATGAGGAGGGATATGAAGGTGATGACATTGTTTTGTCACCAGTGGCATACCATGACACGATGAGAAGATGGTGGAGTCAGGAATGTCTTCAACAACAATCAACCATCTAGCAAGTCTTCACTGGTCGCGTGAGAACCGGGCTTTCTTCAAATGCTCCACCATTCGCGCGAAAGAGGCGCGAGAATTCCGTCAGGGTTGAACTTGACATATAGCCCTGGGTGAGCGACACCCCTGAAAAGTCGAGGGTCTTTGTCGGAGGGTTTCAAGTAGTGTCATTCATGGAGGATGCCAAAGAAAGCGGTATAAGCATCTCGCCATGAAACCTGGATAAATGATACTCCTAATGTCCAAATGTGAAACCAATGGCCAGATTGGCCGAGAAATACAGTATATTTAAATTGATACTTGTATCCAGACTTAGGAATGATGTGTTCTTAATTTTATTGAGTGTTTTGTGTAATGCTAGATGTTTCCAACACTTACATGAATTGTAGCTTAATTATTTAATAAAATCTTCTTTATCAAAATATTATGCAAAATATATACATGTATATTATGCAAGCTGAATACAAAATTATCTATGGTGTTTCCGATTCGATTGATTAACGTTGGCATGAATAGTGATCAAATTGAAGATTCAACGCAATGGGGACAGAGTGTATAAAGCTTGACACCTCCTTGATTTTCATGGTACCCGTAAAGAGAATGTTTGAGGATTAGAGGTCCCCTTGTCGATGATAGACATGCACTACGTGTGAGCTTGACTGACATTCGAAGAGTGTGACATGTTAGATTCCACTGGCTCGTTTGGCCCACATGACATTGATCACTGGTATTTCAAGATATTATATCAGCATCTTGTGATACCATTCCAGGGGCATCAATGAAGTAGGGGTAGGTATCGCTAGATGAAGACCACCCTTATTGTTCATTGCAATCATATTTCTATTTTACATATTAGATAAAATCATTACAAGTTTATTAATGACAGTATACATATTACCCTTACAGAAACCGTTGTCTTGTATTGATTGATTGATTCAATTTATTTCAGTATACAATTCCGTGAAAGGAGATATAAAATTATTAAATGCAGGATATCCCCATCGTAAGCTGGTAAGTCTGAAGTTGATGGCAGCCTCCAAAGGGGAATTACCTCACATAATTTTCTTGATCAGTGATCAAGTGGGTGTCGTGCAGGTGCAGGTGCAGGGGGTGATTCACTAACAGCAATTTATCTCTTTTAAACAAAAGATTAAAAAAAAAAAAATTACACAGATTATTTATTGATTTAGAGAGGAAGATGTAATGTTTAATCCTGAAAAGACTGGGGGCATCATGGCCCCCCTCGATATTTTCCTCGACCATTCCGCTGTACGAAATTTTTTGATCGCGCTGCTTGCTGACTTTATACTTTCAAGTCTCCCGCATCTTTTGAAACCATTTTCAAAACTATCCGTCGGACCGAAAACTGCTCAAAAACATGATTTTGTGTTCAAAGTCAACGCAAATTGAGTTTTCTCACCTTATTCATAAAGATATGATTATTTTCACTTTCATTGGCTGAAATCAATTTATTTTAGCATTATTATGCTTCAAAGTGGTTCTTCAATAATTTTTGCGAAAAAACAAAGAAATACATAAGAAATTCATAAAACAATAAAATACATAAGAAATTAATTTCGATATAAGAATTTTTTTTCCTCGTACAATTGTTAGGAATACTATAAGGAAGAATAATACACAAAATTAGCATTCTAGGAGCTTTATTTTTTTCAATTAGAGCAAAAAGTATGATTTCATGCATAAATTAGCCTAATTAATTCATATAAAATAAATCGATATTATTTTTGAAAAATTAATAGCGCAGTCTTGTAGATAACATGACACACTACCATCGTGCAAATTTTCGGCTCGGTCGCACGATCGGCGGCCGAGATTTTAGAGGGGGGGGATTCCATCATGCCCCCCCCCCCAGTCTTGACAGCTACCAAAACACCCAAGTCTTATTAGGGTTAAGATATATAATAGTATATAGCTTCAAGGAGAAGAGGTTAGAACATGATTTTCTATTATATATTTGGGGGGGGGTACCAGAGGAGATCAGCGTAATTATCATTTATTTATTTATTATTTATTTTGGCATGGCTAAAGGCAATACATATGATATTTATTAAAATTATAACAAAAAAAAAAAAACTAAAATTTAAAGTCAATG
The DNA here is from genome assembly GCA_940671915.1 of Paracentrotus lividus. Lineage (NCBI taxonomy): Eukaryota > Metazoa > Echinodermata > Echinoidea > Camarodonta > Echinidae > Paracentrotus > Paracentrotus lividus. Next base: position 9,975,571 of record CALNVZ010002100.1, read on the forward strand.
ACACTTTTACTAATAGAAATCTCAAAATGCATCGAAAAAAATTGCAATTTGCGCGTGAAAATAGCGATTATACATTTTTCTTCGCGTTGCAATTTTAAATATTTCAATTATTATTTTCTTTTTAAACTTTTTAATTCAAGAACCGTTTAATGTATTGTGGCAGAAATAAGTCCCTTTAAGTCAGTGATTTTTGCTCTTTTATGTAATTCATATTTCATGGCATTTAGTTTCAAAGATAAAGCATAAGCGTCTCTAAAAGGAGACATTTTCCTCTATGGTTTAACAATTATTTTACAGGTAAGTGATTTTGATAATAACAACCATACTTCGAACAATTGTTATGGATTGGACAGACACACAAATGGAAGCCACAACTCAGAGCTTGGAGTGTTGCAATAACTATTATCCAATGATTCATTATTCTTTAAGAAGAAAACATGTATACATACATGTACACACAGACAAAATGTATGTGAACATGAGAAGTCATTTTCTAATTAATTAAATGACATAGCAAACTTTCATGAGGAGGTTTATGAATACAACGTCTCATATTTATTAACAAATACAAGAATAACCATAATATAAAGAGTGTTCTTTGCCTTCTTCTTTTTTTTTCTTCATAAGTATAAAGTTTAATCAAGCAAATTATTTGTGGGGTTAGTGGCACATCCCCCTCCCCATATAGGTCATACCAATGACTTAAATTATCCGTCCCACCCTATCAATTTCGGCCATGTACCTGCATCCATTTCAACACCAAAAATTTGATTGCGTTGATTTCCTCGAAACGTTACAAGAACAAATCTCCGGCTCACTGCTTCATCGAAATGATCAAACAGTCTCCCTTCTATATGCCCAAGAGGTGAATTGTCGTATTGATAAGTTCCATTTATATCGTGAAACTGCCTTAATGCGTTAAAATCCATTCTCTCAGTCGATCGATTAGCTAATTACATGAGCCAAGTTCTTTCTTCTCCTTACCAATGTACTGTACATGCGTGACATCTTCTCTTCACGACGGCAAATATGAGAAGCAAGATTTGATTAAAGATATTGATTCTATGGTTTACATCGTTCCTGATGACGTCACACCCATGTTTTTTATCCTACTTTGTTGATGGACATATATTATGAATGAAACCGGAAGCCAGTTGATGAAAAAAATGATCAAATTAATTTTTTCCTCGAAATATCTAACATGATATGGCATCGTGTTTGAGAGGGCATCATGATTTTCGTGATCTTTTTGTTCTTTCGAATGTATACTCTCCCTACAAATGTTAATCTAATATATATATGCAAAGGTTCTTTAAAGTCTATAAGGCGTCTACTAAAACCTTTGGTAAATTTTTAATATCAGGGAACTTGTTAACTGATGGATGATACAATTTGTCTAGTATGATATATTTTTAATAGAAAGTTATATATCCAATGTCTCGTAATAAAAACGCTATATCGAAACGCAATTAAATTATTAACCAAAAATGTATAAGAACGGATTGCACTATTCATTGTTATGTGGCTGTCACACTTGGATGTTTGAGTGTGTCCGTTAAAGCTGCCAGAAACTTTGTATCACTGGAAACGGATAATAAGATACGTCCCTTGCCCGGTAATTGTGCGTTTGTGACCGTTTGTCACTCATGCCTATGCGATTTGATCGGTTGTCATCCTGAATGCGTCCTGTGGATATGATGTGTGCATTTGCAAGGCTGCTTGACGGACGTAAAACGACCAAGTACGGTACACATACAGGAGAAAACGCATGACCATCGGACAAGGACCGAATCTCGCTCTTACCATTTCTTATCAGTTTACCTTTTCCGTCCATGTCTGACCGCGGCATAAACAGTGCAAATAAAACCAAGTAGAAAATATCAAAATGTTGTCAATTTTAATGACAATTTGAAGAAGATAAGATATAACTGCCAGCCAGTGACCGTTAAGAAGTCATAACGATCGACTTCCTTTAATCAAACCTGAATAATCATGATGTTTATTTCCTAAATTTAGCTCAAGCGAGATAGACATAGGACAAACGTGTCAAGTGTGTCCATTAGCCTAGGGCTTAAGATCTCTCAACAAAATACCGATAAGAGAAGAGCACTCCGGTTAGACATGTATTTAGTATCAGGTTATCATGGTTATACAGATTTGAATTATGCATAGAGTCTATGACAATCTGACTTTGCCATTTAAAGAGCATGTCATAGACGACCATCCTAAAATGAAAATGAAAAAGACATGAAAGCTGACACGACTGTACAATCTAATGCAATTATATGCAGAGTGCCTTTTACGCGTATTTACTCAATATAAATATGATTCAAACAACTGCCACAAGTTTGTTTAAGTTGACCATTTATTAAATTTGTATAAAACTTGAAAGAAACTGTTTAGAGAGTTTAACTAAAGCCAACCTAATTGCAAATACTTTGGGCCTTATCAAATCTTTAACGGTCGTGTAATGAAATTTGTATCTTGGTCATTCAAAATTTTAAACACTCTTGAACGTTTTTAAAGTGACCGTTTTAAAGACAAATGTGGCGGTTGTTTAAATAATGTTCTACCTTTGTTTAATTTTTTCCCCAAAATTTCCAACTAATCAAATATTTTTATTTTCAAACAACAAAAAACAATTTGCGCTTTGCAAATTCTTCATTGCTTTTTCATTTGTCTCACTTTAACATGTAATATAGGCTTGATATGTATTCCTGTATATTTGCCATGAACTTATTCGTGTCCGTTATTATAGGCAATTTTTCAATCAGTGGCCAATCAATGATATTTCATAGATTATTTTATGCCTAATTATTGTGCTATATTACTAAAACATCGTGACTTAAAAATTTTAAAAAAAAAAAAAACGCTCAAAATGTACACTCATCATTTGAAGTCAAGCGCCATCAAGCGTGCATGATAATCCAAAATTTCGTTCTGCTCGGTGACGTTTCATGAAGATTTTTGTAAGAGGACCTTTTAAAGAGGTTGTTACATCTCACTAAATGGGCATTAGTGATAGCATAGTTGTAATGTGTTCATAATTATGCTATGTATGCCATTTCTTATCCACGTTTATGCGATTATTATTGTAATATTGTACTCGTTGATTTCAATAAACAATTTTACCTTTTTCTCCTTCTCTGATTCTTGATTCTCTGGATTATGACAAACACTCTTGACGTGTGATGGCGGTAATAAAAAAATATCATGGTAACACATTGCATTGTATACATCATTGCTTGCAATATCTTCATCCTTTTGTATTTCAATCCAACCTTGAGCTCTGCATGTTATAAATTGAAATTCGACAAAAAATACGAGCTAAAATTAAATTTTGAATGTTTATAGTGTATTACTTAACGTCAATTAATAAATAATAATAAATACAGCATTTATAATGCGCCATTCTTCTAGTAAACTATTCAGAGGCGCAGAGGGAAAAGGAAAAAGAATCAGAAAAACCAAATATAAACGAGCGTGCACGTTACCTGTTACTATTTGAATTGTGAAAAGAAACAGTATATTTGTTTGGCACGATTTTACTATTTAGGAGTAAATTTGACACAGGATGGTGAAAAAGTTAATTTCTTTACTCACCAAGAGACATTTCATCAAAAGACTTGTCGGACATTTTATCTGACAAACTGTTATAAGCTACCTAATGCTTGCATCTGATTGGCTGACAGCAATTTGTCGGATAAATGTCCGACAAGTCCTTTGATGAATGCCCCCCCCCCTGATGTTCAATATTTTAATCAAACAATTGCAGGGTAAAATTTGTGCACTCCGTTTTTAAAGGGTTTAACGTGTTTTAAATGAAGAACACTAAAGTTGTATGTAATCATTGATTTTCTTTTCAGGAATTCATTTAAAGAAAATAAATAAACCCAACAAATTAAAAAATTCGTGACTATTGTTTCAGATTTTTTTTTTCTTTATCCTTCACATGCACGAGTTGCTAATATAATTTCCCACTCCCAATATTTCATTTTCGGCCTTTGTTCTCATGCCTATCCCTTTGTTTGAGACATGACTGGGTCTTGCCATCTGCTCTCATGAATTAAATCTTCCTTCAGAATATAAACACATCTGGTTGTGAATGAATATTAAAACAAATAAAAGGCTAGCAGTTGTAAGATCACAAATGCACACTTTTAGCTGCGTTGCAATACTTGTGGCAAGTGATATATGTTGAAATAATCCACACTCTTAATTAGTTCGATACTTTTTAATTGTGGTTTTGTTTTTGTTTTTGTTTGTTTGTTTGTTGTTGTATTTTTTGGGGGTTGCTGTTTTGTTTTGTTTTGTTTGTTTTTCTTTTCTTTTAATTTACAGTGTTGTTTTCAAAATTAAATATTTACGCCAACAAAACAAAAAAAAATTATGTACTTCCTTGAACGATAAAGCATATTATTGTTATTAATAATTAATTGATTTTTATGCACTTGTCTACATAGTGTAAACTTGCGAATTGCTGAGGGCACTCTGAATTGTTTTTTTCCATAGTAAAAGAGAGAGAGCAGCTCCATATCGACAGCCAGAAAGTACAACAGCGCCCCCTCAAAGAATAGCGATATTTCCCTCCCTCTCTTCTCTCTCTCTCTCTCTCTCCTCTCTCTTCTCTCTCTCTCTCTCTCTCTCTCTCTCTTTCACACTTCCTATTTCACCCAAACTTCCCAGCTCTCCTTGCATATTTTTTTTATTATTCTCAATTAAACCTTACACTTATATTATCAATCAGTTTGGTTCAACAACCATTTATGCAACAGTCAGTCAGTCAATCAGCAAATCAGCAAATCTCTCATAAACACAAAATCGATCAATTACTCAATAATAAATAAATAACCATCAAATCACTCATGACAAACAACAAATGATCAGCCAATCGAACAACAAACCAATCGGTCAATCAACCAAATATCAATCAATCAATCAGCAATAAAGCAAATCGAACAATGATCTATCATTCATTTACTGAAAATAAATCCTCACAAAATTACACTATTCTCACCTCACATCACATACATTTCGAAACTTCAAATAATAATATCATATACATAAGTTTCAGTTTGTGAGGAAATTAAATATTTCTCAATAATTTATACATTCATATGCCAATAAGTGAATATTCATTTGGTATATAACATCGCTTTCAAGTGAAATAGCTCGATATAATTTTATGGCACAATTACAATTATACATACAAAATAATGATTTTGTCGAAGCTGTATATGCGTCTTTCATTTTTTGTACAGTTGGTATCAATAGATTACTATATTATATATAGAATAATTCTGTTTTTCATGCATCAAGTTTTGCATATTCATTTTGAAGAGGTTTTAGCTTACTGATTATTACCTAAACCATTTCTCAATAGAAAGGTTCCTAAAATTATTTGTTATCAATTTTATCAATATTCCCAAAAAGGAGTTCGTGGAATAAATTGAAAAAGAGTCAACAAGCTCACCTTCGATTTATATGAATATTATTCAGTCGGTAATTTTCGAGCTTTCCTATATTGCACTTTAATAAAAGACTCTTTTTTTTCTAAACCCTCCATCGAGAAGAAAATTTTTACTACATACGTGAGGCCGAAGAAAGCATTACACATTATAATTTGGTATCGTGGGATTTATGATGGTGACAACGATGAACATGCGATGATATACATATTGCACTTCTTTTACAGTTTTATATAGTCTTTTTGACAGCACATGTCAGTGTTCAAGTTTAACTTTTTCTGAATAAAATGATTGGCCACTTATTTGATGGCCTTCATACCCACTGTGTTGATATACTCAATGTAGGTCGTTTGTGAGGATGCCA
>CALNVZ010002100.1:9988602-10002285 GCA_940671915.1 Paracentrotus lividus
GTCTGCATGGTGTTGTTGATTCTTGTTGTTGTTTGTTTTAGTTGTTTTTTTTTGGGGGGGGGAGGGGCAGAACGATAATTGGGAAAGATACGAAGCCTCCCTGTTAAAATCGTAAAAACTTTGCATTCCTCCAAGGTGAACCCATCTCTCCATAGATGTTTAAATAATGGTAAATACTTGACCAAAATGTACATTTATTACCTCATTACATACTGCGACATGCATAATAGGCATGGAATAAGTCGGGTATGAACACACATTACCTGTATTGCAACGTATGAGGATAAATGCGATAATGTGTTTCCCTCACAATGACATATGGTAGATGTGAACATAAGGGGAAAGAATTTATAATGTCAGTAGGTCACCCAAGTTCACCCATGATAGCTTCTCGCATGGCCATGGTCAGGGGTCATGGTATTTGTCGATTTTGACAGAAAAAATGGCAAGAAAAGGGAGACTATAGGAGAGACTAAAGCATGGCTCTGAATAGGAAGATTCTGGAATATATGTACTAGAATTATAATATTCTATTCTAATATAATAATAAGTAATTTAAAAAAAAATGGAGTTATTAAAGATTAACAATAATATAGTCATAAATGAACACATTACAAAACTGACAAAGAATTGCACGTATTCAAAAGCCAAATAATGTACATCTGTCTTCATATCATTAAAAAAAATCGAGTGGATTTGAGCCTTTAATTAATTGATCAATAAGTTTCTATGTTTGGTATTTAAGCTAAAAAATTTACCTGAACTTTTCCATTTACAACCGTAAAATATGAGGCCTAGTACTTACTATCTGAACATTGATATTTGGATAATAATGTTGATAAACAATTAATCCAATATTATCGTTAAGTCCACGTTGTAAAACTGAATACGTGACCGCACAAACGAAAGGACATTATTGCCTTGCTATATGCTATCTCGAGCTCTGATCCGTTCTGTTTAATCTTATAAAGTATTATATATTTCGAGTTTTTTTTTTTTTTTTCTTCTTCTTCATAAAATGGCTATATCATCAATTATTTTACACAGTCTACCTGGTATTCATTGACCTTTTGTATATGGCGGATAAGTATAAACATCCTTCAGTCTATTTTTTTGTGAATATTAATGTAACCCACCATGTTTGTTTTTACTTTTTATTTTGTGTTTTAAGACAGGAACATAATTTTCCAGGAGAAAATGACGACAAAAATTGAACTTATGTCATTGAAAACTTTGTATAACTTCCACTTTACTCAAGACAGTTCGTATAGACATAAAGTATATGCAAGATGTTTTAAAAATTCAATAACTCTTCAATGTGATTTCCGATAATTTTTTAATGTACAGAGAGATGATACAAATGCCATGCGTCTCCAGTATGACACCGCCTTAAAAACTAAAAATTTTAAACATGCGCCTCTGTTGACTTCAAACATTTTGCCTTTGATCTCATTATTAAAAATTAGACTGTTGTCTTTATGGTGATCTTGACATATCTCAAGTGGTCTGTTCTGTTTTTATATTTTACGGCGCTTTCATTCATTATATGAATATTTCATTTATTATATGAATCGAATTGAAGTTCATTTATTTGACATCATCAGGTAAATTTACAAGATTTGGTCAACAAAAATACAAAAGGAGAAAATATAAGATACATGAATATAGAAATAAATTAACTGAATATTATATATATATATTATATATATATTTAATAAATTCTCACAGTAAAGAGGCCAATATATGTGACCCTTGACCTGTGACCTTCTAATAAAATATCATCCTGTACAGTGATACATATTATTTGCAATCAAGTCTGAAGTTCATATTTTACGCGGGTATTGAAATTAAATAAGGTGAACACCAATGTTACATACTTGATGTTTTTTATTATGTATATTTCGTTTTGCTACAGTGGAGGCCATATTTAATAGACATGACAAACAATACTTGTGCTAGTTTCTCTTAAATTTGATTTCCATTCACAACTGCAAGATTTCCGCGTAAAAACAAATTTATATGGCTTCATCATGTCAGGCATGACGATGCGTATACTTTGACGTAAATATTTTTTCATTGACGAAACAATGACAATTTCAAATAAGTATAAGGTATAAAACAAATATTTAAAATAAATGAACATGTCTCGCTCGCTAACCCGTAACAAATAATTTTTTTTTTTATATTGGCACTTGTAATGAAATAAGAATGCAGATCTTAGCTGCTTAACATCATTTGGCCTATGATCATGATGATCAGAAGATTCAAATGTATAAAAGATTCATGTTTGACTGAATCAATGAAACTATAGTCCAAGAAAGTTTTTTTTTTCTTCAAAATTTAACCGATATCCTGACAGGATTGGGTGTGCCCGTATTGATTTGGGCGGATCGTATTACGATGATTCATACGAAATTAAGACGCCGCAATTATCAATCGAAGGACAGAATTTATATTCAGGCCTATCACATGCATTTTTGTTTATTTTGAAAGTAAAAGTTGAACTGGTTTGTATTTTCCTATTTTTATGAAATAAGAATACAGATAATCAAGAATTAAATTTACCTTGATTGTTCGTTTCGTCAACTCGAAGTCCAAATTTCCTGAAGAGGGTAAGGACTGCTGTGACGACCTCAGGTTTGCTCGATCTACAAGCGTGCATGAGAGGGCTGTTCTCCTCCGAATCAACCTGATTAGGGTCTATGTTGGCATCCTCAGCAAGCAGCCTCACCATTCCAACGTCCCCACAGCTGCAGGCGATGGCGAGCGCCGTCATGCCGTTCTTATCAGCAGCGTTGACGTCAACGTTCTTGGCGAGTAGGAGTTTGGCCAGGTCACGACGGGCAGTGGCGGGTGTTTCCGTCAAAGCACACACCTTCATGAGTGATGTGCGACAATCGACATCGTCACGGTGATTGAAGTCGACACAAGGCATCTTGATGGCTGATCGAATACGGGAGAAGCTATTCGACTTCAGAGCCGTCATCAAGTTCTGTGTTGGATCCATTATGGTATCGCGTAGAGATGATTTAGTGGGAACACGACTGTAGCTTGACAGAGAGCGCATACTAAGTATGAATGAATCCCCAAGCGTGATACCTGGCGGGTATATCACTCTAAACTGATAACGATACTCATGTAGACATGTGACGATCACGGTATGTCGTCTGCTCCTTGAAATATAGTGAATAGTCGATAGAGCTAGAGCAGAAATATTCCCCGATGAACTTTGCGACCTACCTGTGGAAGAAATGAAAAGATTAATAATTATTATTAGATTGGTTAATGATTATAAACATTTTTTTATCGTTATTAAACACGTCAAACATCAAAGCGAGAATATAAGATAAAATTTCTAGATAAGCAACCACAAGGCAAATATTCGAGGTTCACTAAAGTCCAATATGTAAATTTTTTTTTAATTATCAGCTTCAATGAATTAATGCAGAATACAGGGGGAAAATATATTAATACTCAAATAATTTTTTATCAAAAAAAAAAAAAAAACTCTGAAAAGATAAATAAGTGAAAGAAACAATGCAAATATACTTACAAGTAAGCAAACTAAATCGATGCAAATTTAGCAAAAACTAACGAAATAACTCCAGGTATGCAGTCTGTGAAGACAGTGTTATGATATCCTTTAGATCTTGTCGTTGTCAGATAAATTTTTTTTTCTCTAAAGTCAGAGCAGTTGTTTCTTCTTCTGGTACGACAGAGGTTCTGACTCAACTTTGCTCATGCCAGTGTATTTATTGCACCGCCGAGCAAAAGAATTACTAGTACTTAGAATCCATGAGAAGCATGTGTTAATGCATTGTGTGTGTGTTTGTGTATCATTCGTCATGCGTGGATATGAATGGAAGCACGCCAAACTCTGACGTCATTAGTTCTGAGTTGCTCAGTAGATCGACCAATCAAGAGTAAACAAAAGTGTTTGTGTCGTCTGCTCCTTTTTGTACCTTTTCAACAGGTTTAGAAAAGTTTTTCCCGCGGAGTTATCAAAGTTTTTACAGAGCTCCTCGAGTCTACATGCACACCAATAGGGCGATGTACATCCAATATGCAAGTTAATAACGCCACAAAGTTGTATTTCTTTGTTTTAAAACTTTAATATCTATTCTTAATTACTCCATTTCCCCCTTAGCTTATCTGATGTGATAATTTCTATCTTAGCATCAGTTAACCTATTATGACGTAATGCTCAGTACAATTTTTATCATGTCAGAGTGGAATTAACGACCTATTTCTACGATTCCCTCTATTTCATTTTTGGATTCCTTCTTTTTAATTTCTATTCCATCCCACTCTTCTACGTTTTCTGTACTTTATGGTTTCTCATTGTTCTTTCCAATGACCGTTTCATCCCTCTGCGATCTGTTTTCTTTTCGTGGAATTTTCCTTACAGTATTGTCTATTTCTTTGTTTTGTGTGCGTGTGTGTACGTGTGTTGTTTTTGTTTTGTTCTTGCACATAATTATCTTTCATAAGATACCTAAATCTCTATGTACAGAAAGGAATAGTTTGTTTCTCTGCATGATGTGGGTTTAATTTTCCATTTTTTTTTTTCAAAAAAGGACTACATCTAAAACATTCTTGTGACCACAATTTGATTTAGTGCCAAAATTACATTTTGAAGTGTTTCACAAGAGATAGGTTTTGTTTGTTGAAATGAATAACAAAGAATTATCGATCTTGCAATTCTTTGAACAAGATAATCCAAGATAGTGCTCCAACAGGGAAGTAACATAAATAACACAATTTTTTATTGTTATGTAACTGAAATGGAGTGGATTTGAGCCTTTAATTAATTGATCAAATAAGTTTCTATGTTTGGTATTTAAAGCTAAAAATTTACCTGAACTTTTGCCAGTTTACAACCGTAAAATATGAGGCCTAGTACTTACTATCTGAACATTGATATTTGGATAATAATGTTGATAAAACAATTAATCCAAATATTAATCGTTAAGTCCACGTTGTAAAACTGAATACGTGACCGCACAAACGAAAGGACATTATTGCCTTGCTATATGCTATCTCGAGCTCTGATCCGTTCTGTTTAATCTTATAAAGTATTATATATTTCGAGTTTTTTTTTTTTTTTTTTTTTTTCTTCTTCTTCATAAAATGGCTATATCATCAATTATTTTACACAGTCTACCTGGTATTCATTGACCCTTTTGTATATGGCGGATAAGTATAAACATCCTTCAGTCTATTTTTTGTGATATTAATGTAACCCACCATGTTTGTTTTTACTTTTTATTTTGTGTTTTTAAGACAGGAAACATAATTTTCCAGGAGAAAATGACGACAAAAATTGAACTTATGTCATTGATAAACTTTGTATAACTTCCACTTTACTCAAGACAGTTCGTATAGACATAAAGTATATGCAAGATGTTTTAAAAATTCAATAACTCTTCAATGTGATTTCCGATAATTTTTTTAATGTACAGAGAGATGATACAAATGCCACTGCGTCTCCAGTATGACACCGCCCTTAAAACTAAAAATTTTAAACATGCGCCTCTGTTGACTTCAAACATTTTGCCTTTGATCTCATTATTAAAAAATTAGACTGTTGTCTTTATGGTGATCTTGACATATCTCAAGTGGTTCTTGTTCTTGTTTTTATATTTTACGGCGCTTTCATTCATTATATGAATATTTCATTTATTATATGAATCGAATTGAAGTTCATTTATTTGACATCATCAGGTAAATTTACAAGATTTGGTCAACAAAAATACAAAAGGAGAAATATAGAATCATGAATATAGAAATAAATTAACTGAATATTTATATATATATATTATATATATATTTAAATAAATTCTCACAGTAAAGAGGCCAATATATGTGACCCTTGACCTGTGACCTATCTAATAAAATATCATCCTGTACAGTGATACATATTATTGCAATCAAGTCTGAAGTTCATATTTTACGCGGGTATTGAAATTGAAATAAGGTGAACACCAATGTTACATACTTTGATGTTTTTTATTATGTATATTTCGTTTTGCTACAGTGGAGGCCATATTTATAGACATGACAAACAATACTTTGTGCTAGTTTCTCTATAAATTTGATTTCCATTCACATACTGCAAGATTTCCGCGTAAAAACAAATTTATATGGCTTCATCATGTCAGGCATGACGATCGTATACTTTGACGTAAATATTTTTTCATTGACGAAACAATGACAATTTCAAAATAAGTATAAGGTATAAAACAAAATATTTAAAATAAATGAACATGTCTCGGCGTAACCCGTAACAAATAATTTTTTTTTTTTTATATTTGGCTACTTGTAATGAAATAAGAATGCAGATCTTAGCATGCTTAACATCATTTGGCCTATGATCATGATGATCAGAAGATTCAAATGTATAAAAGGATTCATCGTACAATAAGAATATAATCTTTAAATCTGGGAAATTTGAGTTTTGTAGGTTTCTTGCGTAAAACTCGTGAAAGGGGGCAATTTATGTTGTCTTTTTTTTTCGATATCTACATTTATTGAAAAAATGTCAGCTTCAGGATAGATTGCCCCTCTCATGATTGCACAATACTCATGTGGTCGATCATTGAATGTCGAACTCTTTAAAGAAACCATACAACCCCTGTTATATTAAATAAAACAATATTGTGAAATTTGCTTTACGTTTTGTTTAATATATACCATAAATATTTTTAGAAATTGTGTTTTTATAATCTTATGTGTTTTTAAATATACATATATCGAGATCTTTTGAAAGGCTTCATTTCTATATTTTCTTTGACTTGTGATCTAATAATATAAACAGCGATATTCCATTTCCAAATATCTGCATTGAGCATGTTGAGCAATATGATTTTTTTTTTTTTTTTTTAGATTAAGGCAATCCTGATGAATATAGGGTTTGATTCGGATTTGCTTTAAACCAAAATTAAAAATAAAAAAAAATACCAAAAAATTATAATCAAATTAATTAAGAAGTTAAACTATTTTTTTGTTCTTTTAATTTATTAAGTTAAAATATCTTGATCTAGTTTGTATTCACATCAAATATCCGGACCGCTGCCCCCACACAGTCTGTGCCTACCCCTACAGCTCTTTATGATTATCTAAATACCAACAATCAATGCAGGACGAAAACAAAGGACAACACGTAAAAGCAAACCCAGCCAAAGAAAAGGAAACAAAATAAGGAAAACCAAACCAAAAATACGAGAATTATTAATATATTTATGTTGCAAAATAACTGACCACTGTCATGGCAGCAAAACTTACCATTTAATTTTATGTGATTTTAAAATAAAAATTTAAATTAATTTGTCAATAAACTGTTTTCCTCATACCTTTGCCAAGGTTATACCTACTAAAATCTGTTGCATCTCAAAAACATAAGGAAAATATACCTTTCATGAGGCCACACACACACACACACACACACACACACCACCCAACACACAGAGAGAAAGTAAACATATATATTTTATCATTTTTTTTTATTTTTATTAGTTTATATATATATATATTATATACAGTCTTGATACATAAGTATATATTATTATATTATATTATTATATATATATATATATATATATATATATATATATATATATATATACATGTGTATTGTAATGACGAAAACTGTTGCTTTTAAGGAAATCGTATATCTTGGAGAAATTTTTTTTTCATCAGTTCGTTGTGAACTTGTTATGTTAACCAATCTTTACATGTCAGACGTCATATCATTGTTTATTTAACAGAAATAACGTACCCAAAAGCTAATTGTTTAATTCAGTAAGACCTCAAAAATGATTCATCAAAGACGTAGAGCACAGAAAATGATAACACTTTTGTATGGTTTCAGTTAAAGGTAGTATCAGCCTTTTTCACAATTGCTAAAACTAATGCAACTTGGCATAACTGTAGAATATGATCGACCTATACTGTCTATTCAATCTTACTGTCACAGGTTGCCTAGATCAGTAATACGAAACGAAATCTGACTACCAATCTTGACCAGCTCTCCATCAACATCGTTGATATTACAGCGCGTGCAGCAGGACCGTACAAGCAATATACACACGGCGCATCAGCGTGCATTACGGTATTCTCTGCGCTAACGGTCAGCGGTTCGCACCGTACGGTATATTTTTCGTGGTTCGAAAAAATAGGAATGAATTTTGATAATCGCAATATAATGACAAACATACACATTTGAGCTTATAATGTTGTGGGAAGATATAGTCATTGGTATACTACTATATCCTCTAAAAACTAGAAATTTAATATTTTTGCCTGCAAAAGGCTGACACTACCTTTAAGTACTTTATATGATCCTCATTATTTTCATCAGTTCGTTGTGAACTTGTAATGTTTACATCTTTAATGCGTTATGTCTAATAGTCAGAATCAATCTTAATGTAACGTATCAGTATCAAGAATACGTCAAAGTAATTTATCTAAGACTCAAATGATCATCAAAGACGTAGGGCACAGAAAATGATAACAACTTTTGTATGGTTTCAGTTAAGTACTTTATATGATCCTCATTATTAAAGAATGAGCTGAAAAATTACACAAATTTATTGTTTCATGAAACATACAGTCTTGATATATAAAACTATGTCCATTTGATTTTTTCCCCTTACAATCAATCCGGAAAGTTATATAAAATACGTTTAAGAAAAACATTTTCTCGGTGCTCCATCAGGCTTTCAACCTTCTTGTACATAGTGAGTCAATAAAAATGTCCCTCATTTTAAAGGTGTCCTGTGAAAAGTATGAATATTCATCATGGGTTTCATGATAGGTCTTCGTAAAGTAATCTTCCTACATTATGTTGGTACATTTTCATTTGGATCTTTGCACGCATGACTGAGTCAGACTAGCTTCAGAGGACGGTAAAATCTCACTTGCGCAATTGGCTGGTAGAAGATTGAAAGCAAAAGTTGACAGAAAATGTGTACAAACTTACCAACACCTTTCATAACACAGACAAATCCACGCACACACATTCTCCCTCACACACACGCAATTAATCACACATGCAACACCCCAACGCGAATCGCCCTAAGACTATCATGAACTTTAATAAGCGAGTACATAGCCGAATCAAATAGCTGTAATACCATATGATAAATAAAGTGTTAACTACCGTAGAAGTAGCAGAAGTACACCGTACAAATTTAGATTCCTACACTGATAATATTTGTAAATGTTATATTATTAATGGATACACTTCTCATGAAAAATGACAACAAAATAATGACAATAAAACTATCTAGTCGTACAGAAAATATTCCAAAGTATGGAAATGTAAAAAACCAGAGCCCAAACATATGTAAACAAATTTAACAACTATATTTAAAGAGATATTTTAGAGCGAAAGATCACATATAATGAATTGGATTCACATATTATTCATATATTTAGGAGTTAATTGATGTTTGAAATATATGTCCAGGCTAATGTTAATCGGTCCTACGGTCTTGAAGTAAATTTGATACAAGAGCATACTGGACTTCTCTACATAATGTATTGTATATTACATCGACTATCCAGATGATAATGAGTCTTACACTTTGCAGAGCTGAGGTGTAGTTTCCGCGTTCTACTTTAGTAAAGTTCATGGTCTCTCTTCTTTGTCAGTGTGTCTTTTTCACGGCGGGCTCAATGTGCGTGCACAAACCACACTTGGCAAACGGTTCACCTCGTAATGAACCACATCAGACATCAATCCACGTAAATCACCATTCTGATGCTGCAGATTGATATAATCTGCAATATACTCAGCTACAACAATCATGTATGTACTGACACGATTACAAAATAAGATGTTATAAACATCTTCAAAGGAATTTCTTTAATTTACTTTCGTTTAGAAGCGATATCATTGAATAAGCCTCAATTATGTTTGTACTAATTAGTAAACCTTTACTGCATTATGGATATGACAAATAATTTCATTTGGAAATAGCATTGTTCTTTAGGAACTCATTGTGACCGTTAAATACATGTGGGTCAACTCGAATCCATTATTCGACTTTCGACTAGGATATGATATAACCTCCACCTAATGGCAGTATTTACTAATTTACACAACAAACAACGCATTGGTGATCTCTGTTCAAGCCTTGGTGCGAGCATTATTCGAGATCTTGCATTGGAAGCATTTCACAAATCTGGAACTTTCACTCTTGCGATCAAATTTCACATATTATTTGTGTGTAAATTAGAAGTTGTGTACATGTATAAACATAGCCAACCTAAAGTGTAATTAATCTTCCAGTAGCCATTAATAGTGGTTAATCAATAATCCCATCTGTGCAATGTATTTTTGGAGGAATAGTAAATTTCAAGTCTGAAGAGTATATACTTGTTTTAGATAATTCATCTTCCAGTACTGCGGTGTAAATGAAAGTATTATTTATCGCTACATGTGTTTAGGATTATAGTATAATTATCCCAGTCTTGGGTGGTAAATGACTGGTGAATATATTTATATCCTTGTGCTTAGTCTAGAGTTACATTCATCTTCCAGTCTGTGCGTGTAAATGAAGTATATATTTATTCCTTGTCCGTTTAGGTATTGTATAATTCAAATCTTCAGATCTTGGGTGGTAATGAAATGGTTTTAATAGTTTATTGTCCTTGGTTAGGTTTAGTATAATTTTCATCTTCCAGTCTTGGATGTAATGAAGTAATATTTACCTTGTGTTAGGTTTAGTATAATTATCTTCCAGTCTTGGGTGTAAATGAAGTAATATTTACCTTTGTGTTAGGTTATTGTATAATTCATCTTTCCAGTTCTTGGGTGTAAATGGAAGTATATTTATCTTGGTCTAGGTTAAGTATTTCATCTATCCAGTCTTGGGTGTAAATGAAGTATTATTTATCCTTGTTTGGTTATAGGTTCATTCATCTTCATCTTGGGTGTAAATGAAGTATTCATTTATCCTTGTGTTAGGTTAAAGTAGTAATCATCTTCCGTTCTTTTAACGAGTTTCTTGGTGGTGTAAATTATGATATTGTTATGAATCATTATTTCATCCTTGTGTTAGGTTAAAGTATAATTAATCTTTCCAGTCCTTGGTGTAAATGAAGTAATATTTTATCCTTGTGTTGGTTATGTCTAAATTCATCTTCCGGTCTTGGTGAAATGAAAGTATCTATTTTCCTGTTTGTAGTTAAGTACTAATTCCATTTTCCAGTCTTGGAGTGAATGAAGTTTATTTATCTTGTGTTAGTATTATAGTATATCATACTCCGTTGGCGCGAGTGGTTTCTTGGGTCCGTAATATTCCGTTTGCGGATGCCGTATTATTTCCTTGTGTTAGGTTATGTATTCTCATCTTCCTCGTGGGTGTATGAGTATTATTTTCTTCTTGTGTTGGTTATGTATAATTACTTCGTTCTTGGGTGTACTGATTGAGGTTGAATGAAGTATATTTATCCGTGTTCGGTTATATGTATAATTTAATTCCCAAGTCTTGGTGTAATGACAGTATATTTATCATTGGTGTTAGGTATTATTATATTCATCTTCCGTCTTGGTGTAAATGAGTAATTTTATCCTTGTGTTAGGTGTATAGTATAATTCACTTCCAGTCTTGGGTGTAATGAAGTAATATTTACCCTTGTGTTAGGTTATAGTATAATTCATCTTCCAGTCTTGGGTGTAAAATGAGTATTATTTATCCTTGTGTTAGGTTATAGTATAATTCATCTGTCAGTCTTGGGTTGTAAATGAAGTATTATTATCCTTGTGTTAGGTTAAAGTATAATTCATCTTCCAGTCTTGGTGTAAATGAAGTATTATTTATCCTTGGTGTTAGGTATATAGTATAATTCATACTTCCAGTCTTGGGTGTAAATGAGTATTATTTATCCTTGTTTAGGTTAAAGTCTAATTCATCTTCCAGTCTTGGGTGTAAATGAAGTTAATATTTGTCCTTGTGTTTAGGTTATAGTATAATTCATCTTTCCAGTCTTGGGTGTAAATGAGTATTATTTATCCTTGTGTTAGGTTAAAAGTCTAATTCATCTTCAGTCTTGGGTGTAAATGAGTTTATTTATCTTGTGTTAGGTCTAATAGTATAATTCATCTTCCAGTCTTGGGTGTAAATGAAGTATTATTTATCCTTGGTGTTAGGTTATAGTAAATTCATCTTCCAGTCTTGGGTGTAAATGAAGTATTTTTTATCCTTGTGTTAGGTTAAAGTATAATTCATCTTCCAGTCTTGGGTGTAAATGAAGTATTATTTATCCTTGTGTTAGGATTATAGTATAATATTCATCTTCCAGTCTTGGGTGTAAATGAAGTAATTATTATCCTTGTGTTAGGTCTATAGTATAATTCATCTTCCAGTCTTGGTGTAAATGAAGTTAATATTTATCTTGTGTTAGGTTATTAGATTAATTCATCTTCCAGTCTTGAGTGTAAATGAAGTAATATTTTACCCTTGTGTTAGGTTATAGTATAATTACTCTTCCAGTCTTGGGTGTAAATGAAGTATTATTTATCCTTGTGTTAGGTTATAGTATATTCATCTTCCAGTCTTGGGTTTGTAAATGAAGTATTATTTTCCTTGTGTTAGGTTAAAAGTTAATTCATCTTCCAGTCTTGGGTGTAAATGAAGTATTATTGATCCTTGTGTTAGGTTATAGTATTAATTCATCTTCCGTCTTGGGTGTAAATGAAGTATTATTTATCTTGTGTTGGTTAAAGCTCTAATCTACATCTTTCCAGTCTTGGGTGTAAATGAAAGTAATATTTTGTCCTTGTGTTAGGTTATAGTATATTCATCTCAGTCTTGGGTGTAAATGAAGTATTATTTATCCTTGTGTTAGGTTAAGTCTATATTCATCTTCCAGTCTGTGTAAATGAAGTAATATTTGTCCTTGTGTTAGGTATAGTATATTCACTTCAGTCTTGGGTGTAAATGAAGTATTATTTATCCTTGTGTTGGTTAAAGTCTAATTCATCCTTCCAGTCTTGGGTGTAAAATGAAGTATTATTTATCCTTGTGTTAGGTTATAGTATAATTCATCTTCCAGTCTTGGGTGTAAATGAAGTATTATTTATCCTTGTGTTAGGTTATAGTATAATTCACTTGCCAGTCTTGGGTGTAATGAAGTATTATTTATCCTTGTGTTAGGTTATAGATAATATTCTGATCTTCCGTCTTGGGGTGTAAATGAAGTATTGATTATCCTTGTGTTAGGTATATAGTATAATTACTCTTCCAGTCTTGGTGGATAATGAAGTATTTATTTATCCTTGTGTTAGTTTGATTACTAGTATATTAAGCTCTTCCAGTGTTTAGGTGTAAATGAAGTATTATTTATCCTTGTGTATAGGTTATAGTTATTAAGTCAGTGGTTAGCGTGTAAATGAAGTATGATTTATCCTTGTGTCCATTTGACTTGATTTGTATATACATATGTATTTTTGTATTGGTATTTAAACTTCACGAATAAAAGTTTACAAATGAATCTTCCGTATATCTCCTGTTTTAATATGTTGTAGAGTGATCTTGTAGTGAGAGGGGAGAGTGGCATGACTGTGAATTTGATGTATACTACTCGACTCAGTGGTAATTGCGATAGAAATTAAAGAAACAATTTAGCGAAATTTTGAGTAAAAATGAACAAAGATTTGTTCATTTTGAAATGATA
>CALNVZ010002100.1:10002385-10032268 GCA_940671915.1 Paracentrotus lividus
AGAGAGAGATAACAAAGAAAAAAAAACGAAAGAAATTTCTTTTTTTAACATTTTGAAGTTTTATCATTTTAAATGGTTTTGAAGATTATTGAAATGGTCTTGATTCACGAATAATTTTCATTTAATGCGGCGGGGTCCACAAACTCGCCGTACCTTCGACGGTGCAACTCCGCTATTGATGGTTTCGTAGAAAATTCGTGCAGCGGAGGTACCGTCGCAGGTAACAATGCATGTACGTGACGTGCAGAAAGTTTTACATTACCCTTACTATAGAATTGCAGGAATCGCAGAAGTTTGAATAATGCGGCGGTCCACAACTCGTCGTAGCGTACGGGCACGTGCCATCAAACGTAGCCTGCGTTGCATGCAGGCCAATTTCCTCTGCGAACTCCACGGGTTTAAATTTGGTTGCAGGACAGGTACCCTTCGTCGTGCCTGCTAAGTACTCGTTTGTACCTGCACGTAGTTCGTCTTGCAATTTCTCTGCAAATGTAATGACGTCATTGCAGAGAAAACGTACGGGAGAGGTGCAGGCACTGTGCAATCGTCGTGCGTGCAAGGTGCGTGCTCTGTACAACGATTGCAAGATGATTGTACGTGGCAGGAGAAAACTTTTCTTTTGGTTTTTTAATATGAATATTTATGACGTATAACTCGGGGGTTCGTGGTAGGTCACTCTCATGGAAGATTAATTGCATTTTAAAAAAAGATACCAACATACTGCAGGGGTCTGTAGCTCGTCCCTTGACTGTCTTGGTTGGGGCTGAATACTTATGAACCACAATGTTTGAGGGGCAATGGGGTATTATTGAGCCCCTTCCTCCTTGTCCCTCAAATTTCGTTTTTGAAAACATCCCGGATACATTTCAAATCTCTCAATAACACCTTTTATATATATAGCCACTCTGGCGCTTTTGCAAATTTTTAAAGTTCGTTTAAGTTTTTGTAGGAATCAAAAGGGTCACTACTATCTGTGATTGGGTATCAGCCTTTGAACACGCCCCGTTGTTTGTGGGCGTGGGTCTTTCATTATCATTGAGCCTAAAAGGGCATCTCCTATAGGTTTGGACTCAGGCCATTTAACTGCCCTCTCCCTTGTAGGAGGCTGCGATTATTACTGAGCCCTTTCCCTGCTACCGGATTTGCTATAAAATAACTCTTCAGGTCTATCCTCAAGATCAGAACTTTATTTTCAGCTCGCCCTGTGTGCTCGAATGACTTTAAGTTAATTTATTTTTTATATAGGAACACAGAGGGTTCCTTACTTTATCTTTGTTTGGGGCTTAGCTATAATTTCGGGGGCAGGAACTTCATATCCTTGAGACCTCTTGCTCCCAATTTGTTATCAAGTTATAAAGGAAATATATTTTATAAAATTATTTGCTCGCCTCTACGAGGCTCGCACGATTTAATGTCTAAACAGCCCAACTAATTCTCGTATTTTTGGCGTTAGCAATAGTCCTGGTGCGGAATCAAGGAGGGCCCAGTTGAAATTTTTTTGCTTTCTATTTCATAACCCCATGCACAAGAAAGTAGGATTCCATGGGGTTCGAATGCCGAAGGACCTCCTGAATTGTTAGACCTAGGTAAGCTCTAACCGCTGAGCTATGGCAATACCTATGTTGGTGTTCAGCCTAGAAATCCAGATGGAATCCCACCTCCTTTGCTCATTTTGAGGAGCGTGGCATGCGCAGCAAGATCGATACAATTATTTAAACCAAGTTCTTTGTCTTTCTTTCGAGTTAACATGCAAGAACTGGGCGGATCAGGATAAAGAAAATACTGGGGGCTTCTCATCCGAAAAAATTGGAAAATTAAGGGACGCAGCCGAAAATTTCAAATTTAACATGTACAGTCAATGAGTGGTTTTAAAATTATACGGGGGTGCGCGTCCCCTGCGCCCGGCCGCGCTGGATCTGCCACTGGCGGCGTAGCATCTTAATGAAAGAAAATAGTGTCGCACGTCCCTGTTATTTTTATGTGAAATTTCAAGCAGGCGATGAGTGTAGGGTTCGGGCAAAATTACCATTTGGTAACAAAACAAAACCTGCGATTTTTAGTAAACATTATTTGTAAAAGTATCAGTTCAAAACTTTTATTATTTTTGAATTATCCATGGCATTTAGAAGGTGACCAGACGTTGATGATTTAAGAGTATTTTTTTAAAAACGTATCAAAAATATGTTTGGTCGCCAACTGTTGTGAAAGTAACGTTTTACATCTGATAAAGACTTAAATTGGTATATTTTTACCTTTAAAGGTTTGGAATAGCCATCTAAATGGGTATGTGCAATTGTTCTTCAATTTATTCGCAATGTTTATACCATTTCAAACTAATTTTTTTGAAGATCCTAACTTGAAATAAAATAAAACGCCACATTTTTCTCAAAATTTTTATACTTTACGCCCGCTTCATTTTTCAGCAGTTCTTTTTTGTCATTTGGGACCCCTAAACTGTGAAGAAAGTAAATTTTTGAAATGATGCAATATTATTCCGTATGAATTTCTTTGAAATTCTGGACAATACAGTTGAAAATTGGCGGAATAATTTTGAAATTAGGGAGGAAGACACAAATTCATATATTAGGGGCCAAAATGGCGCCCCAAAAGGCCATAAGAAATGATGGAGGGATCTTGAAAATTTGAACCCATGCATTTTTGGTTGAGTGGGACCCTCTAGAGCCGAAATCCACCCAAATATCGACTTTGGGCAGTTTAGTCCTCGGAATGACATAACAAACCCACTATTACATGCATGCAGAAAATTCACATTATACACACTATATTTTGAGGGCCTGAAGGTATAAATATTTAATTTCAATTTCCTCCCCACCACCATGCAAAATTGGCCTAATAATTTTTTGTTCTCATTCTCTTTCTTCAAATTCACACAGGACTATTTGTTATTTGTTGCAAGTTACATAATCATAGTGCACCATAATTCAATGAAGTCTGAAACTTTGCCTGCGAACGCAAGATGAAGGCACTTGTGACGCGCGATTGAGGCAGACGACTGTAGGTCTTGCGTCTGTCTTGCCCACTTTCGGTTTTACGGGTCCACTGCACATTGCTGTGCAATGATTGTGCATAAACCGTGCGTTTAATTTTAACATCAAACCCCCACCGAATCGCACGATTGACATTCAAGCACTTGCCATGCAGGCACGTTTTGGAAGGTTGCGATTGCGGATGTGCTGCATCGTGCAATGCAGTCGATCCGTAGAATCCAATCGCGCAATTTATTCGACATGTGATAATCTTGCTAAGAGTTGTACCATCGACGGTGCGTGTCGAAAAATCGTGCGAAACGCTTTGTAGCGAATTGTACTACGGAGACCGTTCCGTAGGGAGTGCACTGTCGATGTGTACGCGAGGTTGTGACCAAGCGCATAAGGAACCTGTGCTGTCAATATCACATGGCAACGCAGGCTAACGTCGATGGCAACGTGCCCCGTAGCCCTACGACGATGTTTGACCGCCGCATAATAACAGAGATTAACGCCTACACGATCATAGAAATCTAAAACAAAAATCTGAAAAATGCATGATGAAGTTTTACCCGCACCACCTCAAAAAAGAAAAAATAAAAAAAAAAAAAATAATAAAAATAAATAAAATAAAATAAATACATAAATAATATAAAGAAAAAATAAATAGAATGGTTCACAGTATATATACTATATTTTTTAATATCTGAACTTCAAAGTCTTTCAAATATGGCATGTAAAAGCATAATCATAACTCTATGTCGAAAACAAAATGTTGATAAAAAAAAATAGTGTGAGGAAAGGTATTATGAATGAATGTATGATGAACAGAAAAAAGAGATCGACATGGTAGATTTTAAGAAGTGTGAAATTACAATTTAAAACCAATTGGTGACCCGGCCTCTATTTATGTCACATTATTAGAAAATCGTTGTCATAATAAACGAGTGTTGTCAAAACTATAAATTATATAATTAACTATAATTAAAGTATCAAAATTATATACCTGTATGTTAATTTAAAAATTGAACATATAAAAAATAAAATAAAAAATAAAAAAATAAATCCACAAGAAATATGACATGCTTGCGATTAATAAAAATAAACATAACTTATCAACTATCATATTAATCATCATATCATAATTAACTATCAGCAGCACATAAATCTATATTAAATCTTCATTTCCTCCCTCGTGGAAATTATATGGATTCTTAAATTATTTACACTCTTTATATGAAATGCTAATTAGATACCGTCAATCATCCATGGGATATAGCACACATGCACATGGTATACGGTAGCTACCGTATTACTAATTTTTCCTGTTTGGGTATGTATGGTAAAAATAAAAAGATTTCTTGTGGATCGCTTTTCATTTGGTTGTTTTGGAATCTTACGTGTTCTTATTAGAGTATATATTTAATGTAAATATATCGAAAGCTTTTGAAAGGCTCATATCTGAAATTTGTCTTTTCTTGTTGTTGTTGTTTTTCTTCCCATCAGATTATCAGCTTTTCAAAGGCTTCATTATATAATTCCTTTTTGATATGTGATCTTAACTGAGAATATATAAACAACGATATTCCTTGTCCCACAAAAGTTCACAGCAATGCGAATTCTTTTGATTCGGATTTTTTTTTTTTTAAACCAAAGATGTAAAAAAAAAAAAAAAAAAATATATAATAAAAATAAATAATTAAATTAAATTAAATTGAAAAGTCAAACTATCTGGTCCTTCATAGAAGTAATATAAATATACGACATATAATATGACATATTCCGGTGCCCCCACACAGTCCTGTGCTGCCAGCTCTGTTAAATTTACAACTCATTTAATAATCATGCATAGTAGAAAGAAAGGAGCATTGGAATAGTTTTAACAAATATAAGAAAAACAAAACACTATCACGAGCAGTTAGACAACACGTAAATTCAGACCCAGTGAATAAATATTTCTTAAGTATTATTGTTATTTTTATTGCGTTGATAGCACATTTGGGAAAAAGAGTTTGATATTTAACCCCAAAAATTATATCTTTAAACTTTTTTTGTAAATGCGGCGGTCACAACTCGTCGGTAGGCTACAGGGCACCTGCCATCGACGTAGCCTGCGTTGCATGTGCAATGCACGCACAGGTCTTAATTCAACTTCTGCGATTCCTGCAATTCTATAGTAAGGGTATTGTAAAACTTCTTGCACGTGTACATCATTGTACTGCGGGTAACCTCCGCTGTACGAATTTTCTACGAAATCCATCGTAGGGAGTTGCACGTCGATGGTACGGCGAGTTGTGACCTGCAGCATAATTCACACACAAGCCTCCCCGTCGATGCAGTAACAGGTTTGCCTATTGTAGACAAGGCAATTATCATGATTTATCTTCTTCTTTTTTTTCTTCTCCTTCTTTAATGCGGCGGTCACAACTCGTCGTAGGCTACGGGCACGTGCATCGACGTTAGCCCTGGTTTGCATGTGCAATGCACGCACAGGTCCTAATTCAACTTCTGCATTCCTGCAATTCTATAGTAAGGGTATTGTAAAAACTTTCCGCACGTCGTACATGCATTGTAACCTGCGAGGTACCTCCGCTGCACGAATTTTCTACGAAATCCATCGTAGGTGAGTTGCACGTCGAAGGTACGGCGAGTTGTGACCGCCGCATTAGTAATCCCCGTGACTCATTACGAGACTCTGCATGAACTCGAGCCATCAATGAGTTGGTGTCTATGAATGCTCGGTTATTATGCACCATTTTTGAGACAGAGTGTGTGACTATGATACACTTTTGTGTCTATGAATATTTTCATTATTATGTATTATTTTGAGACAGAGTGTGACTATGATTCACTTCTCTTGTTAACTTAGATCAAGTTCCCTTTCCAATCACAACTTGTCTCTTCAATAATTGGCATTATCACCCTCATTTTCCGTGTCTCGTGTTATCTTAAAAGAAGAATCCGCCATTAAATAAAGTTTGCATTTTTTAAAAGAAGAGAAATAGAGGAACTGTCTTAAAAAGGAGGAAGAAAATCAAACAAATAAATAATAATAATAATAATAATAAGAATATAGGATAATTTTACGATTCAAATATGGCTGATCATAATGACAAATTACAACGCAGTCAACATCTGTGATATCGTGGCAGCACACTTATCCTTTTGTTTTATGTGGTTTATAATAAAATTTCACTAAATTGTTAAGAAACTGTAATCTACTGAAATGTGTAGTTGTATCCAAAACACACAAAGAAAATCAGCATTCCTTTCATCAACATAACACGAAAAAAGTATTTATATAGGATAGATTTGTATTATACAAGTATCAATACAGTTATTCCTAAATATATGTTTGCAAAAAAACTGTTTTTTATTAGCATAAATGTATAATATTAAAATTTTTCTGTCATGTAGGTGCATAGATGCAATAATAAACAACATGGGCTTTGCTATCTGGTTATTAGATGGATGGATAATGATTTATTAAAAACGTAGGATACGAAAGGGAAAACACTTTTGTATGGTTTCAGTGAAGTACTTCATTATGGTCGTCACCATTAAAGAATGAGCTGAAAATAACACAATAGGTAATATTGAAATTTTTATGACATGTACGGTACATAGTCATGAGGCCTAAAATCATGTGCAATCGTTTTTATATCAACCAGAAAGTTATTAAATAAGTTTAAGAAATATATTTTCTCGGTTATCCATCCATGCCATGAAGCTTTCGTTTTTTGTTTTGTTTTTATAGCTTGTTAAAATGAGAGCCCTTTCTAAGGGTGTTGCTAAAGGAGGTGCCCCTTCTCTTTTCTGTCGAAAAAAAATTGGCATGACCCCCCCCCCCCCCCCCACCCCCACCGAGCCCTAGCAGCTAATCCATTTCAAAAGCATTTCAACAAAGAACTGTTTTGGGATTGCCGGAAAAATTTTCAGAGATAATTAGCAGCATTTTGTGAAGAGGAGAAGAAAAAAATAGAATGGGTTTCTACAAATTATGAAATGTCACACGACTCACGTGAGAATTCATGTGCCCGTTATGATTTGGAAGGAATTAAAGGGCTAAATTCTAAAAATAGTAACCCGTATTTTGTCTAATGATGTATGATTACCGTTAGACAAATGCAATTGTGTTAAAAGCAACCGGTTGTAGTAATCAAGAGCTAATTAAGGGGCATTGGTAAAATTGGTTCGTGAAGGCTATAATCATGATAATCACCGGGTGTAAGAGAGGACAACCACCCATTATAACAATCATGCTTAATACAAAGGCGTACTCGTGGCAGGGAGTAACGATTGTCACAGGTAATTTTTCAGTGTCAAATTTGAATAGAGGTAATATTTGTAATTTAAGGGAGTATTTTAACCCCTATTTTTTTTTTTTTTACACCCTCCTGCTCAATACGCGGAGTGCGAAATGAATTTTAGCATGTAGGCTAAACGATTTACCTAAAAAGAGGGCAATGAATAGTATTAAAATGTTATTAGAATTAGAATGTTATGAATATTATGTTATGTCTAATTAAGAACAATAGCTTTTCGATGCATCAATCGCAATATACCATTCAATCTGATAATTGATGTCACGTATCATGGATTATTAGGAGTCAAAATGTTTCCCACCTTTAGCATGTTTAGGGGCAACTTCAACTGTCCCCAAAAGTGTGTTAATGATATAGGAAATCGCCACGCTCCATCGCTTAGTAATAATTTTTTTTGTGTGGGGGGGGGGGTCATGTTGGAGTGTCCCTCCTTATCAGGTCAATATTTTTCATTTTTCATTTCATATTTACATGTAGGAGAATATTTAATGTAGTATGCACTTTTAACGTCTCGGAACAAACGCAGATGAATGGATGTAAAAACTAAACTCCTTCTAAAAGTGACACTTGTGGTACCCGAATACAAACAAGAAAAACAAGTCAAATATTTAGCATCAAGATTGTATTCAGCTGGGTTTGTACTTATATCATGCCGGAACAAACATTTAAAGGAACTGATGAATGGGTATACATGGAAATTCAAATACAGGGTATATCACATTCCAACTACTTATAAATGTGATAATCGACATCGTCTCACTTCATATAATAGAAAATACAAATTCAATATTTATTTCCACAGGAACTAACTTCTAATCCAAATATTAACTGTGCGAAAGGGACTTTGGAATTATGATGACGTCATATACATGTAGTAGAGTTCCTTGTGAATTGTGGTTTCGGTTTATTTTCGCATGGTTAGACTATAACTGATGACAAAAAGTGTATAAATATAATGAAATGCAAGTAACAGTTACATTTTAATTGATTTAAAAACCATAATCAATTTCTAGCATTTTTGCATGGTTGCCGGGAAATTTTGCTGTATCTCATTGAAATGCGAGCAACACATTTCTTTACTCTTGCGCCAATTCTGTTTAAAAATAATACGGGTCATTGGCAATACTTTCATGTTGGTATTACCTATGGGAAATTATGCTGATACCGTGCTGTCCTGATTAAATACGAGTGGAAGGTTGTCATATCATCTACTTGTATTTCAAAGAAAGATTGAAAATACGGTGTTTTTTAAAATAGTAACGAATGAATTATCAGATTGTTTCCATTTCCTTGGATATTCCAGGATTGTGGCTATACTGGTTGTATCGCAAAAAGGAAATCCAAGTTTGATCATCAATATTTTCCAAAATATTACACTGGTGATTAAGAAATTTATATCACTGAAAAGTGCAACTCACTACTAATCTAATGGTACCTTTTCCAACTCACCAATGCCACTCATCACTTAACCCCATCGTTCTGAAAATGTCTTACAAAATTGTGAGTGGTTCACTGTCAGGCTCCTTGTGATGGGTTGTTTGAATGTGCCTAAAATTAAACCCAAGTTTGATCATCAATAATTTTAAAAATATTACAGTAATGAGTATGAAAATTATATTACTGGAAAGTGCAACTCGTTACCATTTTAGTGGTACCTCTCTCAGCTCACCAATGTTATGCATCACTGAACCCCGTTGTTCTGAAAAGACGTCTCCGCGACAAGTTTCAAAACAGTCTCAAACTGTTTCAAAACCGTCTCAAAGTAGTCCCAAATCCGACTCAAACCCATCTCCGCGAAGTGAGATGCCGCCAAAACCCTTTTATAGTGCGTTTAAAAAGAAGGTAATCCATTTTTGGATGGGCCATATTCCCAGCTCATCTATTTTCGATAATTATTTGATTTATATAATTGGAGATAAACTCCTCACCTTTACAATGATACCTTTCTTGAATTATAAATATAACACATAACCGAATAAATCGCAAATGAACGAGGCAGGTACAAAATCATTTTTTCCAAGTTGTTATCAAGGATAAAAGACTGAGTGGGTGCTTTCAAAGGAGTCACACATCATCGCACGCAATCCTATTCAATGTGCTGGGACAGCAGGGACAGTATTCACTCAGTCTTCTTTCATTTTCTTAAAACTTGGAAAAAATGAATTCTGTACTTTCATTTTCATTTGCAATATACTAACTTATGCTTTACATTTATGATTTAAGAAAGGTACCATTGGAAAGGTGGAGAGTTCACTTTTAATGTTATGTTACATATGAACAGCAAAAATAAATGAGCTTGGAATATGGGCCCTCTAAAAATGAATTACCTTTTTTCTGAAACGCACTGTATACAGTGCGTCCCAAATAAAAGTAAACCCAACTTTGAGAGCCTCGTATCAAAATTGTATTACTTCATTAATTTTTATATTATGACAAAGAGTAACTTATATTCTATCCAGTGATACCAAAATTCTATCTGTACTGTCATAGATGACTGAGCACTCGAATTCTCAAAAACTTTGGTCAAAAACATATTGTTCCAAGTTTTATTAGAAGCAACCACGGCTCTCTGATCATTCATTCTGTGTGTAAGGTCAGCCTTCCTAAATCCATTCATAATGTACAATGGATTACTTGGACTATTTAAATGCAAGGGCTGCTTTTACTCAAACTTGGGACAGGGCAAATTTTACATTTGTTTTCTAAAGCCCAAATGCTTAGTCATCCATCACAACACAGGTACAAGTTTGGTATCATTGAATAGAAAATGAGTTACTCTGTATCATGAAATAGATATCAAGGTCACATGAGCTATAAAATTTTAATATGAGGCTCTCAAAGTTGGGTTTACTTTTTTTCTGGAACGCACTGCATAGTAGATTAAAAACACGAGACCATCCTCATCTGTTAATGCATTCACGTGCCTCCATCGTATGTCTCTTTCCCTAATTTCTTCTTTGACTGTGATATTGCTGTATCTTCACCTTCAAACTGCGGGTCATGCATGTGATCAGTATTCCCCGTGACTCTCCCATTTTCATAATTACTGTTATTTATATCACGTTTCTTGACCATATCTCATAAAACAAAGACATACGTAGGCAGTAAAAGAATATGACCCGCGACCCTGCAATGATGCTGGTAGAAGTATTATTTTGTTTTATTATAATGATAATAGAAGTTAGCTTATATATTTAGAAGTGCTTCTTAAAACTTGTAGGTTCTTTTTTTTTATAGCCAAACGAAGGACATTTCAAAATAAAGGACCAAATGCCCTTGTAGTATGGGTAAGACATTTAATTACTCCATTGTCCACAATATTCTATTTCTTTATTAAGTTATAATTAAAAGTTATAGTGATCATGAGACTCATTACATCGTGCTGAAAGAGAACTTTTACACGTCACGGTTGCTTGGTAGATATTTATTTACAAATTTTCCTGAAATTGTGAAAAATACATATAAATCAACAAAGATGTTTGAACAAATTTTCACAATATTTCAACACAAAAATGTTAATCAGAATTTAAAACGAGTTAACAGCAAGGGTTGTTCAACTATTTTACACAAGAATTGCTCACTTCCAGTCACATCGATTGCATAAAAGTTTAAACAGGTTCTGATTTTAGGGAAAAAATAACAACGTATATGACAATCATTGTTGCGTTGTTTTTCTGTTCTTACCAGCACCTGATTATTCTTTATTTTTATATATTGTTATTTTCTCAACATATCAATCAGAATTCCTTTTTCTTGTATGACTTTGTTTGAGGATTAGAACCACAGACACGCCCTATAGCCCTCTAATTAACTGTTGTGAGTATACAGGGTGTATCAATAAAAACGGGACAGATTTGAAAAGTCTGCCAAAATTTCATTTCAAATTATAATGTCTATATTTTGATGTCAATACGATGCTCTGAAGTCTTATCTTTCAAATGCAATTTGAAACAATAAGTTTCGTTCAAGCTTGAGCGCACACAGAACGTTTTTGTCAGGGGCTCAAAAAAAAGGCTTGCGCACAAAATAGAAAAAATTAGAAATACTATCATCAGACTTCTTGCTTACCAGCAGACTTACTTTTAACCTTTTCATTATCTTTGCCATTAGTTTTTGAAATATGCTTTCAAAATACATTTACAAAGCTATTTATTTACTTGAATTGCTTTTTGTTTTGTTTTGTTTTTGTTTTTTTCCGTTAACATGTTATCTTTAAGCACTGAATATTCCCTCAAACTAAGAAAAATAAATATGAAATGTTATCAACCCAAGAAAGGGAATTTGGTTGGTTGAAGATTATTTGATTGATTGACTGCTTTGTTTGTTCGTTTGTTTATTTGATTGATTGATTGTTTGATCGATGGATTGATTTAATAATTGATCGATTGATTGATTGAAGGAAGGATTGATAGATTGACCATTTTGAATGATTGATGGTTTGATTAATTCATTTTTCTTTAAATGATTGATTGATGATGATTACTTTTTTGTATCGATTGTTCAAATGATTGATTAAGTCGTTGGAAGAATCATAGGAAACCACCTCATTAGACTAACATAATCATATATCAGTGTAAAGTAACAATCAATCCGAATGTAGTACCCGATTTAAAATAAATAATACCCCCTTTTTTAACCTTGGACAAAAACTTTCCGTGTTCGTTCAAGCATAGAACAAAACAAACAAAGCAATCAATCAATCAATAAATCAATCAAACAATCAATCAAACAATTAAACAAGCATCGACATCCCTTTCTTGGGTTGACAAAAAAGGCATTTAAGTTTGAAGGAAAATTTATTGCAAAAAGATTAGATATTAAAATGACAAAGAAAACAAAAACAAAAATAATTACAGTCAATAAAAAGCTTTGTAAATGAATTTCAAATCATAATTCGAAAATATTGGCAAAGAAAAAGAAAAAGTTTAGAAGAAGACTGCTGATTAGCAAGAAGTCTGATGATCATATTTTTCGTTTTTCCATATTTGTGCGCAAGCCTTTTTGAGCCCCCGATAAAAATGTTCTGTGTGTACTCAAGCATGAACGAAACTTTTTTTTTAAATTACGTTTGAAAGATAAGACTTCAGAGCATCTATTAACATAGAAATATAGACATCATGATTTGAAACAAAATTTTGACAGACTTTTCAAAACTGTCCCGTTTTTATTGATACGCACTGTAGTACAAAGAGAACCAGTTTCTTTGAAGGGTATTATAATTAATAAGGTGAAAGATCGATGCATTGGACACCCCTGGGGATCATCGATCTTGCCTTTATTTTCTGCAGAATTCGTGAACCCCAACATCCTCTCTTCTGGAAACCATAAGTCGGGAACGGGTGCACCAAGCAGTTACATGAATATTTAAGATGGAAGAGTTTTTTGGTAAATCTAAGAATATAAAATGTCAAAGTTTGAATTTATTGTATATTAGCATGTGAGAGATGATGGGGGAAAAAACACATATCGCTGGAAAAATGAGATCCGAAACCATTACAACTTTATATAAGTATCCGATAAAAAGTGTTTTCTATCAAAGACGGCATGGGTCCGTTCTCTCTCTCTCTCTCTCTCTCTCTCTCTCTCTCTCTCTCTCTCTCTCTCTCTCTCTCTCCCACTTATTCTTCTTTTTCTTCTTCTTTTTGATTTAAAACAACTTGGGAGGCATGGAAATGGAGGAAAGTTTCAAGAAAATTATATTCGTATATTGCTTTCTGGCTGTGATATTCAAATAGGCCTACTTAATATCACAGCCAGAAAGCAATATACGAATATTAAGTATTATGTATCAAATACTTGTCCGGAAGGCCCTGACGATAGAGTTGATTATGGTTTATCTGTCAAAATTGAATTTTCAAACTAAGTTTTAACGTAAGTTTATAATTAATGTTATTGGCCCGTATTCACAAAGGTGGCCTAAAGTTAAGTATGGCTTAAATCTTCGGTTCAACTATGACTAGCAAAATGGGAGACAAAAGTTTTCTAAACCACTAAAGCATGATCTTAGAATCTAGTAAACGCGTAAGGAACATTACAATGTAGACACATTTGTCTCCCATTTTGCTATATTAGCCATTGTTAAACCACAGATTTAAGCTAGGTTTAACTTTAGGCCACCTTTGTGAATACGGGCCATTGAATCTTACCAAAACTATTCCCCAGCTTAAAAATTCACGAAAAGTCTTGACTGTGTATTATATTTCTCATTCAATTACTCCAACCATAGACGTAAGAGGAACGTCTATGCTCGAACCATCAACATTGTGTGTTTTTTCGAAGCTCTTTTGAAACTGTTATGGTAAGAGATAAATAGGTTCCTTGATGAGCTGGCTACAAGACAAAATGACGTAGCCACGAGTATAGTGTAAACTGATTAATGAAATTATGCCAATTGTTATGATAAACAAGTACACATTCATGAAATAAACCAACCTCATTTCACAGATCAGTACACCCCGACGCGTCTTACTTTTTCTTTTAGTTCACTTGGTCATTAAAATGGGAGGAGAATGATTGTGTACTTAGTATATGTCTTTATACTCGTCACAGTATGTGGCTCGAGTGACGTAGGTTTAAAAGAACTGTTCACTCTTGCAGAACGCACTGGCCTGGAGGACGCTTTCCATCTTGTTCATGATGATCTTAAGCCACCAACACAATAATCAGAGGGTATAATAGAAGGGATTATCATTTAAGGTTCTTTTGTGTGGTACTTAACTTTACATCTCTATTAATTTCTAGGTAAAGTCGTAGGGAGACTGTTCCTCATATGTAGGTCCAATGGTGGGGAGGAGGAATCCTTTTGTGGACTGATCAACTCCATCACAATATACCTTAACGAGTGACAGTTCTAAAGAACTACTTATATCGAGTACTTTCAGAACAATATATGTTGGCAAGCGCACAGCCCCAATTTAATTTTCAGACGAATTAATGACAAGAAAGTTCAATGGAAAGTACCATGCTGCGATAACGCTTTTAAACGCTAAATGTTCCATTAATGTCGAAAGAGGTCAGCAATTTTCGCAAACCGTATTTGTTTCAAGTACTTGCTTTGTAAATTAGTGTACGCAATCAATAACCTTAGTAGACAAAAAAAAGTTTTACAATAAAAAAAAAAAAAACGCTCGGGATAATATGCGTAAGTCAAAAATGAAAAGACAAAACAAAATAAGCGATACGACCCTCCTACTTCTAAAGGGTAGTCTTGTATATTTATTCGATCCTCACAGCAGGAAAATATTGTCTCCAGGCGAATCCATCTTCATTGCAAAGATCATAAAAACATTTATACACTCGATGGGAGTATATCTCAATTTCCCTGAAGAGAAGAACATCGGATAATAACGATTGAAAGAGGAATATTGGGAGTCGGAATATACTGAGGTGTTATAATACATGTGCTTAGATCGATGCCCGTTAATACCCCCGTCACACTGAGCTCGTTCCTACTACGTCCTTGCAAATTTTGCCGAACGGGCATAGTCTGTGTGTAAACTGAGTGGACGTAGTAAATACTTCTTACGATCTGTTTACGAACTTCATGGACTAGCTCGGTCGGATTTTCAAAAAAGTGTTCAAAAAAATCGGGCGCCCATCTCGTCCCAAAATTTAACGGGGTGGCAACGGACCTGAAACGAGATGGACGTACTACAAACGAAATTGCCGTACTTAAATCGTTCTAAAGATGTGCTAGGACGTCTTACAAACGAGCATTGTATATTAATTATTCAAGTTCTAAAATTAAACGTAGTGACAACGTTCCTTAAACGGGTAGGACTTACTCTAAACGAGAAGGACGTACTACGAATATACGTTTCAATTTTTAAACAGAACGGCATGTCATAATTCCGTCACACTGAGCTAGTTCTCACTGCGTTCTAGGTAGTTCTTGGTGAACGGGCTCAATCTGTTTACGGACTGAACGTAGTACAGACCTTTTAGAATCTAGTACAGACGGTTTACAATCTGTTTACGAACTTGGCGAACGGGCCCGAACGGAGAAGAACGGAAAGGCATTCCGTTTTTTTTTAACATGTTCAAAAATCGTACTACCTTCAAGTTCTAAAATTAAACGTAGTGACAACGTTCCGTAAACGGGTAGGACTTACTCTGAACGAGAAGGACGTACTACGAACATGGTACCTAACTTTTATCATGCTGCGCATAGGCACTTTTAGTGACGGTTTGGACGTGCTACGACGGTATAGAGTGAAGGAGCCGTTTACTCGGTCTGAACTCTATAACAACGTATTGCGGACGCGATAAAGACGGAATTGACGTAACGATAACTATTTATGAACTGCCTAGTATCGTATTCAAGAAATTATTTTTCAAAGTTATAAGTTCCACCCGACAAAAGCCCGTTCAGCAATTTTTTAAAGAACGGGCAAGAACGTTAAAGAACGTTATAGAACGACCTCAGTGTGACGGCCCCCTTACAGAATACTTCATTTTGGTTGGACGTGCAGATCTATTTCAATCGTTAATTCCGTTACCTCTTTTTTGTATTTGATTTGATTTATTTGTCAAGTATAAACAACATTCACATAAGCTTGACGGGATGACCCATGAAAGCCCTAGAGCTTATTTACAACGGGGTCCCAACATAATAGAATAAAGTTGATACAAGTACAAAATTATAAATTGTAATATAGGTCTGTACCTCGTCTGTCCCAATTTTTTATGAATCTCATTGTTTGTGTGTACAATTTTAATATAATAATAATAATAATAATAATAATAATAATAATAATAATAATAATAATAATAATAATATAATAATAATATAATAATAATAATAATAATAATAATAATGATAATAACAGTTTTAAACTTCACAAAAAGTATTTTGACTGCTTATTATAATCCTCATTTCATTGCTCCAACCCTCAGCATTATGTGTTCTTTTGAGGGCTCTTTTGAAACTGTTATCTTCAGAAGACTATGGGTTGGCTATACAAAACGACAAATTGCTATAGCCACGAGTGAATGTAATTTTTAAGTGATTAATCTAACTCTGTCTACATTGTTATAATAAACTTCTATGCATCCATTTACCTATAATAAAAAAAAAAAATTAAAAAACAACCTCTTTTCACAGATAGGTACACCCCGACGTCTTTACTTTTTCTGAAAATTAACTTGATCATTAAAGTGGGAGGAGAATGATTGTGTACTTAGTATATGTCTTTATACTCGTCACAGTATGTGGCTCGAGTGACGTACTTTTAAAGAACTGTTCTCTCTTGCAGAACGCACTAGTTTGGAGGACACCTTCCATCTTGTTCATGATGATCGTGTTAAACTGTCAACACAATAATCAAAGAATAGCTATAAGAGATTATCATTTAACGTTCTTTTGTGTGGTACTTAACTTTACATCTCTATTAATTTCTAGGTAAACCGTAGGGAGAACTGTTCCGCATGTGTAGGTCCAATGATGGGGAGGAAGAATCCTTTGTGGACTGATCGACTCCTTCACAATATACCTTAATGAATGACAGTTCTAAAGAACTGCTTAATCGACTCCTTTCAGAACAATATATGTTAGCAAGCACACAGCACCAATTTAACTTTCAGAAGAATTAATGACAAGAAAGTTGATATCAACTTCAGTGGAAACTAGCATCCTGTGATAACGCTAAAAGTTCTATAAATGTCAAAACAGTTCAGATATTTTGCAAACCGCATACGTTTTTAATACTTACTTTGAAAATTAGTGTAAGCCTACGCTATCAACAACCTTAAACCGGCATAAAATTACTTTCAAATAAAAATTTGAAGGGGAAAAAAATCCTCACTCAGGGTATGCGTTCATCAAAAATAAAATGATAATATAGATAAGCGATACGACCCTCCTACTTCTAAAGGGTAGTCTTGTATAATTATTCGATCCTCACAGCAGGAAAATATTATCTCCAGGCGAATCGATTATTTTCATTGCAAAGATCATAAAAACATTTATACCCTCGATGGGAGTATATCTCATTTCCCCGAAGAGAATACATCGTTTATTGAAAGAGGGATCTGGGAATCATACATCGACTGTAGATCGATGCCCGTTTCCAGTTAATACTTCATTTTGGTTGAGTAAGCAGATCTATTTGAATCGTTAATTCAGTTACCTCGTCGGTCCTAAGTTTTTAATGAACCCCCATGATTGTATGTGTGCACTATTTAGAACTAGATATCACGAGGGAGTCGATATAAAAACATGTATTTTGTAAAATACTGGATGCAAGACTATTGTAAGAAAGTGTACAATTATGTGTCCTATAGAAAAAGAAAGAAAACAATTGTGCCTGTTCATGATGAAAAACATTCATTGAATTGTCTTTTATCGTGATGTCTTCAAAAAAACTTAATCATCAGTGATATACCCCATGAGAAGGGTAGTTAAAATCATTGGATATTCTAAGTCACTAAATTAGACAAGGGTTAAAACGCCACTTTTGGGGGGTGACTGAGCCTATTTTTCTACTAACCTTGCATTTACCACCGAGGATATACTTTATAACATCCGTCTGAGCCCATCATCATGATCAGTTATGAATATTATTTGAGGGTGTGGTTTGTCAGTATATAGTTGCAAGGTCACGATGGATCGATCAGATTTGATTAGCATTTAAGTTTAATAAACGCATTTATTTCCAAACTTTAGGCTGAAGCAAAGAGATACTAGACTCTTCAGCTGAATAGGCCGAATAATCTTGAACCTGGTTCTCAGTACATCTTTATTGAAATGGGTATAGAGAGTAAAAAGGAATGTAAATATAAAAAGGAAGTGAATATGAGCATTGAATAAGCTCGTGTCAAGAAAAGAAAGAGATGTTTTTCGTCAATCATTATCAAAAAATCCAGACAGCTTCTATGACATTATAGGTCGTTGACATTTGCAACAATGCCAAAGAAATAATTTATGAAGCAATCGCTTGAAGGGGGCGCTATTGTCATATATCCATTACCTGATTACGCAGTTATATAGCCATTCTTTTTTGGCTGTGTGTGTGTGTTTTTTTGTTTTTTGTTTTGTTTGTTTTTTTAATGTTTTTTTTTTTTTTTTTAATATTTTAGGGGATGTTTATTAAAAGAATGTGAGTTTCAAAAATTTTGATACAAATATTACTCTTAAAATAATTAGGCAACAATTTCCGACTTCTGGGCACCTGAAACAATATTTTCCCAGATTTTGGGTAGAACCAACCAACTAGAATTCACTGGAAATTACTCGACATTTTAAATGTGTTACCGTATAGCAAGCGATGAAATCTACAGCACATACATTATGATCGTTTCTTTTTTTTTATAATAAGTATAAATATGTCCTCTAGCCTTGGTGGAAAATGTTATTCCATCGGAGTGGTTAGAATTTCAAAGATACAATCATTTCCCGGAAAACGATAGAAAGGGATATTGGTAAAATATTAAATTACCAGGCTGCGATTAGAGCTGAAATTACTTTACAAAAAAAAAAATAATAATAATAAAAATAAAAAAAATGAAAATAAATAAATAAATAAATAAATAAATAAATATTTCAAGAAAATAATATATATATATATATATATATATCGAATCACTGCACTTTAGCATCTCAGGAAGTAGAAAAGGTGTCTTAGGGCAAATAAAGCAAAAAAAGATAATCACAGTTAATATCTCCTGACTTATTATACTCATTTAAAATGATTTAGGGCTATGCTTTACGAACTTGAACAAAAACGAAATATATATTTTTTTAATTGTTGTAAAGATAGAGATGAGCATAGGGCTACGTGCTATAAGTTTATAAGAGTTTTATGAAAAGAATACCGATAAAGATGCGTTGCATTACTTCACTGTCTAGTTTGTGTCATTATCGAAGCATAAGACATATTGTAAAACTAATACAGAGAGGGTCCGAACGTCATATAGATAGTTGCATAAAATCATGAAATATTTATAATTTCCCAAAAATGTTTGTTTGTTGTTTGTTTTCATTCGTTAATATAAATTTTTGTCTACGGGTAGTGTTCAGAGATAAGAATTAGTCAGAGCGGATTTCCCCCTTCTGTTTTTGTCGAACTTCTGGTTTATTAATTCCGTCAAAATAATATATACTAGAGGCGGCGGTATTGACCCGAAAATTAGTGCCCCTTTTCATGACTATAAAAATCTATATAGAACTTTAAGTCAAGAAAATCTATCTTCAACATGGATACAAAATAGGGTCTATAATGCACAATTATCTCCAACTTTGGCTCCACATTTTCGGCTCGCCCTTTTTTTACTGTTCATTACTTAATGAATAGTAAAAAAAAAAAAAAAAAAAAAAAAAAAAAAAAAAATAAATCCAATCCATTAAGATTCTTACAAGTATAAATATAAAGGCACATTTTCTGCACATCTCCCTTTTAGAATACTTTTCTTTTTATTCCTTGATCTCAAGTGCCCCTTTTTTCAGAAAAAGTGCCCCTTTTCCTTCTCGACCCCCACTTTCAAATTCGTTCTGCCGCCTCTGATAATAATATACATTACAAAATAAAGATCATACATTTATATACATGTAGCAAAAAATATGAATAACATGCATTGCATCATTGTAAATGCTTAGTTATGTTCGAATTAAGTATGTTTCAAAAATTAAATATCAGAACTTTTGAAAAAGCGGGTAAGCAACATTGTAAATCAAAGTTCACATTGAAAAAGTAATATAATATATAAATGTCTATTCATCAGTTCTTGCATCAAGTTTACAAATAAGTTTAAATTATATCATCTTTGAGATGTCTTTTTTAGAAAAAGGAAAAAAGGTTTCTGCAAAAAAAAAAAATTTTTTTTTTTAATTATTGAGCAATACAATCATTAAATCATAACCAAAATAATTATTGTTTCAAAATGAGATTACACAATATCAATTAACACTTTACAGGCCTAATGAACAACTTCGTAGCCTTTGTGACAAAACTCAAGTTATGTCATCAAATAGAGTTTGCAATTGACTACTCAACCACCCCTGAAATTCAAAATGAATTAAACATATCGGGAAAAAGATGTGACTCGAATACATTTTGGCATGAAAATGTAATCATGTTGCGGGTAGGGACTAGATATCGGTGATGGAGGTAAGCTTTTAAGGGTCGATCCGAATTAGTTCAAAAGGTAATTGGAAACTGGGCCATAAGACAGGTGCCTTTATATCCCTTTGGACGTATTCCCAAGGTTGGCCATTTGCGAAGCCATCTTACGAAAGTTAGATGCAGAATAACTTCATACAATATATTTTTCTATATTCTATAAATTCTATCTTAAAATGTATCTATTTCAATAAAAGAAGAACACGAAAGAAAATGTCGGTGGAGGTCTGGTGAAAATCGGATAAAGGATTAGAAATGAAAGGGTACGAATGTTCAAGTTTGAAGATTTATGACATACGTTCGAAATGCTCCTCCATAATGATGGGGGAAATTGTTAATGTAATGAATGGCTATTTTTTCTTGGAGGAATATTTTTTTGTAGAAGTTTCTATTGAATTTTGTATATATATTTACAAAATGAAATTTAAATATGACGTTATAACGTCGAAAAAATAAGAAATTAAAATTCCAAACTTCCATGAATTTTGGTCAAGTCTATATTTCTCTGATATTTATCTGCTTCTATCTAAACCAAATTCATTTCAATGTGGATTATGTGGTAATAACCAACATCTATAGTTTATTAACGGAATGGAGTGGTATGTGGTTTTAATGGTGAGAACTGAAGCTTACTGTTTCGAGAAAATAAAAATAAACGAAAATGAAAAAATATCATTTTAATGTTAGAAATGGATACATAACAAGCCTACACCACGAGTAGATGTCGATACCTGTAAGCACATCGAACTTATTAACTCGTTCACTTAAAATTGGTGATGACAATTTATTGATGAAAAACGTACACCATGAAACGAAGGAAAAGAATGCCCTTTTGTTATACTCACTTAAGGGGTGATACTGCAACTGAACTTGCCTGAAACCCGCCCACCCTCAACAAATATCATGTTATATTCATATTAACACCCTTAGATAGAAATCCCAAACTCGTTATTAGATGACGGAAGAGGGGTAATCAAGATTAAAGTATGCACTTAAGTGTATACTACATCTATGTTCTATATGGGTTTTCATTTTCGCCTATCCACTGGTAAAGTGACGATATTGTACGGTGAAGTGGCAAGTATGTAAGCATCCTCTTTACCCATTCCTTACCGCTAAGGGCTCATCAAGAGAGTAACCATACATCCACGTGAGGGGCTAAGCACGTGGCACGATGATATTGATGCAGGCGGCGTCATTTTACGTTGCAATTACTCGTGGATTTTATAGAGCGGTGAAAAAATAGGCCCGCTTGATCACCAAGATCCACAAAAATCATTACAATATGCATAATTCGCGAGATCTAGATTTACCCCTTAAATTGCGTTTTTATCCTATCCGGGGCATTTTTAATAACTAAGTTTATAAAAGAATCGAATCGAGGCAAGTAATTTACTTTTTCTAGAGCTTAGTTCCCCCCTGAAGTCCAATGTTTTTTCTTAGAATAATTGCATTTGTCACGTTTGTTCAAAGAAAGCCCTCTATTTTCCCGCTTTTCTTTTTTTCATAATGTCTTGGCCACACAATTTGTGTTAGAATTTAGAATTACTTATCATATTGATTCTATTTTTGTCGCAGATAGCATTGACATAACATGGTGATTGTTTGTTGGTTTAAATATTCACAATTATTGGCAATTGATACAGGATTTGGGGTAATAATTAGTTCAAGTACCCGGAGTTGGTTAAAGGTTGGGCAATTTGTTGCCTATTTCACAAAAGAGTGTATATAGTTGTATAAAGCATATGATATCATTTTGAAAGAAAAATATTTACAAGTGAAGAGATTCATTCTAAAAGGGACTAAATTATGATTTGATGAAAATTGAGTTATCAAAATCAAACTACTGTTTAAGCTTGTCTTCAGACAAAATGATTGGGGAGCAATAAAAATGATGTTAAAAGTCTTTTAATATTTCTCTACTGTAAATTACATTTCACAGAGCTGTCTAGTTCTGAATGATTTTTGGTATAAAGTTAAAAGGAAAGACTAAACCCGAAATATTCACTTAAAATATTGACCCCCGAGACATACATTTTTGTTGAATATCCTTTTGATACGAAACCCATTTGATATGAAACTGAAGCTCAGAAAACTATTAGACCCTTGAATGTTTCAACTTTACAAAAAAGAATGAATGATTTTTTTTTTGTTGTATAAAATGAAAAGGAAAGACTAACCCCAAATAGTTCACTTAATAATATTGACCCTTCCTTAGGGGGCAAAAGCTCCGGGGCCCCATCTCATTTAAAAAAATGTTCGTAAACTGTACCTCTTGTGTGCAAAAACGTTACCCTTGAAATGACATTGGACCACTGTGTCTATTCAATTCCAAGTTGATACCGTATACTACATGACTCACTTTCTCAATGTTTTAAAATTTATTATCCCTGATAAATATCATGATTCTTCTTTCTTTCATCGATCCGTTTGCGTAAATATTCATATTATGAATTGCAGCGCCGTGAAAACCAAAAACAAGAAGATATGACAAAGCTGCAAAAATATTATTTCTTCTTCTTAATCAAATCTATCATGCTTATATGCATATAACCAATATGTCAAATGTGTACATTCAATGAATGCTTACTTCGGTTTGAAAAAAAAAAAATGTGCGGTTCTGTCCCATATTACGCCTGCTCCACCAAGTTTGTGTAAAATCAAAGCTGTGTTGGTGATTTTATTTCAATAGGGTACATGCAGGTAATATGGCCCCCTAAGCTCATTTGCCTAATTTGCATAAAATTACGAAATAACACACAGTCTAATCTTAGTTTATATGAATCAATAACTACTGCTCTAACTTTTATTGTGAAGAAACACAATTATCACCAACCCCCCTGTTTGCAATATTCAAATGTTGACGTCATTACCAAGGTGCCCATATTACCTGCATGTGCAGGTAATATGGGCACATGTATTTAATGTATGTTTTAAAAACTACAATGACTCTACCATGTCTGGAATTTGCTTAAAATGTTGAAAATCATTAACTTTAAGCTATAATTTGAAATTATAAGACCCTTCAGTAAATCTTTTGACTATATATTCCATTGTTATGTATTTTGTATATTATTTCTTTTTTTAATATTATTTAAATATTATTTTCATTATACAAGTCATCAATATAGGCTACAATAAGTTATTTAATTAATTATATACTGTAGCATACCCCAAAAATCGTAGCAAGAGATTGATGCCTCATTCCCAAATACTCAGTACCAGAATCAATTTCCGCCATTTTGGATGTCCCCATATTACCTGCACTAATGTTGCTGGTCAGGAAAGCATTCAATCCACATTGCACCCTTCACTAAAAAAATTGACCTGTACACGCTAGTATGATCAAAATGAAACTATAAGCTTACTAAATATACAAAACAATTGAGGTTACCCCCTCAAACACCCTTTCACAATCACATTCTGTGAAAATATCAAATTTTACATCAGGGTTTAAAAAATGCCGTAAGTTTTACCTACCTGTTGTTTTTAGCAATTTTCTCAGAGAAATCTTCGGCATCGGATGCTCTCACGACAATTATTTTCGTATACAGTTCATATGAACAAATATTGGTGCTCACACCGGTCACCGGACACGGTCGACGTTCACGACATGATTTGCTTCAGGTGCCCATATTACCTGCTGGCCCATATTACCTGCATGTACCCTATTTCTTTTTCAATTCCTTTTTTAATGAACCACAGTCAATAATGTTATTATTTGTTTTGCTGCCAAATCCCTATTTATATACCTTATTATCTATTTTTTAGATATAGTCAAAATAAGGTAAGTGTGTGTATATATAATATATATATATATTATATATATATATATATATATATATATTATATATATATATATATATAATATATATTATATATAATGTGTAATGGAAGAAAAAGATCTTTTTTTTACATATCGAGCTTTCGGCTAATTTGCCTTCATCAGATTTCTGAGAAAAATCATAATAAGAACAAAAACCATAAAAATAAAGAAACATACAGACAAAAACAGGCACCAACAAATATCTGAAATAATGTATAAACAAAGTAAAGAAAATAGATAATGTGTACAGATATTTCGTCTACCTATACGGGAACTTACTTTTTTTGTATTGTGCTTATAGTAAGTTCCCCCTATTTCAGATATCAATAATTTTTAAACCAAAGGGATTGGAAAAAATCTATTTATCTCCAGTGGAGGTAATTGCCAGTTGTAGGTAATTTCATTTGCTACCATGTGTGACCAAATCTTTGAAAGAATCATTATGTCATGCTTCAGTGAGGAATGTTTAAAGGCAAAAATGTCATATTTTTGAAGTTCACAAACTGATTATCAAACTTGAATAAAGATTTTGGAACAATATTCAAATTTTCTACATCACACTTGTCAAAAAAAGATGCCACATTGTGTGCTCTAACATACATGATCATGGTCAAATTTCACGGTTGGGTGAGCACTGGTTTAAAATTGCCAAAACTGCATTTTTTTTTGTGAATTTCACGTTGGATATTTGATCACATATGATGGAATTCTGTTTTTTAAGTGTATTTCGACCTTTGTAACAATTCATTCATGGTTTTTGACTGTATTTTGCACTTGGATTGAGAAAGGGTTTATTACACGACACTAAAAACCTGACTAAAATCTTTTTCTTATATACTGTTCGTCTACTCAAGAAAGGAACATGGTTTACCTGCATGCTCTTACAATGTTCTTCAAGTGAGACATATCATGTGACTTCTTCTCCAAATTTAATCCATAGACTATTTTATGTATTATTAAGTGTTTGCTCACTTGTATCATATTTTATATCTTAATTATATTGTTATTTACCACTATTTTTCCGTGCCTTAGATAAAATGATATCAATGGCAAATAAAATATTGAATATTATATGTTTTCTTTATTGGAGCAATGTATTGTTTTCCATGGCTCCAGTAGCTATTGGCCTAAGCGTTTTTCTTGAAGAAACTGAA
Organism: Paracentrotus lividus; assembly: GCA_940671915.1. Lineage (NCBI taxonomy): Eukaryota > Metazoa > Echinodermata > Echinoidea > Camarodonta > Echinidae > Paracentrotus > Paracentrotus lividus. Next base: position 10,027,793 of record CALNVZ010002100.1, read on the forward strand.
AACAGGCATATTGCGTCATATAGGAAGATATGATAAATAAACTTCTTACGACAATCGTCTTGTACTTTAACTCATTGAGAATGGAGAGTTCCTCCGTCTTATTTGGATTGATAAAAACTTTATTTGATAATAAGCATTAATATTATTACACTCGTTGCTATCCTAGTGTATTTAAAAAAAAATCCAGTTTAACATTGATCTACTTTGTCATTTCAAGTGAAAGAGATGTAAAAAACAAAAAACAAAACAACAAACATCATCAATTTACAGCTTACGAGACTATCATACACTGCAAAAACGCTGGTGTTAAATATAGCAACACCATGCGGGTGTTAAATTTGTGTGTGAGATTTCGGAATTTAGAATGCTATCTCTCTACACACCACTTTGGTGTTAAGACAAATTCTGAAAAAGCACTTTGTTGAAATTTTTGCAGGTAAAAGTCATATCATTTGATATATATCAATTATAAATATCATAACACCAAAATATAGCAGCAAATTAGCTTTGTTTTAAGTTAACTGAATATTTTTACCACCAAAGCTGGTGTATTTAACACCAGCCCTGGTATCTATATCCGACCACACGATGGTGTTAAAATTAACACAACAAGATAAAATCAACCACTCACTAGCGTAAATTTCGCTCGCCCTATCTATTCATCAGGGGGGATGACGCTTTGTTTTTTACGTAATTTCCCCAGATGAATAGCATTCTATACGATTACGCCAGTGAAATCAACACCCACTGGTATCAAATTCGAATTAACACTATGAAAAAGTGGTCAAATTAACACCAGAATGTGGTGTTAAAATAACACCAAATAGTTTTATTAATGTATTTCTAACACCCAAACTGGTGTAATATAACACCAGTTGTGTGGTCGGATATAGATTCCGGGCCTGTGTTAGATTTAACACCCGGGTGTAAAATTTAACACCCCAGTTTTTTGCAGTTGTAGTAAGCGGGAAATACAAAAATGAAGTTTACTGTATAAAACACACAGGTTATTTATTTTCAGACAACAAAATAGTGCTGAAATACTTTCTTCTAAAAAGTTTATTATAAATTAAAAAAAAAAACAGAAATGGGAGGGTCGTACGCCCCAGAAAAAAAGGCCTTTGAAACGTTATATCATGTTCTGCTATAAAGAAATAAATAAAGTGACATTTTTGATTAATGATACTAAATTTGATACGTTTCTCGATGTGTTCGCATTGTTCATGTAGGAAACACTAGATGAACTATTCTGAGAGACATGATTCCTGAAACTAAAAATCCAGAGGCATACGTCACGAATAGGGGAAGGGGAACTTTTTTCTTCTTTTTCTTTTTTTAAGCTTTTTGTCGTTTTGGTGTTTTGTTTTTTGTTTTTTTTTGTTTTTTCGTCACACGTGGTCAGCTTGTTCGCAGGTGTTTTTGTTATATATTTTTTTATATGCTTTCTTCCGTGGTTCGAAAAACTGGTTCAAATCTTGCAAGATTATTTTAAGATTATATCTATTATCGGCAAATATTTGTAAATCAAATCAAGGGGTCACAGATTAGGATCACAACTCTAACCTTCATGTACCGCTTGAAAAAAATGACACGATGCTAACTCGACCGATGGGTCCGTCTCATATACGCTCTTACTCTGAATTGATAAAATTATTAATCGTTTGTTTTAAATAAGAAACGAATAGGAAGCACTATTCCAACATAAAATTATCAATCACAGACTAATATAAAAACGGCCCAAGTCCAATCTTGACCACGTTGGGTTAAACAAGGAAAGTTTGCTGACATGTAAGAGACTATCTTAGGTATTATAGCCCTTAATATTCAACACAAAAGTGCCTGAAATGATGGATTTTTTTTTTTCGAAATCAACTGTCTTGGACGTGACTTGGGCCATTCTATATTCAGATTCTTAAATATAAAAAGATTAATAGTTGAAGACGGCAAATATTATCATTAATCTCGATATTAATGTTCCATCCTTATCCTACATCAGGGGGCATTTCATCAACGAACTTGTCGAACGTTTTATCTGACAAAATGTTATAAGCTACTGAAATGCTTGCATTGATGCTGAGAAGCAAGTTTGTCGGATAAAATGTCCGACAAGTCCTTTGATGAAATGCCCCCCCCCCCCAGGGTGTCATATTTGATGTTTTCATTCTTCAGAGACATTATAGGTTGCTGGAGAGAAAAACCAACCAAGGTCATTTCTCGAATAGAAGAAAGTTGTCAAGTGTTTTTGATTTATTCACGATTGCATACTTATGAAGATTAAGGGTAGGTCCGTTTTACCCCCAAGGGCCTGTTATTACTCCACTTTCTCTATAGATAAAGCTACACTTGAGTAAAAGTTGTTCTATATAATAATTAATATAATAATTAATATAATACCATTGGAATATCACTAGTTCTACATCATCATAGATTTGTCATACTACTTAAACACGTTATTTCATACGGTTTACTTTGTTCATCAGCAGTTTGTCAACTCTCTGTTTGTCTTAATACCACATGGGCTAAACCATTTGGTCTATTAATAATTTTTCCTTTGTCTAATACATACAATACAATGACCATTGTGTCAATTTGCAATTCGTCTAATAACCAAATTGTCTTATTGCATTTTGATCTAATTCCCAAATGAATAATTAATATATCCAGTTTTTTAACTGGAACTGACCAACTGTTAGACCAAGTGGACATTACACTAAATGGGAATAGACAAAATGGTAAATAGGACGAGGAGTGGCAATTGTAGACTCAAAAGGGTAATTAGACGAACTGGCTGTAGACGAAATGTATTAGACCATGGGATTAAGACCAAACGGGTTAGCCCAAAGTGGGTTTTAGACCAATTGGCATTTTACCTTTAACACTTCTTTACATTATGGATTGTTCCAGTTGCATATGGAGATAGAGGGGTAGTCCTTTAAACCCACGGGTAGTTTTTACCCTAATTCTCCATTAGATTAATGCTACACTGGGCGGTGTCATTTCTGTACTAGTTTCTACATCATTCATTAGATTTGTCATATTACGTCAAACACCGTTTTTATACAACGCTTTATCTCATGGGAGGTTTTTACAATTGCTACCTAAGTTAGATAAAGGGAGTGGTCCCTTACCCAGGATTCGTATTATCCCCACTTTTCTCCTATAAATAATGCTACCACCTTGCAGTATACGTTTTTCATTACTAGTTGTACATCATCATATCGTGATTTGTCATACTACATTAAACAATCTAATGAATGTAGAACTAGTAGTTAAAACATTCTACGGTTTGAAATCAGTCGCATAACCATAAGCGGTTTTCATGAATCTCTGGGGATGGTTAAAGAGGGAAGAGACAGTTTTTAAAAATGCTGGCACACTCTCATCAATAAATTTCGAAGATCCACAAAAAAAAAATGTGAATAGTATATGTTTCAACCTTTAATTCTTAGTGTTGCGTTAAGTAGACTCGGATATAGTTAATAAAGTCTAGGAGATATTTGCATATTAAAAAAAGATGGCTTTTAGTCAGAAAACATTGTACTTAATGGTCACTCGAATGATGTATTCATAGAAGTGTCAAATTTGCACCGACTCGAAGTCAATTATTCGCTCAAGTCTATTTCGCGACAATATTAACGCGTGCAAAATGCTACGTTTCTATCAACAAGAAATATGTGGAATGCAACCCCGAGATAAACTATCTTGGTTAGTTTTATGCACCTAGTTTGATTGACGTTGCCCTTTCAAAGAAGCCTCTGCTGATTCGTGTGGAGTACTTTAATCGGATTTGTTAAGTAGTCTATCAGAAAAAAAACCAAGATGGGGTTGGATTATTATTTTATGAAGGGAGAGCGGTGTGGCAAATTAGCAGAAATACTAAGCCTGGCGGAATATTGATATCGTAAAAGAAATCTTATCCTTTCTGGGAAATCCTCTCGTTCCCCTATTACAAAAGGAGAAAAAAAAATTGCAAAGTATGCACAGATTGGTTTTCTATTTAAGGAAATATGGCATAAATACCCTTTCTTTACAAAAACACCTGTATTCTGGCATACGTGATTCGTTTCGAAAGCGTTATGCATCAAATGATTTTACTTTCTTTTGATGCCTTATGTAATGTACTACTGGTCGCGTGTAAAAGATCAATGCACGCACTCGCTTGAATTAATATTATTGAAACGAACATGTTTTCCATGGATGCATATTGATTCTTTAATCAAAGCGTTTCCAAGGTTGTGATTAAGAATTGTAAACCTTTCGATCACGGTGAATCATCATGCCGCCTTGTTAGCTCACTGACAGATTAGAATTTTTGTATCTCCATGAACCCCTCCTACAGGGGAAGACCTCCCTGCAATTTGTTTTTTTAAAAGAAAATTGATGAGTAAATAATATATAATAATAATAGGAGAGTAAGTTAAAGATTTAATCCATCAAATGATAAGTAATAATTCCATCAAAAGATCATCTCTCTCT
>CALNVZ010002100.1:10036205-10059877 GCA_940671915.1 Paracentrotus lividus
CGGGGCTGTAAATTAACCCAACAAGAATAAAATCAACCACTCACTAGCCTAAATTCGCTCGCCCTATCTATTCATCAGGGGATGACGCTTTTGTATTTTTACGTAATTTCCAGATGAATAGCATTTCTATACGGATTACGCCAGTGAAATCAACACCCACTGTATCAAATTCGAAATTAACACTATGAAAAGTGTCAAATTAACACCAAATGTGGTGTTAAAATAACACCAAATAGTTATTAATGTATTTCTAACACCCAAACTGGTGTTAATATAACACCAGTTGTGTGGTCGGATATAGATTCCGGCCGGTGTTAGATTTAACACCCGTGGTGTTAAATTTAACACCCCAGTTTTTGCAGTGTTAGTAAGCGGGAAAATACAAAAGTAATGAATTTACTGTATAAAACACAACAGGTTTATTTATTTCACGAACAACAAATAGTGCTGGAAATACTTTCTTCTAAAAAGTATTTATTAAATTTAAAAAAAAAAAACAGAAATGGGAGTCCGTACGTCCCCAGAAAAAAAAGGCCTTGAAACGTTATATCATGTTCTGCTATAAAAGAAATAAATAAAGTGACATTTTAATTAATGATACTAAATTGATACGTTTCTCGAGTGTTCGCATTGTTCATGTAGAAACACTAGATTGAACTATTCTGAGAGACATGATTCCCTGAAACTAAAAAATGCCAGAGGCATACGTCACGATAGGGGAAGGGGAACTTTTTCTTCTTTCTTCTTTTTTTTTAAGCTTTTGGTCGTTTTGGTGTTTTGTTTTTGTTTTTTTTTGTTTTTCGTCACACGTGGTCAGCTGTTCGCATGTCGTTTTTGTATATATTTTTTTATATGCTTCTCCGTGGTTCGAAAAACTGGTTCAAATCTTTGCAGATTATTTAAGATTATATCTATTATCGGCAAATATTTGTAAATCAAATCAAAGGAGGTCACAGATTTAGGATCACAACTCTAACCTTCTGTACCGCTGAAAAAAAATGACACGATGCTAACTCGACCGATGGTCCGTCTCATATACGCTCTTACTCTGAATTGATAAAATTATTAATCGTTTGTTTTAAATAAGAAACGAATAGAAGCACTATTTCCAACATAAAATTCAATCACAGACGTAAATATAAAAACGGCCCAAGTCCAATTCTTGACCACGTTGGGTTAACATAGGAAGTTTTGCTGACATGTAAGAGACTATCTTAGGTATATAGCCCTTAATTTCAACACACAAAGTGCCTGAAATGAATGGATTTTTTTTTTCGAAATCAACTGTCTTGGACTGGACTTGGGCCATTCTTATATTCAGATTCTTAAATATAAAAGAATACATAGTTGAAGACGGCAAATATTATCATTAATCTCGATATTAATGTTCCATCCTTATCCTACATCAGGGGGGCATTTCATCAACGAACTTGTCGGACGTTTTATCTGACAAAATGTATAAGCTACTGAAATGCTTGCATCTGATTGGCTGAGAGCAAGTTTGTCGGAAAAATGTCCGACAAGTCCTTTGATGAAATGCCCCCCCCCCCCAGGTTGTCATATTTGATGTTTTCATCTTCAGAGACATTATAGGTTGCTGGAGAGAAAACCAACCAAGGTCATTTCTCGAATAAGAAGAAAGTTGTCAAGTGTTTTGATTTTATTCACATTGCATACTTATGAAGATTTAGGGGTCCGTTTACCCCCAAGGGCCTGTTATTACTCCCCACTTTCTCCTATTAGATAAAGCTACACTTGAGTAAAAGTTGTTCTATAATAATAATAATAATAATAATATATAATAATACATTGGAATATACTAGTTCTACATCATCATTAGATTTGTCATACTACATTAAACACCGTTATTTCATACGGTTTACTTTGTCTATCAGCAGTTTGTCCAACTCTCTGTTTGTCTAATACCACATGGCTCAACCCATTTGGTCTATTAATAATTTTTCCTTTGTCTAATACATACATACAATGACCTTTGGTCTATATTGTCAATTCGCTAATAACCAAATTGTCTTATTGCATTTTGATCAATCCCAAATGAATAATTAATATATCCAGTTTGTTTACTGGAACTGACCAACTGTTAGACCAAGTGGACAACACTAAATGGGAATTAGACAAAATGGTAAATAGAAGACAAGTGGCAATTAGACCAAAAGGTAATTAGACGAAGGCTGTAGACGAAATGTTATTAGACCATGGGATAAGACCAAACGGGCCATTAGCCCAAAGTGGGTTTAGACCAATTGGCATTTTACCTTTTACACAACTTTTTATCATTATGGATTGATTCCAGATTGCATATGGAGATAGAGGGGTAGGTCCGTTTAACCCACGGGTCAGTTTTTACCCTAATTTCTCCTATTAGATATTAATGCTACACTTGGCGTGTACATTTTTCTTTTATCTTGTACTAGTTCTACATCATCATTAGATTTGTCATATTACGTCAAACACCGTTATTTTATACAACGCCTTTATCATCATGGTTTATTTACAATTGCATACCTAAGGAGATAAAGGAGCTGGTCCGTTTTACCCAGGGATTCGTTATTATCCCCATTTCTCCTATAAATAATGCTACACTTGCAGTATACGTTTTTCTTACTAGTTGTACATCATCATATCAGTAGATTGTCATACTACATTAAACAATCTAATGATGTAGAACTAGTAGTTAAACATTCTACGGTGAAAATCATCGCATAACCAGAAGCGTTTTCATGAATCTCGGATGGTTAAAGAGGGAGAGACAGTGTTTAAAATGCTGGCACACTCTCATCAAAATTTCGAAATGAGCCACAAAAAAAAATTGTGAATAGTATATGTTCAACCCTTTAATTCTTTAGTGTTGCGTAAGTAGACTCGATATAGTTATAAAAGTAGGAGAATATTTCATATTAAAAAAGATGGCTTTATCAAGAAAACATTGGTACTAATGGATCACTCGAATGAGTTTATTCATAGAAGTGTCAAATTGCACCGACTCGAAGTCAATTATCGCTCAAGTCTATTTCCGACAATATTAACGCGTGCAAAATGCTACCGTTTCCTATCAACAAGAAATTATTGTGAAATGCAACCCAGATAAACTTATCTTGGTTAGTTTTATGCACCTAGTTTGATTGACGTTGCCCTTTTCAAAGAGCCTCTGCTGATTTCGTGTGGAGTATCTTATCGGATTTGTAAGTAGTCTATCAGAAAAAAACCAAGATGGGTTGGATTATTATTATTTATGAAGGAGAGGGTTGGCAAATTAGCAGAAATAATCTAAGCCTGGGAATATTGATATTCGTAAAGAAATCTCTATCCTTTCTGGAAATCCTTCGTTCCTTATACAAAAGGAGAAAAAAAAATTGCAAAGTATGCACAAGATTGGTTTTTCTATTTTAAGGAATATTGGCAATAAAATAGACCCTTTCTCTTACAAAAACACCTGTATTCTGGCATACGTGATTCGTCGAAAGGTTATGCATCAATATGATTTTACTCTTTTGATGCTTAATGTAAATGTACTACATGGTCGCGTGTAAAAGTCACATGCACGCACTCGCTTGAATAATATATATTATATAGACGACATTTCCATGAGATATGCTTTTAATCAATTTCGATTGTGATTTAGAAATGTAACCTTCATCACCGGTGAATTCATCATGCCGCTTGTTAGCTCACTGACAATTAGAATTTTTGTATCTCCATGAACCCCCCCTTACAGGGAAGACCTCCCTGCAATTTGTTTTTTTAAAAGAAATGGATGATAAATAATAATAATAATAATAATAGGAGTAAAGGTTTAAAATAATCCATCAAATGAAAGTAATAAAATTCCATCAAAAGATCAACGAATTTAAGAATAATCATAATTTTCATTTACTAATCTCTTTCGAGCTGCTCTCCGTGCTATGTAATATAATTCATTAAAATACCATCTTTAAAAGAGGAAATAATAATCAATTTGAGATATGCATTGTATATAATCATTAAATCCATGTTCAAATGCATGCATCTATATGACATCAATTCCTTCTTCAAGAACAATGAAAAGGACAAATTCATGGAGTACACATCATAATTGGAAGCAGCTCGCTATTGACGACACAAAATTGAGACTTTAATTGAATTAATGACTTATGATTTGATTTATATTTCGATATCCTTTGATGTGATTTAATCAAACATCCAATCATATTTCTTTTGATTTAATTAAACTATCCTGTTTTGAAAGAATTAAGATAATAGTAAAGTACGCATAAGGGTTTACCGTGCAACCCACCACACGTCGCATTTTCAAAACATAATGGAGAGCAGCTCGCAAATGACCTCACAAAATCAAAGCTTTAACTACATTCATAACTCTATTATTCATTAATGGTTTTTCTTCAAACTTACTCATATCTTCTCTTTCATTTTAAGAATCAGAACTATCAGATTTTGACGTCATAAGAGATCCATGCTGTAACTTACTGTCAGCTGGTCTGAAAATGGGAAACCCCAGATTGGGGGATTTGTTCGATTTTCTGGAAAGTAATCATGCCTTCAGGAACTAATATGTGTACTTAAATATCAATAATCTAATATCTTACTTATAAAGTATAAGATCTTTGCTAAACTGTGCAATAGCCTTCCTGAAGACATAAAACAATGATATATTCTCAGTCATTTAAGACTGTCAAAAGGTTTTTGTAACTTACTGTTGCTGGTATGAAAATGGGAAACCCCCGATTGGGGATTTGTTCGATTTTTTTTCTGGAAAGTAATCATGCCTTCAGCAACTAACATGGGAATTGTATACTTAAATATCAATAATCTAATATCTTACATATAAAATATAAGCTCCAGAAGCTCCAAAAAGCTGCGGCTCGCATTGAAACCCTGTCAATAAATGTACTCGCATCACCCCCGTTCGGCATTCATTTCATTTAAAGATCGTATCGTCTTCAAGATTTTGTTACTCACTTTCCACTGCATTCATAGATCTGCTCCCCAACAACATGTATCTTAAAAACATCATTACGCCCCAGCAAGAACTCTCTATTGATCTACTTCTGGTACCTCGTAATTCCTAAAATCACAAAATCCTGAAGGGAGAGATCATTTAATATTCTTGTTCTAAACTATACAATAGCCTTCATGAGGACATAAAACAATGTATATCTTCTCAGTCATTTAACCCTAACTTACCTGGCCCCCGCCCCCCCCCCCCGACATTTTTCGCGATAAATCCGTGCGAAATTTTTTGATCGCGCCGCTCGCTGACTTTTTACTTTCAAGTCTTGCGAATCTTTTAAAACCATTTTTGCAAAAATCGGGCGTACAGATACGACGTTCCGCGATTTTCAAAAATTTCCGTCAGACCGAAAATGGCTCAAAAACGTGATTTCATGTACAAAGTCAATACAAAATGTGTTTTCAGCTAGAATTCATAAATGAGTGATTATCTTTAATTTTATTGACAAGAGTCATTTAATTCGATGCTATTTATGGCCGAAATAATGTCACGGACGAATTGTGTCCAAAAAAACAATAAAAATAAAAAGGTAAAAAAAACAAGAAATAAAAAAAAAATAAATAAAATACATAAGAAATCGGTTTTGGTACCGGAATTTGTTCTTTTACAATTCTTAGGAATGCTATAAAGAATATTTTCACAAAATATTAACTTTCTAGGAGCTTTATTTAGTGAATGAGAGCAAAAAGTATGATTTCATGAATAAATTAGCATAGTTAATTCATATAAAATAAAATATATGAATTTAGTTCAATTTACTTATGCAACCGCGTAGATTATGTCATTCCCTACCTTCATGCAAATTTTCGTCGCGATCGCGCGATCCGCGGCCAAGATCTTAGGGGGGGGGGCCTTAAAGGCCCCCCCCCCCAGGGACTTTAAGCTCACAAAATAGCCCAGGTAAGTTAGGGTTAAGACTCATGTCAAAAGGTTTCTGTTTAAATTGTACTTAAAAATATAAGCGCCTTGAGCACTCTACAGAGTGGATTTGGCAAACTATAAATTACATTATTATTTATGTATTACATTATTACAAAAATAAAGAATGCACACCACAATAGACAAGATAGCACTCATGTCATATTTGTTTCACAACTACAATGCTGCTTTATTCTATTTCAATGACTTGGAAGAGGCGAAGTTTGAAAAAGCAATGAAAAAAATAAATCATGATTAAATAAGGCACCAAGTAAATACGATGTACATATGACGTAAGCAATGTTTGGAATTAAAAATGTATCCCCCAAAATGACCTAAAGTCCTTAGATTATGACACAGCATAAATCATGAGTATTTTACAAATGTTTTGTTGATAGAGAATAACCAACTGTCTTTTCAATTATGCAGTTCAATCAAGCATATACTTACATCAGAGATTTAATTACATGATTGAGTATATTTATGATTAACAACACTTGTTCATTATCTGGTCAGGTAGTCGGCATTAAACCTCCACCTCCATCTACCCTACCCACCCCCAAATGAAAATGAAAGAAACATGATTTAAAATGGCAATCATTCAGACGTAAGAAACCTTTAACTCATGGTTATAGAAATTGGTAAACAAATTATCCTTTCTTTTTTTTCCAGATAAAAAGTCCCCTCCCCCTAAATATATTCATACGATAGAGACAGTGATCCAAATAAAGAAGTTCCAGAAATCTGCCCACGTTCAAGTTAGCTAAATTGAGTTTATGGCTTTACCTTGCAATTATTTTTCTCCTCTTATAACTTATAACATCTTATAACAATTAAAAAGAAGATTAATCACCATGCCCCAGTTAAAAATAATAACATCCGCTGAAAGTTTGAGAAATGACCCGAGTTATGCTATTAATGATATTCTACCTATATATGAAAGTAGATGAAAACCACATCCGCAGTAATCAAGGAAATTTATACTCGCAAAACAGCAGAACAAAAATAATATTATTAATCAATAAGAGTATTGTTTCTGTGGCCTAAAAACTTAGTTGTTGTGAAAAATGTGAATCTGAAAACCTGATTAGATGGTATATATGTCACAAAGGAAAGCAGCGAATAATATCCAAATAAAACAGTAAAATCTGTGCATCTAGTTTATGAGGAATATTTTAAACATACATGTATTTATACCCTTTGTAATCCTGTTCTATTTGCTAATAATGAGCAACAAATGCTTGCAAACACTGTGAATGTGCAGTGTCATATATAGAGAGTTTAGCCTAATCTGTTTTAATAGATATCAATATGATGCATATCCTTTTGTAATGTGCTTGCCTAACAAGGCAGTACCCCAAAAAATGTGACATGTTGATATTTACTGTTCATGGTAGGCTAGACTCTCTCTAAGAACATGTATGGTATTGTGCTCTTTGCAACATTTGCCGCTCAATGAGATACCCCCTTTTATATTAAAAAAAACAAACAAAACACCCTTTTCATGCAAAAAAAATATTGGGCTCTGATTAACAAGTCTTTTTCCATTTTTCAGTATCATGCAATGCACCTATTCTCTGTCATAAAGACCATTCATTAAATATGACTCTATTCCACTAACTTGTTATTTACAATCTACACATTATATTACAATTTACACTATTAATTATATATACAAGTAATGTTTGCTGGTGAAAAAAAGGTCTCCTGCATGTTTTATGTACAGATGATGCAATTAATGTTTTGATATTTATGTACATTGTATGTTGAAGAAAGAGGACATTGGATGAATGTATATAAACTTCAATGTATTACAAAAGCTTGTTACTAATAAACTTTGTCAAATAATAATCTATGAAAAAGTGAACATTTTAAACTTTCTACTAAATTGGATATTTTACATTTCGCTTTGTGTAATAATGCCATACGACATTGGCATGACATGTATCTTATATGTCTTGTCTCCTGTTTTCACATTTTCTAATTCAAAACAATTTTGTTTTTCATCAACTAAGAAACAGCCCCTAATAAAAGTCATGGATTGTGAAAAACATGATAGACTTCACCATTTTAATGAGAGACAGATCTATCCACTTTGGTTTCTCCCTTGAAAGTGCATGCTCCCTACTCTTCTTGACATTCATCATGTTGTTTTTCTGAAAGGCATGACTCATTAACAACTCGTCACATATCTTGTCTGTCAGAAGATATCTATCTTCTACCATTAAAAGATGTGAAGAAAAGATCCCAACACAAAACGGAATCTGATCATGATGCTATTACTCAGCCGATTGATTTCTCTTTTCTTCTATCATTTCCCATGACAGAAGGACGCTTCACTTCCTGTGGTTTGGAATACTATGAATTTTCACTCACATTTCCATCAAAACAAGTTTTCAAGTGAACAGCAAGTCTGAAGTGCAGTTCTAAGTTATTTCAAACAAACTTTTCTGGCTAGTGCATAGCTATTGCATGCCTAGAAAAATTTGCTGTTAAATGCAACTTCCAAAATCAAATTGCAATTCCTATACAAGTAGATGATGAAGATAATTAGCAAGTTGTGTTTCACTTTTGGAAAATTTTTTTTTTACTCTACATACAAAAATCTCCAAAGTTATCAACATCACATACACTGTATTTCAAAAAAAAATTGGTGTTCAAGCCTATTTTCAATGGTGAAATTAAGAGAGGTAAGATATCATGCACCCAAAAGGATTTACAAAGACATTTACACAAAAGTTCAGGAGATTCCATTGTCAAGATATTTAAATATTTCCTGTCGTACAAATATAAAGCAAGAATAACGGTTGAATTAAACTACATGTATATGTATATGTATGACGAAGAAGAGCCATGATTAAGTTTGCAGGATTGCAGTTTGAAGGCAATCACGATCCCCATCCTTCTTATACATGCTGAATACTTTTGCTTCCTTGAACAAGATTTTAAACAGTTTTGAAATATTTGAAACAGGGGGTTAAGTCATTATGAAATGATACCATTGAACGCCATTCTGGTTCATAACACGTGAATGTGAGGATTGAAGGAAACAAGTTCATAAACTGATTATCACCTTGCAAACTGTGATCATTTATAGGGCAAGGGTCTATTGTTGCCATTAATAATGGGAGTGAACTGTCTTCTGGTTTCCTTATTGACTGTACCAATGTATTTCAAGATTTTAGAGATTTCTAAATCTATGATCAATCTGAATGCGTCAAATTATAATCTATCAAACAGAAAACACAATTTAAATCATAACAAGGCTTAAAAAACCATGACAATGATGAAGCACATTGCAAGTTGTCTCCATGCAGTCAAGTTGACCTGGATGTGGATCATCTATTCCCTATGATGCAGGGAAGCTCAGGCTCATGATGCTCAACGAGATTTCTTGTGTTTCCTGAACAAAGGAAGAGAGAAAAGAAAATGTGTTTAAAAGTGCTTTTTATATAAAGGGATTGTTCAACTTCATTCAGAATCTTAAAATTAAAATAGAAATCACTCTTTCAGCTCATATGGTGGTCACAACACCTAAGTACAACTTTCTATGATGTAAAGAGTTGCACGTCGTAGATATATTGCACTCAATAATGAATGACGTGTTGTGACCACCACATAATGCTGTTATCATAATTGCAAACCATCAGAACAGACAGGAATCTCCTGACATAATCTTTTGTTCAATTTCTGAGATATTGATGACTTAATATCACCATTTATGTACCTGGGTATATTTAAGTTAATACTGAACAGTCTATTGAGGGACAATATTCTGCTTTTTTCTTTTTCTTTTCTTTTTTTTTTTTGGGGGGGGGAGGTTACACATTGTGAGGCATATAATAATGATTAGGAAATGAAATTCTTAGGATTGTAACATATGTGGGAAAATATTTCAGTTTTAAGGGCCACAATTTTGTTTTTCTACTTCTTTTCTTTTAGTTTGAACCCCTATTTTTCTTTCTACAGAAAGTTTTATATCCTGTATGTGTCTGGTTTTCTAAGTTTTTTTCATTGTCCACACAAATTTGTTTTGTTTCTGTGCGTCACTCAGTCTGTGTGGACCACTCACTATTGTCATATTTTATTCTATTGAGCACAGCTTCGTTATTTCAAATGCAAACAGAGACATGTTTTATTCCTATATATTCTTCCTTATGTATTCTTATAAAGAACCACAAATGATGTAAAAACTGTATAATTTAATCAAGAAGATTTTTAGTTTTAAAAAAATCATGTTATTTGAGGTAATAGCATTGCTCTAAAAAAAAAAAAAAAATACAAATTCTCAAAATAGAGGTAAGTTTTTGATTGGAATAGTGCCCTTGAATATTGGATTGGCCTCCATTATTTCTCTGTGCTAATCATATTTTCTTTAAGAGTAGTGAGCCTATTTTGCTGTGAACTTTACTCACCAGCATAAACCATTATTTGAAGAAAAAAAAAAATATATAAGAGGGAAGTTCTCAATATGTTCACAAACACCTATCCAATTAGGAAACTATAATTCATATTGCAATATTATGAATATGGGAAGAAAACACTTGGTACAACTGTACTTCAAGAATTTAGAGCTACATGTTTTCAACAAAATGATCCATTATCAACTTAATCTATTTTTATTTCTCCTGTATGTCTTCCACTCTTTCATGGTCCAATAGAAAACAAAAACATAAAAACTGCGCCTAAGATGTGCCCTCATTGTGTCGTCACTCCTCTGCGTTAATCCTGGGAGTGTAATCAACACCTTGCATTGAGCACTGTGTTCCTCTTTTCCAGCGATTTCAAACTTAAATTAAACACCAGTTTTCCCGGGATCACATTTTGGATTCATTGTTGCATGCTATACATGTAGGTAAAAGTTAGTTGTCGAAACACAAGGAAAAATATGAAAAACTGAATTTCTTTATCAAATATTTTCCATTCGACCAGATTAATGAAACCACTCGAAAACATATTTCATGGCCAACATCTATGGTTTCCTTTTATCTGTTTCATTGTTTTGCTACATATTTAGACCATAATGACATGGAATTAATTAGTCTATTCTTGACAATCGAACTCAATTAAATGCACACTATTGCTTGAGACGGAGAGAGAATAGAAACAAAGAAACCCCAAACTGACTCAAATAATGAAGATTGTATTGTTTACCTTTTATGAGCATTTGAATATCATTGCTCATGTGCACTGCCATATGAATTTGAAACTGATACGGTTACCACTTTTTAGTAGTAAAGGATAATTGGCACAATTATGCAGGTCAATTAAATGTACATGATAAGACGTAATTCACATCACTGTATAAACATGCAGCTGAAATGTTGCATCAGATGGAAAAATAATTTAGGCATGAAATCTTTTCAAACAATGTGTGTACATGTATGTGGTACCAAATTAAAGCCAAAAGATTTTCCTTGCTGATGCGCTTTGTTCTGTATAGTTTGCTTTCGTAAAACAAAAATTATGTTACATTTTGTGCGACGAGGAACAAATCGAAATTACGCACTTCTATAGTTCTGGAGCGCTGAATTCATGGCCTGGGACGGCGTGTGAAAAATGGATTTTTCTCGATAGTAGCGAACCAGTAATAGCTCAAAAATTACAGCACCAAATGCGATGAAAAAATTGCAGAAGAAAGTCTGATTTCCCTGCTTTATGGAAATACCAAACAATACCAGATTGTGATTTATCTTCATACTACAGTCTGTGTAAATAAAAATGGTACAGTCGGGGAAAAAATCATTTAGGTGTGAAATCTTTTCATATAATGTGTGTTTGTGGTACCAAATTAAAGCCAAAAGATTTTTCTTGCTGATGCGCTTTGTCCTGTATAATTTGCTTTCGTAAAACAAAAGTTATGCTAAGTTTTGTGCGACGAGGAACAAATCGAAATTACGCACTTCTATTGTTCTGGAGTGCTGAATTCACGGTCATTATGCGAAATCGTACACAAAGGCATGGGACGGCGTGCGAAAAATGGATTTTTCTTGATTGCAGAAAATTAGTCATATCTCAAAAAATACTGCACCAAATGTGATGAAAAAAATTGCAGAAGAAAGAGTGATATTCCTGCTTTATGAAAATAACAAACAATACCACGTTGATATTAACCTTCACACTATAAAAAAAATGTTTTCCAACTGTACCATTTTATTGTATGTGTACATCAGAATCTTGTACAATTTAAGGCCAACGGTACATGAAAGATGTTTTAATTGAACTCTCCTTTCTGATGTTACTCAAACTTTAAAAGCCAGAGGCACTAAGCATGCGACTCCATTACATTATTCAATACATCCATGGTAATTCAGTTGATGCTTAATGTCAAAACAAGAATCATGTATGCTTTTTCAGGGAAAAAGGTGCTCAAGGCAAATAAAAAAAAAAAGGTAGCTTTGTTTAAAAAAATAAAAATAAAAATAAAATAAAGAGTCAAAATAATGTCCCCTTTACAATGTCAAATAAAAAAACAAAAATGGAAACTAAAAGGTAAAAAAAAAAAAAAAAAAAAAAAAAAAAAAAAAAAAAAAAGAGCTCAAGATCATAAACAAAAGTAGATTTTGTTCTTCATGATTTACATATACATGTACATGTATGTTCGGTCACCCAACACGTGTTTGTGAGATCACGTGGATAACGATTCTTGTTCCATTAATGTACAAGGTCTGCAGCAAATATTTAATTGTTAAAATTTCATTTCCAATATTAGATATTACAAACAATGTGTTGTACCCCAAATCAAAGTTCATCTGTCCAAGGTTACACTCTTAATGGATTGAAATTTTTTTTTTACGGTTTTGCCCATCATAACATCTGTACACAGGATTTTTTTTTTTTCTTTCTTTTTTTCTTCAGGTGACCAGCCAGGCTACATAATATGTAAGGAAGAGTTCAGGTGACCAAATGCATAAATTTATTTCAATATTTTCCAATATATTTCGTAAAATTGAAAATTTTAAGGTTACATATTGGGCCATGATGGGATACTGTACAATGTAGCTTCAGGTTGCATGGAGCAATTTTTGGTACCCTTTGGCATCCTGGGGGGGGGGGGGCGTTTCATCAAAGGACTTGTCTGACGTTTTATCTGACAAACTGTTATACTAAAATGCTTGCATCTGATTGGCTGAGAGCAAATTTGTCGGATAAAACGTCCGACAAGTCCTTTGATGAAACCCCCCCCCCCCCAGGACAAATGTTACAGTCAAGCCCTGACAGCACATTAATTGATTGGTTCTGAATTTGGTACATTATAAGGCACAACAATGACAGCTTATTTTTTTGAAAAAAGTGGTGCCATTGAATGCTACCCACACCAGATATTCGAAAAATATCTAATTAAACAGCGATGTAATCTATCAGCCCAGCTATAAAGACAGATTTTTAACTAATTTTTGTATGGAATTCTAACTTTTAAAACTTTTGTACGGTAATTTATGACATCTTTTCATAATGTAAAGGCCCCAAAATGTTTATTTTGTTTATGATTCCTACATGTATAAATAAATAAAGTTTGATTGGGTGGGGGCTGAATAAAAGTGTTGGGGCATCTATGTATTATACTGGAAACAAAATACAACCCTGCTGAGTCAACACCACTCAATTGCAAGAATTAGACCTACAGACTCATACTAGAATCATGTCAAAAGCATGCACCCTGCAAATCAATAATCACAGGCAGATAAATTGAACGAGGGCAGGATGTATGGATTGAATGCCTGTCACCAATACGGACCAAATTTGAACAGGGATACACATTTTCTATGTTCTTTTAAATTTAATCATGCTCATCTCAGCTTTGAAAAATAAAAATGAAAATAAACATATATTATGAAGCACAATATAAGGTGACATATTTTTTGAGGTTCGAAAAAATATGAATTTTGATAATCGCAATATAATGACAAACATACACATTTGAGCTTAATCATGTTGTGGGAAGATATATTGGTATACTACTATATCCTCTCAAAAACTAGAAATTTAATATTTTTGCCTGCAAAAGGATGACACTACCTTTAAGGGAGCATCATTTTCATCAAATCTTTTGTGTGCGAAAGTGCGTTTATATCTTCAGGTAGAGGATAATTGTATAATTCGCAAACTAAATTCTTGATCTTTAGCATCAGCAATATCAATCTTTGCTTGTATAGTTAGTAGCACATGTTACAACCAATACGTTCCTTCACAGGCAACCTATTATCCTGTAATAATGACATCTTAAGGTGTTACCTGGGGCTACTGAAGGATCAATTCAAACAATCATTATTCATCTCTCTCTCTCTTTCTCTCTCTCTCTCTCTCTCTCTCTCTCTCTCTTTCAACACTCTACATACATATATCAAACGTTTCCTGGGGGTAGTCATTTTGTTGCATGCCAATTACTAATTTGCTCGGCAATAGTCACAAGGCGGTCTTGCCATAGCTCGAGCTTGCAAAATAGCACGCTATTTCTGATTTGAAGAATTGATCTGACCAGAGAATATGAGACTTTTACTCTTGAATAGCGCAATAAATTGGGCAAAATATCAGCTCAGGGCATCTTGGGCTTATTTCTAAACTCGAGCTGGTTTTGCGGATTTCTGCCTCAAAATAGCGGTGCTGCACAATCCTGAAACAATGAAAAGCCCCATCCTATCATGCACATATCAAGCTTTAAAAATTAAAGTTCGTGTCATGGTCAGATCATAAAACTTTTCAGTTCAGCATAAGCTCAAGCTCGAGCTAGTGCAACATGAACTTCGTGCTTAGGATATTTTTCCCAGATCCATCTCATAGCGCGCTACTTATCTAGCTCCAGCTCCAGCTCCCCTGACCACATTTTTCATCCGTCTTTATTTTCTTTGACTCCCACTTTTGAACTCTCTCAAAATCTCAGATAGAGGCGGGGGAGGATAAAGCAAATAGGGGGAAAGAGATTGCAGCCAACGGGACAAAACAGGATGAGGGAAGAACCACTTGATTGGAGAGGATTTGTCAGTGTAATATCACCCAAAGGCTTTGAAAAGAAAAAAGTATCAGAGGAGATCAAGCAATCAATATAAGCACTATTAATTTGTAATTCCAGCTGAGATCAAAAGATAAACTCTTTAAAGAAAAGGGACAGGTGCATGCAGAGCACTTAATTATACAACAAATCTCAATGCCTGAAACACACTTTACAATTACATCATTCGGTAATTATAAACTCACATTGAATGGCCAGTGAACTTCCCCACAAGAAATTTAAAGAATTAACATTATATAACAAAAATAATTAAAAACCAAAGTGAAACAAATGTGAAACCAAAGGGTACTTGCAGTTTGAAGATGTACGTAAAATTTACTTTTACAAGGTGAATATATTGGAGAGATATTACAAAATCCAAACCAAATAACGGAAGTTCATGTTTATAGTCTGTGAGATGAAGATTTTGTCTGAGATGTAAATGTAAAATTATACATCAAAGGTACATCAAAGGTATCTAAAATCATAGTTCATCAATTTACCTAATGCCGGCCTACATGTACATTTAGATGAGTGAAAAGTGTTTTTCATTCTTCTTTACATAATTCTTTATTTCCTCCATGTTACTTTTTAGAATGCTTTATACCGGTAAAGCAGACAGCCCTACATCTTGTTTGTGATGATGAAAACATAATAAAGACACAAATTCCATAATCTGAAAATCCAAAGTTCATCTATTCATGACTCAGTAAGAACTTTGTGCTATCTCAAACAGTTTACTATGACCCATATACAGGCATGGGTGCAAGTGTATCCCATAACAAGTAAACAAATTGGAGTCAACCAGAAAGAGGGTGTTTTATCGCCAACGTGACGTAGCCAACACGTTCCTGGAAGAATCCCTACCAACGACGATGACATTTACACCAATGAAGAATGCTCTTCTCTCTCAGAGTCTCAGATGCCCCTATTCAATTACAGTATTTCATTGTCCTTTGGCCTTGCCATTAATTCAATGAAATGCACATCATGAGAGTGACCGGTAGTGAACTTAAAATCTAAGAGTTTTATTTTTCATTATTTGGAAAATGATATAGTGGGGGGGGGGGGGGGGACGGCCATATATAACCCAAGTCATAAAATATGAGGGGAAATTTAATGTAACAATGAAAAGAATTATCTCCCCTATTATATTTGGTGAATGATTGATAACAGGGATCAGTCAGCATCCAAAACTACACTCAGGCACTGTTTTGTACCACATTGTGCACTAATTTGTCCCCTTAAAAATGAAAACCATTGCTATTTTTGTTCTAGCAAGACAATTTGACTACATGTATATTGCGTCCCAACATCCTTCTGGCAAGTTTTTTTGATGTGCGGTTAAAAAATATGTTGTTGAAAATTGATTCTGTTATAATAGTAAACATCCAACACCCCCTCCCCCCCTTCAAACAAAATCAATTTTTTTTTTTTTTTTTTTTTTTTTTTTTTTAAAGATGCAACAGTCATGTTGATTATTGTATTTTCAAGCGGTGAATTATTCAAAACTTAAAGTGTTATGTTTTCCACCGTTGGCGGCTGGCACATTAAGACGACTTAGTATCATTTGCAGGCTCGTTTTGCAAGTCTTCATACATTGTACTTACCTGTCCCTACTGCCATATATGGGCAATTCCCATGGAAAATGATACCCAAGGGTTGAAAAAATTAAAAGTAAAGAAAAGAGTTTCTGTTTTAAATACTGTAATATGTATCAGGAAGGGTATATATCACAAGATATAATAAAGACAAATTCTTTCCCAAGTCGGAAACATAGTTTTATTCACGATGCTGAAAAAAGGTTTGTTTTTCAAAAAATGCATAAAACTATCAGTGCTTTTGGATATATTGTTCTTTGAGCGATAAAATGTCACCATACAAGACTTGTCGGCTATATCTATTTTTTAATGATATATGTTAAAGCCAGGAACCAAGTTTATACATCAGATCTAACGGATTTTGCGAAGGAAAGGAAATATTTTCTGAAGAAATAGCACATTTCAAACTTGTTGATTTCCATCGCGCTTGAAGTGTAATGCACTCCCGTAACATTTTAGAATGATACGTAAGTTTTCTTATCAGCCAACCTCTTTTGTTTTCTGGTCCAATTTTCTTGCATAATTTCAAACGCATAAGCTAAAACTGTTGTGTCACGCAACCATATCCAGAGGTGTTTTTAATTTTCATCTATGTCATTTGGAATACAACAAGTTGTTAGGATTCTAACATTATATTTAGTCCATGCATACAGGACAAGTGACACATTTTGTAGACAAGATAAAGATGCATACGATTGCAGGACTATTGCTTTTCTATTCTATACTGCCAATATGGAAATCTACTAAAAAATAATATGATGCTGACCCTGTTAATATTAACATTGATTTGTTTGACATTACAGGTACTATTTTGAAGATTTCCTTAGTCATTAATTAAAACCTTTAAACAATGCATGCAATATACTACAAGCCGGCTTACTCAAAAAGCAACACTTAGAGCATCAGCTTGTGGACACTATCTGCCAGTGACACGTGGAGGTACGAGGCATGAGGATTAACAGTTGCTAGACCACAATCCTTCTTTGACAAATGCTCCTTTATAATTTATGCTGATATTTGCTTACAGTGTGGTTCAGACAAACAAATTTGCATAATTCAAGTACTTTGTTCGCAAAAAATAAGAAGGATCCTATATGGTGATGGGGTACACAGTTAAGTCTTTTGAAGAGCCAAAGACTCTCCTAATTTCTTTTCTATACAGTAAAGAAGAGGGAGTCATTTGTTGACAGGGTAAACATCATTAGCAATGCTACCTTACTCCTACTATGGATAGAAGAAACCATAGTCTACCTCCAAACTGGACATGGGCAGCTAGAATGAATGATATGACATTGTCTTGAATGACTTTTCTGAACACATTGCTCAAGACTTAATATAATATTATACAAGACTTTGTAAAATACAATAACTGTTGAAAAAGCATAATGGAAAGCATTCTTTCAAGGTTCAAAATAATTACTATTCAATTTGAATTAGGATAATGAACTATTATTACAATATAGTTTCAAGAAGAATAGAGTTGTTTAATTTAGTGTATAGAGTTTAGGCTCAGCTACATCTGCATACATGTATTGTGTACTTACCAAGTGTATTGCAAGAAGTGATAAGCTTCGCCGTAACTTTTCTTTTGAATATTACATTTTAGAGATGAAATTGCCAGTTAAAATTGTTAAGTGATATACAAAGTCAAAAGGTTAAACTACAATGCATTTTATAGATTATCTTATCCATCTACAGACCAGTATAATTCTTTTTGCATTCCCACACTAAAATAGAAAATTCAAATCCATAAACTATATAAAGTTGCACAAGATATACCAAAAATGAATAGTCCTCAAATTGGCAACCAAATAAAAAAAAAATAATTAACATGAAAAATTGCTTTTGGCAACATTTTAGAATGTGTATTAATACATTCCAGGTTGGAAAAGAATACAAACAAATAATACAACTAACATTGTGACCCCTTCTTATTTAATGAAAGCGGACAAATCTGTAATGTCCGTACGCTTAAAATGTTAATGTCCCGTTACAGCCAACTAATTGAATGACTCTAGAATGTACATGACTCGTCCTTGTTTCAATTAAATTTAACTTGTCAATCTCAATAAATCTCTTCTTACCTTATTAGATATATGTGAAGATTCTGGACTTACGTGTGTTACCTAAACTCAGACTTTAATTGAATGTAAAGGCATATGTGAAAAATACAATCTTGTCCAAATATATGTAATTGTCCCGTATACAGTTACCTACTATATGAGTTAAACTACCACAACATGAACGAAAATGGATTGAAACCTTGCACAGTTTATTATCTATAATTTTGGTTGTTATGATTCCATGTATGAGTTCAGAATCAAAAAGTTATAAGAAAATATCTGATTCTGAAATGTTAATTGTCGTCTAACGCATGGGAACATGCCCATATGGTTTAACATGAAACAGCCTTTCGAACATGACTTGTAGTTAAAATCGCTTTCAAAAATTTGACAGGCGGGTGAATAAAAAATGGAGTATTAAAATGCTGCAAAACAAAGAGCTTTTCTTCCTACTTTCTCTGTTTTTTTAGACTCCTTTTCACACTATCTCTATAATCAAAGTAGTACAAGAATAAATTATGAGTAAATAAATACATTTTGATTTATTCATGGTTGTACAATGTCACATATTTCAACATCAACACAGCAAGGTATGGTCGCTCTTTCACGATGTATTGCTGGTCACCATGAGGCTCTCAGTCGGTTATTATGCTGTGCCGTTTACAGATCGGCTCACGCAGTTATGAGCAAATGAAGAGACTGAAACTTATAGCTGGCCTGTTACTCATGCGGCGACCGGATAGGGTGTTTAACTATGATGTATCAAATGAGACATAGAGCTTAACCGACATGATTAGACAGAATAGTAAGCGCATTGACTTTCACACCATTTCTCCAGTAGGGAAATAAAATCTGTATCATTTCTCGCAGTTGATCACCGCTTACGCTTAGCAAAACTTTACCGTGAACAGACCAAGATGGTGCTGTGCAGTCGTTACTGGCTCTGTGCATGGTTATTATAAAGCTGCAGGGGTGTCTGGGATTTCTGGTTGTACTCATTACGAGCGTACTCACTTACCTGATATTACGCGAACGATCTGATACATACAATTGTAGTTGACTCAATATTATATTTGACATTTGAGAATAGAATGAGAAAAGAAATGTACTGTAATCAATTATCCAACAATCTATGAACCTTAACTTAATATTATTCAAAGCTATGCAATTCCAAATACCAACTAACAATAGTGACAGCAGATGCAATCACCAAAAATTACAGCTTAATTTTGATAATCAATACTTAGATGATTTAATATAGGTTCATTACATGTAGAAGGTCCAGTGATATCTAGTAGACCCAGACAATATTCTCTTGATATCATGGAATTTGAGTAGCAAAATTTCATATTGAATCAGCAGATGTGAAGGACTGGGTGACAGTGGGTCATATGATTATGATGCATTTTGTGCATCAAACTACGAATGTAACATATCGTGTAGTGAGGTTTGACAAATGTCGTCGAACAACAATATTGATATGCTTAGGTATATATAAATAGAATCTGCCAGACACCTATCATATTATTAACTATCGCGTTGAATACAACTATGACAAATGTAGTTAATTGTATATAAATCTCTGTTTCCTAGTGTACTTAAACTAACAATAATAATAGATTATTCTCAAGCAGCATAATAGCTGCTCATTGATGACGACAAACAAATAAACACCTTATGTACAAGTCAGAAGTCATGAACCGATGCCAGTCATCATCAATGATGTACTTAGATGGCAATAGAAACGAGGAATGGAAGGCAAAGTATAAAAAAAGCTACAAACATTGATCTTGGTATACATGAATTCAACACTAACTTCAAGAGAACCTAAATTTTTTAACTACTTATATCTCTACTCTGCTCAATAGAATAATTGGTGAGTCTCCTTACATACTCTATCAATATAGGCAGGAACTGATGGACAGTCTATTTTGCTTACCTTGTAAGAGAAAGATAGAATAGAGATTGACCGTCACCTGATATAAAAAGTTTGGTGGGACTCTTTGGTACCATAGTAGTCTAGTATGTGCTCTATTTTGGCTATATTCTGCGGTGCTGATGCTGAAGATTTAGCTACAATACTATTGAGCACGCTATCTACCTCGACCTCTGTCATGAGTCAACAGTATCTATGTTCTTGAAATGACTAAGATGATATTCGAATGATCAAATCATTATGTACAACGAGAGATCCTTCCTGCCATGTTTCTAGATGTCGATAATTTAAATGCAGCAGTGGGTCAGATCACCACCATAACGATATAAAAAAGGAGGAAGCTTGCAATGTGAAAGGCCCACGACTGGTGATCTGTTTGTTTATTGTTTTACTGTGTAGGGGCTATGGATCGCTGTTAATTCGTCAGCAGTAGCTAACTATATGTACGTTAGATAGATAAATATTGCCGTTATTCTCATTTATTCAATAGGATATTGCATTCAGTTTTTAGTTTTTGATAATAATAATGTATCTATATCTACAAGATGTTGATTGATCATTTCTCATCTCTAATATACACTGGCTAGCAGTCAGTTTAATTTCATGTCTGAAATTTATAAGTTGTCTAATAATCAGATGTTCGTCGGTATTGCTAGCACTAAGTCTCTTACTCTCTACTGGCGTTGACGGACCATGAGTTGATAGTATGCTAACGCGTTAAAAGTCTTTCAATTTGATCTTTTGCTAACGTCGTTTCGTCAGATCGATGGCTAGTCTCTCACGCGCTCACACCTGTGCGCAATCCCCGAAGTTCGTGCAAAGCTTGATGCTTTATATACATAATTCAGCTCTTTCCTGAGTTACCTGTTCATCCTAACTTCCTTCTGATGAAGATACCAAAGACTTACTTGTGACCAACATTGTGCGTGGTAAGCAAGCTAGACGATACCCGTTCGGTTTCTATCATGAGACGCCTGCTTTATGTCAATTCCATAACGGAGCGCACGTGCTTACAATTAGTGTCTATATTATCAAAAACCCAATCCCAATACCTCTCACTCCATTTACCGCTCCACATCTGTATCGGTGTTCAAAAACTTTGAGATAAAACATTACCACATTACCAATACATTGTATTGATTTATCTATCTAAATCTTTGCTGTACTTATTTAATATACTTACACGCTCTCGCCTTATTATTCTCTCTCTCTTCTCTCCCTTCTCTCCTTTTTTCTCTCTCTTTTCCTTTTTTCTTTTTTTTTTTCCTTTTTTTTTCTTTTTCTTACACGCGCCAAACCCAGTATTCGGTCCACCACTCCCATGCCACCCCACTATACTACTAGTACATCTAACTCGCCTCTCTCTGCGTCCATTATATCATCTCCAGATATTCTCTGCAGTTTACCTTTAAAGTGTATCTTTGTTTAGATAGTGTGAACTACGTTCTGTTTAGCGCGTGTAGTTTGAGTTCTGCCTGGCAAACCTAGGTGGCGTCTATCTTGTTTCAAAGTCCGCGAAAATCACCACATTATATTGTTGTGTGTGCACCTTTCTCTTCCGCTTCTGCTACATGTCCGTCCTCTCAGTCAGTCTTATGATACGCCTCTGCGTGGACATAGTGTTATTGTGTTCTCGTGCTTCTGTTCCTTTAATTTGCCTACTACTTATTTATATGGTCTCTTCTGTTCACTTATATCTAAAAATATTTCCTGTAACATTAAGTCAATAGTTTTTGCACTCCGCCCCAGTGAGGCGGAATTACATGTAATTAATTAAAAAAATGTGTTGCTCGACATTATTGAAAGGCGCTATGCTTACTGTGCTTTTGTGGCAGCCCTCGCGAAGTGTACGGGGGCGTAGCTATTGCCAACAAGTCTTTACATGCTTTTATTCAACAGTCCTTTTAAGATTCATCAGTCAAAATTGAATCAAAGACCCTTACCATAACTAAAACTCTCAAATATCTTGACTCGACTCACCACCTCGTTCAGGGCATCGGTTATCTGTTCGAAGGTTCCTTAGTTTCAGACTATTCAGAGTAGTATACCACAAAGAACCGCCAATTGATGCCAACCAAGTTTCTCTACCTTCTACGATATTTATATGTATATTATATATTTATATTTATAGTTTGATTCTGAGGAGGGGGGGGCCCTGGATTGTCGGGCATGGCGGAGATAAGTATTCTTTTTAACAGTTGATCAAGGAAACCCTTTTGTGTAGACATGGAGACATATCTTATGCGACAATTTGATGGTTTTATTTTGTTCGATGGGTTAATTTTTAACCCTCCCATTTCGTGACGCTTGTTATTAACGTTGTGCTCCCCTCCTTGATAGATTTGATTGATTGAAAACATTATCGGGTTTATTTATTTTTCTCACAAAAACAACAACTTTTACGGTAACTCTTGGACGTTCAAGAAGTTCTCTCTTCATTCTCAATATAAATTTAAAAGTAGCCTAAGCATGGATCGACTCTTAATAAAAAGTGATTATGTTGAATGTTGAATGTGAATAACCGCAATTTGGCCTGTACCCCCCTAGGCGGAACGTCGCTAGCACATAGTTAAAGGGTGTCGCTGCGTTATGTTTTTGGGAAATTTTTTGTCACATATTTAATTATATGCTAATTTATTGCCATACTCATGTAGCAAATTAGATGCTTTTTTATGGAAAACGTTAATATTTCATTAATTTAAATATAGTTATGAAGCCAAATTTTTTTCTAAAAGTTGCTGAGTTGGCAAAAACAACAGTATTTGAATGGACCAAATTCAGAAAATTCAAATTAATTCTTTTGTATTCTATTGATTTATTGAATTTCTATGTATTCTATGTTTTTATTTTCTTCATGATATTTCTTTGTTTTTGTAAATTTTTTATGGCTGAGAAATGTATTTTGATCAATTATAAGACAAATTTAATCAATCAAAAGCTTCAGAAGGCACAATTATCAGTTACTATAAAGATTAAAAAAAAAAAAAACACGTTGAAATGTTACAAATGTAATAAAATATTTGGGTGCAAACGCGCCGCAAATGGGTGGCTAAAACATGTTGCTTGTACAATTTTGCGTTCTGTGCGTTTGAGGTTCAAATAGTCATGGTAGGCAAATGTTATTGTTGTATTGAAT
>CALNVZ010002100.1:10062817-10078734 GCA_940671915.1 Paracentrotus lividus
ATCAGTGCATGGCGATCATATGCCTGCAGCCCCGCCTTCTCTGCTTGCTACTAGACCACCCCGCCTACATCGTGCGCAGACCCACATGACATTGTACGTGTATCTCAAGTATCCTTGATAAATATAACTTCAAACTAGGTGATATTATAGATCACCATATAGGAACATGATTTGATTGATGATTTAGGAAGAGGTCAAAGGTCAGTGTCATGAGGTCCAATTTGAAATTTCTCAAGAAAAACAATATAAGAACTTGATACATGTTTTTCTACAGGAAGACAATTTAGATTTGTAAATTTTCAAACTAATTACAATTACGTGTAGGTGAAATGTGGTTCATTGATCAGAAAATTATTGGAAAATTGTTTTTAAGGTTATCATGTAGGTAATGAAAGTATCTATTAGTGTGAATTGACTCAATGTACAAAATCATAAAAACCGGGGTCCACATAAATGTCTGACAAGTTACACACATCATATACACTGTATATCTAGGCCTAATTTCATCATTCAGTTGATCATGCAATGACAAAAAAAATGTTGCAAAATCTTCAACAACAGACATCTCCACCCTTACATTCTAGGTCTCAACATTAGGCTTTTTGATATTTTCTCTTAATGCAATTATCTGAATTGTTGACAAAATATCCCCTGTGAATATAGGAAAGTACCAGCCAGAGGTACATAATGTAGTGCTTGTAAACTAATGAATTTCTTTTAATGAATTCCTAGATCTATCAAACTTTGATTTCTGCTTCGTTTTCCATTCATCACTTCCAAACAAACAACAACAAAAAAGAGAGAAAAAGTATTCTCTCAGATAGTTCAAATGCATTACAATGTCTGTGTGTTGGTCAGTCAGTCATTTTTTTATTTTTTTTTTTGTCTTCTTTTTTTGTCTTTAGAATGACTGTGCTGTACGATCTACATAATATTGGGTAAATTAAAAAGAAGAAAAAAATAATGCTCTAAGGAGAAAGACAGAGAGAAGAGGGATTGCATCTGCAGTGATTGCAGAAGATACCACTGAATTTTAAAACTAAATTCTTTTAAATTTCTTTTTCATTTTGGGGAGGGGGATAACAAGAAAGAAGAATCATTCATATAAAGAATTCAAGATAAATTATAATTTTCATGACTACATGTGTATTTCTGAAGAACAATGTAGATGTACTTGTACATATATACGTGTGTATCAGTAAAGCATTATATACACAGACATACATTCATGAAAGCTACATGTATCAAGGTACAAACATGTTTTACTCATTATATTGCAATGCATGTTTGTGATTATAGTATCAACTCTGTTGCCACATGAAATAGAAACAGATTAATATAAATTTGTTTTACATCAGTTTGAAGAGTCAGCATTATTTTGGGTATTAGAAAAAAAAAAGTTAAATAGAGATCAAAGTTTTCAGTTCAGTCATCAAATCATGAAATTATACCTGATTAATATGGCTCTGTTATCACATGAAGCATGATGAAATTCTCTCATTGTAAAGTCATATTTGTTGACATTTTAAAAACATAATCCAATCGCGAATTTGGGTTAAAGTGCTTTCATTGTTGAATAAAAGTTGTGAGCTACAGTTATACAAACATAAATAGTGATAAATACATGTATATCATATTGCATGAATTTCCAAAGTGTATCTTTTGATTGGAAGGAAGAAAAAAATATTTGACACTTGCTTTTACAAAGTTTATTATGCATTGACATAGTGTAACGTTACCAACCATGAATTTGGGGTCTCATTAAAAAATGAAGAGTCAAGCTGATACAATTATTTGCTGAAACATTTATCATCACACTAGAATTAAAATAAATATAACAATTTGTTTGAGGTATCTCATGTTTTAGGAAACTATTTGTCTGAAGACATACATTTTTTTCGCGTATCCTTTTTTTGTAACGTTACCAACTGACCCTTTAAGTTACCATAGCAACTCCAATATTTGTTCAATTGTACTAATTCTTTTCCATATCGTAGATCTTGAGTAGATGGACATATTGTACTATGAACGTGACTTAAAATGAGTAGATGGCGATGTAATAGTGAAATCAATTTTGAAAATTTGCTTAAATGTAACGTTACCAATTGTGGAATTGCCCATTTACATTTTCGTGCTTCAAACATTTTATCAGGTCTAGTTTGATGTTATTTGAAAAAGATGAGAGCAAGGTCAGGATGTTGAGAAGGTTATCCGTTTTTTTTGAGTTTTTTTTCTGAAATGGAAATTTAATCTATTTAAAATGAAAAGCAATTTTTTTTAAAACCCCTGGATTAAATTTAAGTGGCACACCAGACCAATGTATGCATTCACTTCATGCAATATAATACTAAAACCTGTTTCTAGGACAACTACTCCTGGACAATTACCACCGTCATAAACCTACTCCCTTACTCTACAGTCTGTGTCAAATAAAATGGTACAAGTGGAAAATGTTTTTTATAGTATGAAGATAAATCACAAGCTGGCATTGTTTGGTATTTTCATAAAGCAGGGAAATCAGACTTTCTTCTGCAATATTTTTCAACACATTTGGTGCTGTCATTTTTGAGATATGACCAGTTTTCTACAATCAAGAAAAATCCATTTTTCGCACGACATCCCATGCTTTTGTGTAGGTTTCGCATAATGGCCATGAAATCAGCGCTCCAGAACAATAGAAGTACGTAATTTCGATTTGTTCCTCATCGCACAAACTTTAGCATAACTTTTGTGTTACGAAAGCAAATTATACAGAACAAACTGCATCAGCATGGAAAAATTTTTTGGCTTTAATTTGGTACCATATACACACATTATTTGAAAAGATTTCACACCGAAATGATTTTTTCCCCGACTGTACCATTTTTTTTTACACTGACTGTATACTTAACCCAAACCCTATTTCTGGGGGTAGTTGTCCTGGAGTAATTATCCAGGGGTAGTTGTCCTGATTAAACCCCTTCCAAACAACAGCAATGGGAACCAACCAATTTATTTATTTTATTTATTTATTTCTGATCTTTATACAGGGTGGCATATTATCACCAATATAGGTGGTCTTCCACGAGGCCCTGTTGCAATAACACATGAATCTCATAAAGGTGGGCTCACACGATGCGACTTGCTGCGATGCGATTATTAAGGAAAACGTTAATATTATGTGATACAAACATTCAATCAAGAAAATGTCCAAAGTTGCGAGTATTCCTATGAATACCAAAATTGAATTTCAAGGCGATTGCGAACCCCCTTCTCTGTATAAAATCAATTTTGTTTCCAAATCGCAGTGACGTCACTGCGATCTTGCGATTTTAAGGTAATTTGACCTTTACTCCTTATTAAAGGCTCACATTGGAAAAAAATGTCGTTTACATTGTTCCTTTAGAATTTTTACCTCTCATAAGATAACTTTGCATGTTTCAAATGTCGCATTAATAATGCAAACTAACATTTGTTTAAAAAATCGCACCGCAGGAGGTCGCATCGTGTGAACCCGCCTTTAGACCAATGAATCTCATAAGACAAAATATGACACACTGTGGCAAAACATGCAATAACAATTGTTCGAGGTCAATGCATAACACCCCTCCTATCTTGTTTTGACTGTATACAAGCCAAGGGTACATCCTAACATTTTGCTAATTTGTCATCACTTCAGAAGAAATTGGAGAGGAGAAGGAAAAAGCTTGTCATAAATGGGTCATCAGGGTAGCTCTGTCACATGAACTATGTATGAACTATACTGTAATGAACTTTTAATGTGGTGACTACATGAATGCACACTTGACTCATATGAGAGATATCGAGTTCATTGTATATGGCTGAAAAAGGCTATTAGGCTTTTACGTATAGGATTTTTTAATTTCTTTTTAATTCATTGTTTGTTTCTTTTTTGTTTTAAGGGAAGGGGGTAAAGCTTTTGGTCAAGCATCCCTCATCCAATTTGTTTTGTTATAAATCATAAAATTATATGACAGGCATATTTCTAAAATGGAGCATTTATCTTAACCTTTAAAAAAGATTTTAACATAGGCAGGGAGGGGGGGGGGGTTGAATCAACCCCCTTTGATATTTCCTCAACCATTCCGGAGCACAAAAAATTTTTACCCTGCCCCTCGCTGATTTCTAAATTTTGAAGTCTTGCACAATGCCATACACGTGACCATATATCTGACACTTCATCTATCTCCCAAGAGTTCAAGCAGGGCAATAGGTTGCCAAAATCCTAGTTGTTTATGCCTGATTTTTACAATAATTAAATTTCCTGTTGCTTTCACTTGTTGCAATCTTCCTGTGTATGCATCCCACAGGAATGTCTTGATACAGGGTAAGGCATGCATAAATTGAATGTGAAGAATGGTGCAGAATGTGATATGATATCAAATCAGAACAAATAGATCAAACAAAACTGAAGGTGGACCAAAGGGAAACTCCCTCCTATGTCTCTATGGACATTACAAAATACTTCTGAAAAATGTTACTTAAACATTAAAAATCAAATGCAATTCTTTGCATGCTCATGCTAATATCATAAACAGTTGACTTTGCTTAGGTTTGGGAGATTCCTTATAAAGCTTACATTCATTAAAGCCTAGAAGACAATTTTTTTCTTATTATTATGGTTAAAAGACCATGCACACCTTGCCGATGATTTTAGAAAAGAGAAATTGAAAACAAGATTGTAATCAAGATTTTGAGGGCTTGTGTATTATTTTGGAGCCCTTGTTTACATCTCAAAATTTGGGGAACTGAGATGAAAATAATTGCCTATTGGTGTAGACAATGGCCTATGCATGCTATCACAAATGAAAACTTTGTGGGCCTCATATAATGGGTAAAGATTGATTATACACAAAATGTCCCTCGGATTGGTTTTGGATGGCAAAAAAATGATGTCACATGTTTATTCATCAGGTTCTGATCAAAGAAAGAATTATTCTCGGAATGCAACTCACCCTAGTCTCCACATCGGTCCATTCACCACTGTACTGATCAGGGTCATCCTCTACTCTTCGCTTGCTCCTACCACTGCTAGCAGACAGAGGATCCTCTGACTTCAACTTCTCAACATCAGTGAACTGGACAGCACGTCCACCTCCACGTGTCGGTATTACTTCAGCCTGAGAGTTAAGAAATGTAATATCAAATGAGTTGGTAGGCTTTCAGATATAAAAAGGAAACCATATTGAAGCTAAATATCATGGAAACAAATGAAGCATTTAAGGATAACATAAAACTCATTCTGTCCTCTTTACTGTTATATTTAAAAATATGTATTTGTAATCTTTAGACCGGACAAATACAAGAAACTAATGTTATGTACACCTGCCTGACATTGCATTTTCTCAAAATATAATATAAGGCACAACACAATTTCCACTTCTCTTCACCATCATTTTTGGCAAAAAGTTATCATTTTTCATAGAATACAGATAAATATAAAACCAGATTGAAGACAGAAATTCACATTGTCACCTGATTCATGATACATAACACGGAGGGATTTTAAAAAACTTTTTGCATTATTTAGGAATTACATGCCAGACAGGGCCTAAAAAATTTAAAGAAGAGATAAAACGATGAATTTAGTTCCATTTCGCCCACTTTTCTTTCTTTACTACTTTCTCCTAAACCTAAGAAAGTGTGTAAGCCCTCCCCCAAACAACTCCCCCCCCCCCTCTAATACCCATTGGTCTCTATGAATTTGCAAGGTGCAATCTTCAAGAAACTGTTACTTAAGAAATATTAGGCATGTCAAGGGCTTATAGTGTAATTTTTGCAATGAATTTATATGGACCAACTCTTTTATTTCACAATAATAGTGAATTGTCAAAGGACATGTTGTTTTGGCTCTTGTCTTTGTCTCAATAACATCACTGGGGAAGGATGTTTCACTGGGGGAAAAAACAGACTACTAACCTTGTAAATCTTAGTCTCAAGTTCCCAGTCGAGTCTTTCTCCTGGTGGGTCAACATGTAATTATCTGTCTTCTTGAGGTCCTTGACAGATGGGTGGGACACACGCTTGGCATTCTTCCCTTTGTGGGCTGCAGGACCGTTTCTGAGGGATTCATAAACATTGGACAAATAAAGTATTTCATTTGAATGTTTCTATCCAATTCAGATCAGAGTTTCTTTGATATTTCAAAATATAGACATATGGTTGCATTTGCACAGCTCTGGCTCTTTTTATTGTATTTATAATTGAAATTGATTAAATTTAAAATACTTTTGGAGAAAATAAGTTATGAAAACAATCATGTTGTCTTTCCCAAGGCATGATACAACAGGCACCCAGAATCCATGGCTTCTAAGTTTGAACTTTAGACCCAAACACTTTAGGTGACCATAATTCTTAGAGTATTTAATTCCAACCTCTGATCTTTCGCCAACACACTTCAAAATCTATTATATTCATCTTCTTATTTGCTGATATCATCACGTTTGAAGTTCAATGTCAGTATCACAACGATACCATATCTTTAATTTCATAAGTTGACCTATGGACCCTTGACCTACTTACTCCAAATCTTATCAGATTGTATTCCCCTATAAACCCTATCATCAAACTTAAAGCTTTATCTCAATAGGGTTTTTTGATTTCGCAAGAACAGGAGAGTTGGACCATTGGTGGCGAAGGCATAAAAGTTTGTTTGAACTCTGTGCCTCCCTCTACCTACCCGTGTCTAAAGTCTCTACCGGTGCGGTGATCGATCCAGACGTTGTTGGAGCAGACCGTGATCGACGATGTGAAGCCTGACTGGTGGAGCAGTGTCTTCCTCTGTGGTTGTGGTGATCTAGACCTGTTGAAGCTCTCAGCATCACCTCTTGGCAGCCTTCTTGGCACTCTCTTCTTCCTCATGGCCCTGCACGATCTGCTTCAACTGACGGAGTTTCTCTCGTACCCACATCTCAGTCTGCATTTTTAGTTCGTCTGACGGACCCTCTTGGCTGAAAAAAAACAAATAAATAATGTTGCATAGTCAAACCGTGTACAGTTTTGACATTAGTAGGATGAACAGCAACATTAATGTAGCACCACTTAGCTCATCTGAATAGCAGCATGGAAAAATTACATATTAAAGGAGAAATCTAGTTCAGCAGTTTCAGGAGATTATTTATTGAAACAAGATATCGTAGCTCAGTTGTATCAGGAGTTGAAGGTTGGCAACCAATTACAGGGATAAACTAAACATTTATGGTATACAGACCTGCCACTTCTTTCAACGAAAAAGTATTCTTACAGGGAAAAGAGTATTTTTGACAAAAAAGAGTATTTTTAAATAATTGTCTCAAAGCATCAATCGCGAGCCTGTAGTAGGGAGATCGGTGAAACTTTCAGAATTTCAATCTGTAACCATGAAAATAAGTTTTTGAGAACAATAGTATAATAAAAGAAATTGATTGAAAAAAAAATATAGGTGACGTTAGATCTAGATCTAACGTTACACAGATCAGTTACTTTAGATTGAGAATTGATAATTCACCTTTTTTAAATATGTGCTTGTAAGGCCAATCAGACTCCAAATCATGTCCATAAATTATCAAATATCATATTGCTATATTCTTGATTTAAAAGAAAATCAAAATTAAGAAAAAAAAAAAAAAAAAAAAAATCAGAGAAAGGGCCTAGATATCTAGGCTCCAAAAATATGACAAATGCAGGTAAGAGATTGAATTCATATCTCTAGTTATTGTTTGAATCTATGTTATCGGCTGAATGTGGTTTAAATTTTTGAATTGGTATACTCTCGATCCCAATTTGCCGCAAATGAGTTGGTAGTTCATCGCCCGCATTTGAGCGACACACCAAATTCATTTGCCGCCAGTGGATCGGCGCAAAGACAGCTCGCTCTTCGCTTCGCGAATTGATAAACTGCACGCGCGTAATTTCAAGTAAATTAACTTGCAGAAATTATCAAAACAATTTTCACAGAATTTTCTTTTCAGGACTGTGCAGCTTGTTATCAAGATCTACAAATTAGGCAAATTTATGATCTTCGACCCTACTATACTTTGAAAGTTAGATGTCAAAATATTCCTATCTGAGTCTCACTCAGTGAGTGATTTCTGAAGAAGTGAAGTTGAAACAAATCTCACATCACGGTCAGGGGGTCCTCTGGGGAGCAACCCTTCTCTTCGCAACACTCAGAAAAGGCAGCTAGACGGAGTTATACACTGTTAGCGTCGACTCCTTCCGCTCCCGGCCATGAGAGCGAGGCCCTCTCCGAGAAGCCAGACGAGATTGCCTGCGACCTGACAACTGCCACGCAGTCAAGCGAAGCCGAGTCGGGTGCTCTGAAAGAGCGCCGGAGAAACGGCTGGCTCACAACGTCCTGCCATCGAGGGAGGGTCACGGACGGCCGACCACAAGCTCGCGAAGGCGAGGAACCATGGTCTGCCCGGCCAGTGCGGGGCTATAGAATCATCCAAGCCCAGTCCTCCACTAGCTTGGCTAGCACTAGGGGGGCAGCGGAAAAAAGGGGGGAATAGCAAAATTTCAACCCGCTCCAGCTGAACGAGAACGCGTCTTGAACGTACGCTCTCGGGTCCCACTCGTCATCAGCCGCTCGAAGAGGGTCTGACGGAGAGACCATTCCGAGGGGAGAGATTTACGTGGGACAGGAGCCGCATATAACATTCTCCCGACCGGTAGGTACGAGGCAGACGAGGATACTTCCTTCCTGCATCATCTCCACAGTTGGCGTCAAGCGTTCAAGCTGCGAGTGTGTGCCTCCTTGACGATTGATGTAAGCCGCCACGCTCACATTGTCCGTTAAAAAGAGAACCGAGCGCCTAATAGTCGATCCTGAAAAAGATCCAGGGATGACGAACCGCCACATCTCTAACACATAGATGTGAGAGCGGAGGTCAGTTGAGACCAGTCCCCGCCGTCCATTGACCCTCACATAGGCGCCCCAGCCCTGGAGTACGCGTCCGTGAAATCGACACGGATGGTAGAGTACACAAAAGGGATTCCCCTGGGAAGAAACACAAGGCTCCTCCACAGGGCTAGCAGCCGGGCCACTCCAGCGGGAGGGGGACCCAGGTCCTCGGAGACGAAACTCCCAGCGCGCTCCGATCAAAATCCAACTCGGCTCCAGGTAAACTGGTGTGCGAGTCGGAGAAGGAGCCGCTCCCTGGAGTTGGCTACTAAGAGCCAATCGTCAGGTAGACGACAAGTCTGAGGTACATGGAAGTACGCATCTCTACAATTCGAGAGTATCGCCCAATCCTCCGAGCTGAGGAAGGAAGAATCCTGCCGAGGTGCTCGTATGTGGATCGGCTTCCTGTCAACAGAGTCTGAATTAGACAAAAACCTCCTCGACCAATCTGACTCGGGATCCGCTGTAGGCGGCCGAGACGAAAAAGCCTCCCCGGGCAGCCCGGGTGTGGGTGAACAAGAACTCGATGTAAGTTCGGAGGGGTCACCGATCCCACCTCCAAGAGCCGCAGGCTGGGAGGGGAAAACGGGGGGGACTTCTCGCCTTGCCATCCATACGAAGGTAAAGGCTGGCGAAGGGCGTCCGAGCCGGGGCCCGAAGTGGCAGGCGGTTGTGACCAGGCCATCGTCATGAGACTAGGGCCAGGCAAACCATGCCCAGGGTAACCTGTCCCCTCCCTCTGGGCGCGGGCCGAGGGATAGGGCGAAACCCGCTTGATAGGGTGCCGAAGGCATAACCCATCCAGGTACCTGAAGTGGCGGGCGTTGAGACCAGGTCATTTTGTGTATGACAAGGCAGGCATACCAAGCCCGAGGGGGTAGCTAGTCCCGTCACACTCTGGTGCGAAGCCGGGGTAGGGAGCGAACCCGCTTGGTAGGAGAGCGAAGCGCAAACACCCAAGGTATCGAATGGCGGGCGGTTGAGACCAGGCCAATGTCGGTGACAAGGGCCAGACATACCAAGCACAGGGATGCTAGTCTCACCTCTGGTGCGAAAGCCCGAGGGATAGGCGAGCGAAACCGTTAGGGAGCCGAGCACCAACCAACAAGTATCTGATGTGGAGGGCGATTGAGACCAGGCCAGTGTCGTGTGACAAGGGCGGCATACAAGCACAAGGGGTAGCTAGTCCCGTCACTCCTGGTGCGAAGGCCGAGGGATAGGGGGGCGCACCCCGTTGGTAGGTGCCGCAGGTATAACCACAAAGTATAGATGAGGCGGGTGGTTGGAGACAGGCCAGTGTTGTGGCAAGGGCCAGGATCCAAGCCACCAGAGGTAGCTAGTCGCGTCATCTTGGTGCGAAGCCGAGGGTAGGAGCAAAAACCCGCTTGTAGGTAGTTGTGACCAGGCGGTGCTGCGGATAACGGATCTCCCCGGACGTTCTGATAGACGGCCGAGGACCGGGAGGCGGGTGTTCATTGAAACAAACCCCCGCGGCGCATGAGGGTATCCAAGGATAGCCGTACTGAACACTATCGATTCGGCTCACAAGGCGGACGGACGGAGGTCTGCGGGCAGACTGGGTGGGTGAGCGAGAATCCGAAGTAGTTCGGAGTCAGTACCGATCCCTATACCCGGGGGCCCTCGGCTGGGACTCCTAGGCGGTGATCCCAGCCGAGCCGACGTGCGGGTGTTACGGGACGAGCGGTGTACTTGCTACGAGGGTACATTTCCCGTCACCTCTGGGCGAAGCCAAGGGATAGGGAGCGAGACGTTGGTAGGGTGCAAGCACCACAGGATCGGAGATCTCGGCAGCTCTCCGGTCCTGACCAGGCAGGCCGAGCAGCTGTCCTGAACGGATAACGAATATCCCCGGACGTTCGGGTAGACCTCTGGGTCCGAGACCACGTGTTCGTTGGAACGAACTCCGGTGGGCGCGGGGGCGTATCCAAGGATAGCCGTATAGCCCTGTGGACCACCAGCACGTGAACGAGAAAGCGTTTGACGGGGGTGGAGACACTCCGGACGTGGGAAGCGGAGCCGTTGGTTCCGCGATGCAGAAACTGCGGCGCACGGGTCCCAAACCGTACTCGGCCTCCCCTGGCATGCCTGAGCGCAGACGTGAGCGACGACCTCATCCCTAAGTGAGACAGAAAACCGCAATTTTCTGTGCTACACTGGGGGTCCGAGAGCCCGGGTGGTTCGTTGGAACGAACTCCCGGTGGCGTTGGGCGTATCCAAGGGATAGCCGTATAGCCTGCGAGCCACCAGCCGTGAACGGGGTGGAGGCACTCCGGACGGAAGCGGGACGCCATCCTGGGGGTTACCCAGGTGGAGGTGGTCCGCCAAATGCAGAAAACTGCGGCGCACAGTCCCAACCGTAATCGGCACCCTCGGGCATGCGTGAGCGAGACGTGGGCGCACGATCTCATCCCTAAGTGAGACGAACCGCAATTTTCCGTGCCACACTCGGGGGTCCGAGAGCCCGGGTTCGTGCGGACGAACTCCCGTGGTGTTTGGGCGTATCCCAAGGGATAGCCGTAATAGCCCTGCGAGCCACCAGCCGTGACGGGTGGAGGCATCCGGACGGGAAGCGAAGCCGCATCCTGGGTGTCCCAAGGGGGGTGGTCCGCCAGCGCAGAAAACTGCGGTGCACGGGCCCAAACCGTACTCGAGCACCCCCGGGAGCTGCCTGAGCGAGAGTGGGCGCACGACTCTCATCTCCTAAGTGAACAGAAACCGCAATTTTCTGTGCTACACTCGGGGGGGGGGGGGGGGGGGGGGGGGGCCGGGGGCAAGACGTCTGGATAGACGAACCGCTCCCTTGGCCGAGACAACCGAGACGAAGGTCTTAGGCACCCGGAAACTGGACGCACGTTTTTGCTATGGTTGATCGAGCTACAAGACCTTTCTTAGAGCTGGATTAAGGAGTGGAGCCAGCGCTGACACAAGAGTCCATGCGTGCTCCCCCCCCTTACTTAGGTAGGAGAGAGCGAACGACCTGGCGTCGAGACGAACTCTCCGCCGGGCATGCTTCAGATCCGGCGAAAACGACTTCGAAGGACCAATGCCGCCAGCTCTGTGTCGTCTGAGCTGTCAAAGGAGTCACTCCTGCTGTCCATGGTTAGAACGCCTCTGAAAGAAAGAAACAAAATTATGTCTTTTGAAAGCGTAAAACCTAATTCCTTAGAAAAGCTAGGCAAGACAAGCGAGACCGGCTATTAGGCGCTCACGGAGAACTCCAAAAAAAAAGAAAACCGTCTAGAACAGGCTTGACGAGAAGAAATTTTTTTTTTTTTTTTTTTTTTTTTTTTTTTTTTTTTTTGACGAAACGGGGACGACTCGTAGAACGAAACGACCAAAAGAGAAGAGTAGCACCAGAAGAGCGACTAACAAAAGGCGCTCGAGCACACATACACGCCAACAAAAACAGATGGCGTCGAACAAAGACCGGAAGTCCCAGACCCGGAAGACACCCGCAAAGAGGCCACGAGGCCGCGGGAAAAGTACATAATTACTAAAAACGTACTAAAAATGTCATATGTTCAAGAAAGGAGAAGAACCCTCCTAGGGAAACCCAGAGAGAAAGTCGGAGAAGAGCGGATGATTTCAAAAGAAACAGGCGCACAAACCGGCCGACCAAAACAACACGTTAAAAGAAGGCGGGACTGGGTTGGAACGGAAGAAAACGTCCGGAAAAGGACGTATTCTAGCCAAAAGGGGGGCGCAGAACTAAGCACCCAAATTTAACGCTGGCGTAAAGGAGGCTTAGGAAGCGCAAATTTGATAATAATAAATTCAAAATCGTAAATAGGAAGATCTCACCCGAAAATTCAGGAACGGTCCGATCAGCACGACTCGAAAATCAGAATGAAGATATATGCCTTAGTGGTCTAGCGCCACCTCGTGTCAGGCAGGCGTGAGCGCGGTATTATGGAGGGTAGGAAGTAGGAAAATGTTTGGTAGTCTATTGTTGGTTCGGTCATAGCATTGTTCTGCGGGAACAAAGCAAGTAAGAGAGGGTATGTGTATATTGAAATAAATACCATATACATGATCGGAAATTGAAAAAAAGCAAACAAAACATACAAAACACGTATTGGCGTATTCAGAGCTAAAAAACGTAACAAATACGCTAAAAACGGAACGGTTGGCAGGTCTGGGTATACTCCTAAATACAAGCAACTAGTTTTTCGAGTTCAAAAGATAATCCAGATTAATTAAGTTTTATAGCACCCGATACAATTTGTTCCTTCTCCATCCACCTAAAATGCGGATTTTGAGGAAGGTAGATATACTTACACATTCCTTTTCCCACTTGTCTCTCTGGTTAGTGACAGCTCCTTTGAGTGCTTGCTTGAGACGAGCTCTCTCCTGAGTCTCCATTCTAATCATCTGCTCCTTCTCAGAAAGCTGCAATGGGGTAGCAACAAAAACTAGCAATGACATTTATATGCCAAAGATGAATTTGTTACACTGGTTAGAGCTTGTTGTAAATAATTATTTCATGTAATAGTAGCATAAAGCCATGCACTTGATCTGGGGTAGTACCAGCACTCTTGAATGATGTAACTTTGAAATAGTTTGGAAAACTGTGGATGAACTTGGAAGGTGTTACTGTATTTGTTGTTATTTTCGCGGGATTAATTTTTCGCGCTGAGCGCCCTCAAAACATGTTCAGTGGTTCTTAATTTCGTGTTGCATGTTCGTAAGCTATCAATTGGACCCATGCAATACACAAATAGGAAATCATGCCTATATATTCGCGGGTATTTTAGTTCGCGCTTGCTGCTATTTGAAAATTAATGTACCACGAATATTTCCACGAATACAGTATTTAGCACAAAGCCCTGCATCCAGCTGCCAGTACTTCCACTAATACTTATGATAATATTGTTTTATTTACCAACTCCAGGGTAGCCATTTCAGATCTGATAACTGTTACATGTTATTATTACCCTAAGCGTCTTGCTAGAAGACAGCTACCAATTTTGTGGGTCTTTGGTATAGCTCTTCCGGAAATTGAACCCATGGCCTTCAGTTCACGAGGTAAAATGAGCTACAGTACCGCCTGAGATCAATGTCACAGCTGATTGCTATCGAGTGCAGTTGTACACAAAGTGAATCATTATGTACTCCATGTACGTTGAACAATTTGGACACAATCAACATAACACAGACATTTTTCCAGAAATTTCAACGATGTTTAGGCTATATACATACACAATTATATGAAAACAGCTAGTTACTTTTCTCAAAAACATCACAAATATCGACAGTTAGGCTGTTGATTCACACAACGTAGAATAGGCATGATTGATTGCTTCACGCTTCTTGGGGGAAACATAATGGCAGGCAGTAAGTGGCTTTATTCAATCAACCATCATGCCCATTTCACACGGTATGAAGTTAACAACACCCATTCTTACCTCAGATTCCATATTGCGTTTGTCTTTCTCATATAGATTGTGTGTCCGTTGCATGAGAGCGTTGTCCTGCTCAAGGGATCTGATACGTTTCTCCAACCGATCGCACTCCCTGGTCTTAGAGCTAAGCTTAGAGGTTAGTTCTGTGTTGGAGGTACGTAGATGATCTAGTTCATGGTCTGCCTCCACCAGCATTGCCCTGAATGCACCCTCTGGAATTGATCACAATGGGAGAGGATTAGGGATTAAAATGAAGTTCAGCTTTCCAATTGTGCAATTGACCCAAACAAATTAAAAAATATGGAGTATTGAAGATATTTAACAATAGCAATATTTAACAACCTCAAACAACATTGAAAGAATGACCAAAGAAAGACAAACAAACAAGAAAGCACACCAAAAGAAAACTTGTTTAAATTATGCACCATTGCTTTGATTACGTAGGCAAGTGAGCGAGAACTTTTTTCCAGGTGCATGCACAATCAAAATTGAAATGCATCAAAAGCTTGTGTAGATAAGATTGTAAAATTTGAATGCACTTCCCTTTTAAAAAAAAAATCATTATTATCATGTGATGAAAGCACACACCTAGAATTTTTTCAAAGTTGCCTCATTTATGTCTTATGTCTGATTATGGTCATTATGGTGTATGTGACAAAAATTTCACTGATTAATAATTTTTAAGGATTCTGCTTTAGATATATCTGTTTCTTGTCTCATTTTAGAAAGACATTCAGCTGGACATCTCACGTTTTCTGGCCAGTTCATCCTCCATGATTCTTCTTCTCTGTTCTCTTTCTGCCAGGAAAGCCAGGAGATGGGACAAGGTGGTTTCATCAGATGGATCTGACAACTGAAAAAAGAGGAGAAACATAAAAGTATAAATGCTAATAAAAACAAAATAGGCATGTTAAAAGCTAGAATGTGCATGCTAAACTTTTCTCAAATAATTTTTATTGGGACCATTCTTGGTCACGTGTGTGACCGAAATTATGCAAAATCTTGACTTTAATTGGCTATAACTCTAACAATTTTAAAAATATACTGATTTAATGTTTATATCATGCTAATGTATTTTGTTGGCTATCATTTGTAAATATTTTTTTGATATTTACAATAAGCATGTTCAAGGTCAGAGGTCAAAAGAATGGGTCACGTGTGTGACTTCACAGAACGGCATGATTTTGAAAGTTCAATTTCATTTTGAAATCCTGTGAGTTTTAAAATGATGAAATGTTCTTATTGCTGTGAGATATGCATTATGGACCTGTTAACCAAAATATACCACGGATAGGAGTCATCTCTGAAATTCTTTTTTTTATCTATTATTTTATATCGTGATGTCGGGTCCACGTGCTGAATGACAATTTTTAAATGTGCACTGCTGTGACATTTTAGTGGGTCACGTGTGTGACCTATGGCAAATTGTACATAAAAATGAATATATTATGTATTATGCAATAGATGTACATTTTGAGCAATTACTATATCCGCTGCGGTAAAAAATTTTATGAACTCAGCTCTAGTCAGTCAATGGGGTGTTTTGGTAGC
Organism: Paracentrotus lividus; assembly: GCA_940671915.1. Classification (NCBI taxonomy): domain Eukaryota; kingdom Metazoa; phylum Echinodermata; class Echinoidea; order Camarodonta; family Echinidae; genus Paracentrotus; species Paracentrotus lividus. The sequence goes on from CALNVZ010002100.1 coordinate 10,078,676, forward strand.
TGTCAAGACTGGGGGAGGGGCGGGTAGGGAGGGGGGGCCATGATGCCCCCTATAAGATC
>CALNVZ010002100.1:10078834-10096702 GCA_940671915.1 Paracentrotus lividus
GTGGCATTTTGAGGGCAATTAATTTCCAGGGTTGATTATCTTAATATAATCAATTTAATAACATTATTTTTTGGGGTTAGATTAAAAGGACTAGAGGTAAATAATAATATAATGAAAGTAATCCAAGTAAGGGAGTCAGCATATCCATTCCAGTCAGGGTTACAAAAATGATATTTTATTTACCGTTTTTCCATTTAATTATCATTTATGTTATTTTATGCAAATGAGCATGAACAATTGCAAAAATCACGAAAAAACATCAGTTCACGAAACTTCAGACATTGCTCTATTTGAATATGCAGCTTAAAATCAAAAAGCAAAAATTTATTTGTCCCCAAAAGGTTCACTTTTCAAAGAATGGCCGAATAGCCTGGTCCCTTTTTTAAAGGCATGACCATAGTTGGTCACACACGTGACCCGTGGGTCACGTGTGTGACCAATTTCAAAGTTAATTAATAACTAAATTAAGAGCTATCATGGCTTCATATTTGGTGAGATGCAAGGCACATTATATCTAGCTTTGGAGACAAAATTGTAGTAATAATAGATCCATGGTTTTCGGGGGGCGTTAACTTTTCGTGTTTTTGGGTCACGTGTGTGACATTTGATGGCAATTAATTTCTTTAGTTAATTATCTTAAAACAATCAATTCAACACCATTATTTTTCATTTAAATTTAAAGGAATGAAGTTAAAAAAGGGTATAATGACAATAATCAAAGTAAGGAGACCAGCATATACAATCAAGTCAGGGTCAAACAAATGATATTTTAAGTACCATTTTTCTATTCAAATTTTTGGCATGTTAATTTATGCAAATGAGCATGAAAAATTTGTAAAATTAAGATAAAAAATGCATTTCATAAAACTTCAGACAATGCTCTATATGAATGTGCAGCTTAAAAACAAAAAGGACAAACTTTATTTTTTCCAAAAAGGGTTCACTTTTCAAAGAATCGCCCATTGGGGGTTAATTTGTATATCTGACCAAAATGCTATTTCAATAGCTTTCTAAATATGTATGTTGAACAATTAGGACTGATTTCATGACTAGAACCCTCTGTTTCGTTAAGATTTGTTAAATAGAGCGAAATTTGTAAAAGCAAATAGATTCAACCAACCTGTAAGTGAGGGAATGGTGGTCCTAAATGGAGAAGAGGGAGTGGAGGGGGTGGCATATCACCATCATCCTCTTAAGAAGTTTCTTATATTCATGTTTGTTATTACAATGTAATGAGATTCAACCAACCTGTAAGTGAGGGAATGCTGGTCCTAGACTGAGAAGAGGAGGTGGTGGGGGTGGCATTTCACCATCGTTCTCTTCAAGAAGTTTCCTGTATTCTTCATTAGCTGCAAGAAAAATAAATCAGGATATAAATAAAAATAGATATTAATCACAGTCAAAGACAACATATCGGTGAATCTAATCACTCATTATTAGAAAGTAATCAAATGGGTAGTACTCACGACGCAATATTGTGAAAACAAACTTGAATTAAACATCAGACAACATAATCAGAATGTGAAATCTCATGCATCAAAATTGGAGTATTTTTTCATTAAAAACAAAATATTTAAACAAGTTCTTTGTAATTTCCGCTCTTAGCCCTAACATTTTCAATTCCATATTAGATCATAAAATATCGCCAATTGCAACCCATGTTAGCAATCACACTCCGAAATTAAACATAATCACTGGTCGACCTTATGCCATCCGCTCAGACATCATTAATTCGAACCTTAGGTAGGTCATGGATAAATGAAGTTCCTAAAAACAATAATAATAATAAATTCTTTTTTTATATAGCGCTGCATCCAGTTAAAAACTGATCAATGCACTTTCTAGCTTATGTCTACTGGAGATTTTAAATATCACAATTAGATTACACATTGTGAATAGGTTTGAAGTTCTTTGAATGACAATTGCACTTACCCTTTCTTCTGCCTGGAGTAAGGCCAATATCAAACCTGACCTCTGTAGGTCTAGCTACTTGCACCTCCTGTGTAATCTCAGCAAATCTCATAACATGCTGTCAGGATTAAAAAGACAGAGATCAAGAATCAATAAGAGAAATTACTGTATACTGCAGAGATTCAAATGTATTTTAGGCTAAGATACATCATGGGAAATATAACAGGTGCCTTACAAGGCCAGCAGACAATGTCTAAGATTTAGAGAGCACATTACATGCGACTTCATCATTATATCACCTAAACATTGCAGTATTATATTACTGTATAAGCCAATATTTTCACGTTTTGGACTAGTTGGGGAAATTGTCCTTGACCTTTGACCTACATACTCCAAAATCAAATCAGATCATCTTCCTATGGTGATACATACCATCCCCAAGTTTGAGGTTGATATCTCAGGTGGTTCTTGAGATATCGCGATAACGAACTAAACACATGGAATTTCACAATTTGACCTCCGTGACAATTGACCTTTGACCTACATACTCCAAAATCTAATCAGATCATCTTCCTATGGTGATACATACGATCCCCGAGTTTGAAGTCGATATCTCAAGTGGTTCTAGAGATATCGTGATAACGAGCAAACGTGAAGGACGGACAGAAGGACGGACAAATGGACGTACGGGCACCGACAACCCCAAAACATTGCAGTATTATATTACTGTATAAGCTAATATTTTCGCGTTTTGGACAAGTTGGGGAAATTGCGAAAGCAAAATTTCGTGATTTTTGGTGATGACTTCATTACTATAAATAGCCTTGTACTGAAGTGGAAATTTTCGCAATGACCGACTCGTGAAATTCGCAAAAATAACCACTTGTAGAGTATCTTCACCAATCATTTTTTGTGTTATATATCTGCTCCTAGCTCTGTCAATACAATGAATGAAGGGGGGAACCTTGTTAATTATTTTGACAGGAAAAGGTAAGTTTAAGGACAGTCTTCAGATTTGGTAGAGATGGAAATATATTCTGATGAGACAAACCCTACACAATGATATTCAAAAACAAACAAATTATAATAACTGCCAAGAGATTCCGGTAGAAAATGTTTCAAATCTGAGAAATATGAAAAAGAAAGAACTTGAGGTAGATATCCCATCATAAATGTGCTCATGTTATGGTCTGTACGTGCAAATTTTTAACCAAAAAGAAAGAAAAAAAAAACTTCTTCAAAGCTTTTAAAGAAATTAGGGTTGGAAAGCTTGTTCAAACAACCAACCAAGCAACTGCAAGATGAATAATTATGAATGAATTTAACTTATAAGTTCCAGAATAGCTTATTTGAGAATGACCGACAGTACTTACAGTAGTCTCATCATAGTCCTTGGCACTAGGGTTGACACACACCATCATCCTAACTTTACCCTCACCATCAAAATAGTTCTTGAAGAGATGGGTTAGCTTGGACGTCCTGTATGGAACCATCTGTAACAAGGGTCAAATATTATCAAACATCAAAACTACAATTGATAAGAATCTCATATTTTTCATTTCTGAATAAGTTTTAAACTCAATTTTTCGGCTTTGTCTCTGCAGCTGTGGAACAATCCAGTCTTTTTCTATACAGATGTAAACATGAAAATTGGATCTATGTAACACTTTGTATCCAGTAGAATATGTGGCATATGCATAATGAAAACGACATTATAACTAAATCGACTGCACATGTTTATACCATATTTTACATGTCAATTATATTATGTGACATAATTATAATGATCTATTTGTAAATAATAACGGATACTGTGATGCAAGACAGATATCATTTCTGTTTTGTTGTTACAATGATTGATTTGTACAATTTTGTGCATTGGTTTACACTGAATTGTAATGTTTTTGTGGCTAAATTAAATATCAATTTTGATTGTTTCTGTAATCATACTGCTCCAATATTTTAGTTTTATCTTTCTTTTCAATGGTATTTCCAAAAATTTATATCTTTAATTTTCAGCTTTAAAATGAGATCTCTCAACTTGGTTAATATGACAAGGGTTACTGAGCTATGTCATTTTTCCTTCCCTCCTCTTCCTCCTCCAACTGCTTGTCCACCCCTGCAATTTGAAATACACCCTGCTCCTACTTTCTTTTTTTAACTTTCTTTTCAATGGTATTTCTTACATTTCTATAATAATAATCATAGTGAAAACTTATAGAGCGCACATACCGTCCGAGGATGCTCATGGCGCTAATATCCCTATTTCTAAGCTTTTAGTAGGACAACGGGTTGCTGAATTATGACACTTTATCTTTGTCAGCGTTCTTAAAGATGTAACACCTCCACCCTTTGGTGAACTGACCTTATTGGTTCCTTCAGACTGGTTCTCTCGGAGTGTCTCAATACATGTCCTGAGGGTCATAAGAGAAGCATTGATACTGCCAGCTTCTTTCAATCTATCTCCTGTGTTGTTGGTTCGGTTGGTCCTTTCACTACCGGCTAGATCAACTAAGGACAGCTGACTGATAGCAATCTGGTCCTTGTCCTGGGTGCCAAAGGAAAGAATCAAACAAAATGCATGTGCTTTTCATGATTAAAGGCATTAATGAACGGAAGCGTGGAGGATGTGTTCTATATTACAAAACTAAGAAATTATTCTAACCAGAAAGCAAGATCCTTCAAACAAACAGAAAACCCAAAATATTACACTGAATAAATATTTCATTACAAAATGAATTTGTCAACGTACTTCGAATGAAGCAAATTAGGCAAAATATTCTTATTATACAGCATATGGAATTACAGATATTTACAAGGGACCCTTCGACTTAAATTACAATCACAACAGCCTGACAAGGCAGCAAATTTGAAGTTGAAAGGTCATCACTTTAATGACCTACCTGTATAACCTCTTGTCCAAGCGAGTCTAGAGGTGCCTGAACCAGTCTGATATTGAACACACTGTGACTACGACTGGATTCTGTGTTGAGCTGAGTATGAGCCACTTTACGTCTAGACTGACCTGTAAACAAACAGCAAATTCTCAAGTCACATGAAATGGAGTGGAAATAAAGGATTGAAGCATTTACTAAAAATTTTGATTCAATCATATGACTGCATTGGTTGATGTGCTGATTCTGAAACAACTCTGGAATTATTTAAAAAACTTGATCGTGGGAATACACTGACACAAATTTTCGACCAAATTTAACAACTATACAAATGTTTACTTATCAATAATAGATAGCCAGAGAAACTCTCTTATCTTTTGTCATAACTTTTGTCTTTAGTGATATATCAATGAAATACAACACCATGAAGATTGTCATAAATTGGTATTGTGAAGATCGTCTTTTCCCTGTCATATCTTTCTCAGTACCTACCCATATTTCAACTGATAACCATTTACAGTCAGTATTAACAAAACTATTTTTGATGGAGATTTTGTTTGTTAATATTGAACATCTATTATTCAGTTAGTTCAGAAAATTATTGGATGTTTACCTTTGAGGAAGACTTTGTAGGCCTCATCAGTTGATTTGACCTCTATCTCCGTGCACATAGCCACATACATGTTATGAAAGTGATCCTCTCTTAGATTCCTCGATGTAAGGCCCCTGTATAAAAATAAGAGCAATATATATTTTAAGTGGTGACAATGGATGAAGCCCATTTTCCAAAGGATATAAAGGCCCAACTACCATTACTATGATTTAGCCTAGCTAACATGATAAGAAGCTTGATTGAGCATTCAAAAATTCAAAAAAAAATCAAAAACAAATTTCAGAGTAGATCAAATTCTCGTTAAAGACATAGGGGCTTCGGCTATCATGGGGAGTGGATCATAATTTGCTGACCCCAGACTTTGTGAAAAGCACTGGAAATACCCGTCTTGAAGCTAAATTTCTGGAGCACAGCAAAACAATCTGTCCCACCCTAGACAGCCTTGTGAATAATCGGGCAAGAGAAAGGTAGATTTAATGACTTTCCCAGATGGAGGGATGGTTGGAATAACAAGGCATTACATAAGGTAATAAAATTCAGGTGAAAGGGAACACCCGTTAATGGCTAAGCATCCATGGTGTCAAATTACCCATTCGTTGTAATTCAACAATTTTAAGTAAATGCAAATATTCCTAATTAACATTTAAAAGAAAAATCAGTGGATGGTATAACTAAGAAGAAATAATGTAATCCACTATACATGTAGACTATAAGAGGGCCCGTATTCCATAAACTATACTTAAGCAATTTTGCTTAAGTCTAAGTATCTTTTCTAATATTTTGTCCAAGAAAAAAATTTCTTAGCTTTTATTCCAAACACGTAAAGCACTTTGTCTGAGCTCAGAAAGCATTAAGCAAAAGTCTTAATTCTGTTAATATTGTCATGTTTAATTTGTGGCCTCAAATGAGCTTGCCATATAATCAACATCTAAGTTAAGCCACTAGGTAGGCTTAAAGTTAGGATAAAATTCGCTTTTCTAATGTGCATATTTTTAGGAGCAACTAAATTTAAGACGTTTTACTTAGCCCAAATCAAATAATTCATGCTCAAGTGTCAAAAATAGGCTAAGCAAAAATACTCTTAATTAAAACCAAAATTTATTTTAGCAAAAAAATTCTTAAGTTTCATGCTTAAGTCCATCATTTATGGAATACGGGCCAAGGCCAGGTAATTGTGAACAAGAAAGGAATGCAAAATATAAAATGTTCATTACACAATTCAAGGAAATTTTTTATTAGGATGAGGAAGGGTGCAGAGTCTTTTGTTTTTTGTTTTTTTTTTAGGGGGGGGGTGGGAAGTACAGTTTCTTTGCTAATTGGGAAATTTTACTAAGAGAAAATCACAGCACGTGCATGGTGCACACACTACATACATAAACACTTTGCTCTTTGCATATACATGAAACTTTATTTTTAACACTAGTTTGTCTATAAATACACTGCAGAGCTCTAACAAAAATGGGGAAAATAATAAATCAATATATTAATCTGTTTCTACAGCTACATTTAAATTAAATGGTAAAGTAATCAGAGTTGACTTGAAAAGTATCAAACAACACATGAAACATCATCAAAATAGAAACTCTCAAAAAAGAAAAGCATGCAGGCAACATTAACTTAATATGTCTTTGATCCCATAAGATAATGGTGTTGGTCTGGGGGCTATTGCAAACCTGTACATGCAAAATTTACCATTAATAGTAACTTTCCCATCAATGGTACATGTAAGTTCTATATATAATAAAACTAGATTCTTATTATTTTTTTTTTAATGATTGGCTGCTGAGCAGTGTTACCATGGAAGTTAACCATTTATGGTAATTTTCATGCAAAGGGGACCTGCAGTTTTTATTTATTTATTTATTTATCTATCTATCTATCTATCTATCTATCTATCTATCTATCTATCTATCTATCTATCTATCTATCTATCTATCTATCTATCTATCTATCTATCTATCTATTTATTTATTTATTTATTTATTTATCACCCACGCCGATGAAATCGGCAGGGTATTGTAAAGGGTTCCGTATGTTTGTTTGTTTGTTTGTGTACAAGATAACTAGAGAACGGGTGAACGGATTTGCACCAAATTTTCAGGGATTGTTTGGATAGTGAAAGGAAAGAATCGATTAGATTTAGGTGATGATTGGTTGATCCCTGCAGATTCTGTGTGACTTTTTTGTTTTTACTCTGGACCGTCTAGTTTTTCCTATCCGCGATGAGGGCCTTAGTGGCGATAGCGCAAACAAACCCACCAAAAGTCCAAGTGCGCAGTAGCTCTTAAATTGGTCTTTTCCAAAGGTAAAGCCCAGTGCTAGATATCATGCTAGGATCTAGGAGTTCGCTTTAATACTGCGGCAGCCATATCCCCAGTCCATATCCCATGCGCACACAAACGTAACACTAACATTATTGAATTTCGAAACAAGGTGTATAAAGCACATCTTCTCGCCAGGTCATAAGGTAGGAGGTTTTGCAGACTATTTTTATGATCAGTACATTAATATTCATCTTCCTTAACTGCTGGGACACGCTACCACAGTGTAGTGCGGCAAGGATCCCAAGCGATTTTTTAGGAAGCTCCAATGCCGGTGACCTGGCCTTGAGCAGGGTTAACGAACGTGCGGTCACACATAGGCTGGGGACAGGTCAGCGTGGAGACGATTGGGTCGTTCGCTAACATTCGCTGACATAGGGGTCATGTTTTTTCAGTACATAAATTTCGAGTTGTGTAACAGACAAAATCATCCGGGGTTAGTACACATAATGTAGATTTCAGTTTTGACCCCATAGTAGTAGCGCCACCAAGGCGTGGGTCAGCCACCTTTGACGGCCCCTCTAGTTTATTTATTTATTTGTTTGTTTGTTTGTTTGTTTGTTTACTTACTTACTTACTTACTTACTTACTTACTTACTTACTTATTTATTTATTTATCTATTTATCTATTTATCTATTTATCTATTTATCTATTTATTTATTTATTTATTTATTTATTTATTTATTTATTTATGTATTTATTTATTATTATTTTTTTTTTTTTTTTTTTTTTTTTTTTTTTTTTTTTTTTTTTTTGGGGGGGGGGGTGTTCTACAATAGACTTTTTACTAATTCTCTTAAAACATGCAAACATGTCCTGCACATGGCCTTATAGTAATTAAAAAAACAGGAAAGTAAAAGTAGAGCCAACAAACAGTAAGAAGCAAAAACAGGAAAAGAAAGAAAGTAAATTAAATGATAAACCCAAACATACATTTCATCTCTGTTCCAGCGATTCCTAAAGTAAAAAAAAAAGTGGATCATAGAAAATTATATGAATGAATAAGTTTTCACAGGCTTATAAAAAAAAAATATTTGTGAAATATAAATCAGATGAAAACAAGATGACCAAAAAACTCCACACAAGGGAGTATTAAAAAAAAAAAAAAAATCTGTTTACTGGGCAAACACAAGCTATATTTCCAACAGTTACTCAGTAGTGACAGACTGCTACATGGATTTATGTTTAAAATTTCAAAATTAACCTACAATGATTTGTGAAATTACACACAGTATCAGTAGCGTATCCAGCCTTAGCTATAACAAAGGAATGAATGAGCCCATGCACCAGCATAATAGAGTCCACATTGCCCCCCAGACAATTAGGCTCCATACTTGCTTTGTAAGATATGTCCCAAGCTTATACTAGGCACATCATAAATATATAAGTGTGGGTATTTCACAGTAGACACAACAGGAACTTTGCTAAGAATAACATTGCTTCATGAATCCTAAATAGTCATAGTTAGTTAATAATATTTCAATTTCACATTTTCCTATCCTAATGTGATTGCTAGCTACATGTAAGATGAATATGGGGCTATAAGCTTGGTATTCCTGATAACAATGACAATCGTCTTTCACAGTTGATTAAAAACATATATTTTTATGATACTCACTTTGAATGTAGCGAATAGGGCACCTCCTCGAGAAGGTCAAAGATCTGGTTGTTATAGATCTCAACATAGGACACAAAGATGGCATAGTTATTGTCCTCATCTATGGTGCTCAGGCAAGTTGGGTCTGGGACTCTTACAAAGTTGTCCAGGTCAAGCACATCTTTCCTGGTGGTTTAACAAGAACAGTTTTTAAAGAAATTATTGAGTTTTCAGATTGATTGGGAGCATTATAATTTTGAAAAGTTACATTTCCATAACAAGGCACTGAGTTCTGGTATATAAACTCGTGTAAATTTCAACTTTGACTAAGTTCTGGTATGTATATTTGAATTGGTGAATTTGTTTGGGTTTTTTTTTTCTCTCTCTCCTTTTTCCAAGTATTTAATTCTGACTGCAGGAGTCCAACAACAAACCAATTTTTAAAAATTAGAATAAAACTATATTTCTTCTCAAAGGGATCATACAATGTACTGTTACTAATTGGCCAAGGAATGAAATGTACTTGAATATTTGTAGAGTTCATACACGGGGACATTACAGTGCTACATCTACTGCACGCTATTTTAGATTTTAAAAATGGACAAACTACAAATGCAATGTTTTCCAGTCAAAGTAAGTACTACATGTAAACACTAACTTCGGTCTCCTCGGTGTGATAGGTGTGCGTGGTGTCTGTGGTGTTCGAGGGGTGCGTGGAGTACGTGGGGCTACAGGTGGAGGCATCAATTCTTTCTTCTGTCTTTCTAACATGGCATCAGCTTCCATCTGGACATCCATGCCATTCACCCTGTCAGGCTTGAAAACCTTCGCACAGAAAGATGACAGATTGAAAAGGTGAAATGTAGATGCGAAAATGAAATCAGATTAAAATTTGAGTACATTAGTCATTATTCCTGTTGTTTTGATTACCTTTCAACGTCTTCAAATCAAGTATGAGTAAAATTGCATTCATACATATACCTGACTTTCTAGAGTTCCATTGATCTGTTAATGGATTCATATTATGACAGTATACATGTACATAGCAACCCTAAAATAGAAAGAGAAAAATACATGATTTTTAAGATAAATCTACAAGGGCTCGTAATTGGGTTACATGACATTTGCTCCTGCAACAATTGCTCCCATCTCTAATTTTTCTAACAGGGATGTGAGTGAAAACAAATAAAAAGAGCTGAAAAAAGCTACCATACAGTGGAAAGCTAGAATGAGCTGAGAATATGCTGAAAATCAACCCCCCCCCCCAAAAAAAAAAAAAAAAAAAAAAAAAAAAAAAAAAAAAAAAAAAAAAAGCTGAAATCAGAAAAAAGCTGAAATCAGAAAAAAGCTGAACTCTCACATCATGGTCTAAGATGCAGTGTTAGGGTTGCAATAGGGCTTTAGGTTTAGGGTTAGGTTAGGGTAGGGTATAGTGTTAGGTCCAGGGTTGAAGTTAGTCATTCTGTGATTGGAATTTACAGCAGAGCAATTGTCACCGGGGTGATTTCCTAGTTGTGCTTCTGGGGCGAATTCACCCAGAGCCAACCTGTATTATATGTACTTACATATTTCCTGGCCTGTAGATCTCCAAGGCTGTTGAAGAGCACATCAAGACACCTTGGTAGGACCCCTCCATCTGTAGGTGTGCCCTGCATTGTATGTGTCTTACCAGACCCAGTAACGCCATACATGAAGAGCAGTGCTAAATATAATTATTGAGAAGAGGCATTAACATGCTTGTTTATCACACTACAGTGACGTAGAACACCCCCCTTTCCCCAATCCCACCCTCCTGTAAAAAATAACAGACCAGCTATTAGGCAATAAATCCAAATATATTGGACCTTTTTGGGGGGACAGATAGGTAAAGGCCACCGCACACCTTACGACTGGTCTACGATCCGATTTTGGAACAAATTGCATTTTGCTTATTTTCCAAAAGTATGAATGAATAGAATCTTATCATTAGAGGTTCAAATTAACTGTAAGAATATTGATATCGAATTTCGGAAAAATTGCAAGCCTTTATTTAGGAGTAAAGGGCAAATTGGTTTGAAATCGTAGCCAATCGTGCGATTGCTATGACGTCATTACGATTAGATATTGAATTCGCTTTTATTTTAATAAGGAGGTTACATTATCACTGATTTGAACATGTAAGTATGCCAGCAATGATTTAGAACTCTGCACAGTATGATGTTCTATTTCTAAATACCCACATCAGGCGTTATGACCGTTTATTACACAATCAGGTCGCAGACCAATCGTAAGATGTGCGGTGGCCTTAAAGTATCAAGATCAAATTTATATTCATACATGTGATACAGTGAATACAAGTAAATCATGGAACCATACACATATATATAGCATTGCAGGTATTGTGGTAATGTTTTTCTTGTGGCAGCTCACAAGCCACTCAAGTATTCAATCCACATGGTTGAATGGAGTTTTGGCTTTATTTCAAGTTGCCCAACAAAGTTCAAAATGGCCATTGGCCCCAGGCCACTGCTAAATTTTAGCCATGCCCTGCCTTGTATACTGTATAAAATAATGTAAAAACAGTTTTAGCAAGCATTTTGTGAGGGGTAAAGATTTGTGAACAGTTTAAAACCACGAAAATAGATGTTTATAACAAGTTGAAAGTTTCTGAATTTACAGTACACAACATTGAAGTAATTTCTGGTATTTTTCGGATGAAAGTGAAATGGATTGATAGCTTACAATTCTTCCCATGAAGGAGATCTTCAACGAGCGGTAATGCTATGCTGTCGTATATAGCTTTCTGAGAGTATTCCTCACTGAAGACAAACTTGAAGACATGCTGTGTCTGTATGAAGAATGGAAACGAAATTATATTATCTCCTTGAGAAATAAATGAGTTGGTTCGGAGAATATTTGACTACTAGCAACCACAAGTATCTCCTGTATCTTTCAGATATTAGATGTACATGTAAACCTGTGGAAAATATATTTTTTTTATCTGAAATATGATCTCCCTCCCCTACCCTCAAAAAGAATGTGATAAATGCTCCAAATTTTATTGTCCGAAACAAAGATGACCGGATAATTGTTTAGCCCCTTTTCTCGTGGGCACGGCGGCCGCTGAGCAGCGCCAGAAGGACATTGCTCTATCCCCCTCTTGTTGAAAACCAAACAGGGAAGCAGCAACTACCATTTTCAAATTAGGTACTTACTTCTTTGTAATTGCCTGTTCTGAAAGCATGTGAACCCTGAAATGAAAAATGACACAAATAGAAATTAGCATTCCAGACATAAGAATATACAGCTCAATCAAGCGGTGAATAAATCATGTCAGATTATGTAACCGGTTCAAATGGACCAAATAATGAAAAAAATTAAAAAAAGAAATTTATGTGCACAAATAATCATTTATAAAACTTATTCCTCAAAAAAGGAGTAATATCATGAAAATATGATACACATCTATACTTCACACAAAATGAAGAGAACATATATATTCCAATTTCATAAATTAGAGAAATTGTATATCAGACCTCAGGAGGTTTGAGTTGTATTGTGTTGGTATTGATGACTTCAATGCATAGTTCATCATTTTCCTGCACTGGTCTTAACCTGCAGTAAACCTGTAATAAAAACAAAAAACACATTGATGCAACAAAGATCATTAGCCCTACAGATTATCAGTAATAAAAATGTAAATAATTTTCATAATTGGAAAAATAAAATGTTATGAAATATTCATGAGTCTAACAGTATACATTGTACGGCAATTTCTACAAAAAAACAAACAAACAAACAAAAACGGTATACTTTTTTTAAATGATTTTTGGTGAAGAAACAGATTTTGAGAGTTTGGGAAAAATCTGTCAAAAATCTAAAGAAAAAAAAAACACTTATGAATTCCTGGTAATGTCCCTTACATGCACGAGACACTCTCCCATATTCTGTTAGACCGAGGCTGCTCTGTCTTCATCGCGTATCTCTCTGAAGACAGAGAGCTTCCCTTGCGTGAGCTGTCCAAAATGCAGTGATGTATTCTCTGTTAAATTTCCCCAAATTTCATGGGAAAAACTTACAGCAACCCCCAAAACCCAACTTCAACAAGACAGTTAGGCATCAAAAAGGACAATTTCTAGAGAAAATCTACTTCCAGATGCGGTAAGTGGAATAACTTTCCATCTTATAGATCTATAAAATGATCACCGAAAAACACACTCGTCTATGGACACTGCATTTGAACAGCACGCACAATGGAAGCTCTCTGTCCTCAGAGGGGATTACGATGAGGACAGAGCAGCCTCGGTCTAATATTCTGTGTACCATTAAAATTCATAAATTACCATTTCATAGAGAACTACATGTATCAGACACATGCTTTTAATGTATGCTTTAAAGATTTAAGTGTACGCAACATACTGCACATGTATGGAAGAGCAACTTGCAGGTCACAGTCACACCAACTTACAATCCTTTCATGGATTACATCAAACCATCACTGATATTTTTCTCTCATTTTCAGCTTTAATTCAAAACAATTTACTACAGCTGGAGGACATCCCCTTAAAGATTTCTTCATCTTGAATAAACTTCCTTTCATTTATTTATTCATCTTATTTATTTGTATTTGCTAACCCATTTTCAATAAATTCAAAAGAGGAGCTGAATCATGAGATAACTATTTTCCTTAAGCATAATACCTCAACAGGATCCTTCGCACAGCTCACATTAGCAGGCTTCCGAGGAGTCTTCTTGGGAGTCTTGCCTCTCCTGAATAGTGATAAAAATCTCATTTTTAATTTAAATTGACAGGGTACTGTTGCCTAGATATTTTCTTCCTTCCATAAATAAAAGTGACAGCTCCTAAGGAGGACACTACATGTATACCCAGCTATTGGGTGTCTGGACAGTCAATTTTAACCAGCAATTTAAAAAGGTTTACAAGCTACTCGTAAGCAATGCCTCTTACAAAATGTTTTGGATTACAAATTTTAATGATGATTTATAAGCAGTATTCAACATATAATTTTGGCTTAATCCTGGGACAAAAAACAAAGCTTCATTTTTGTATATTGTCCGGACACTCAACTCCCCATTCTAGTAATGGACGGTGTAGGCCATGCTACTACTGGCACTTGTACTTTGTAGTTAAGGCTAATTTTCTGCCTTACATTATAAATGAGGTCTGTTTACATAGAATTAGTACCAAATAACCTGGACTGGGTGACTCATTCAGACTGTAAACTAATCGAATCCTTTCTCTCTTCGAAGTTCTAGATCAAATGTCATGTTGTTGGATTGTTGCAGACTTTGAGTTTGAAGTTTTTCATTATCCAGCAAATGTTCCAAGCAGTTTTGTGTGCATGACTATCATGAAATGTCACTACGTCAAAATCTACACGATCACAAGGTCAATACTTATGACAGTTACGTATTGACCTTGTGCTCGTAGACGTAGTCGTAGGCACACTCAAGTTTTTGCAACTCAAAAATCAACTAAGTTTAACATTTGACTTTTGAGTGCTTGCTCGGCCCGGCCCCGGTGCCGGGTGTGTTGTTCTTATTTTAATTAATTCTAAAATAAGGTTTTCCTTTTTATTGAAATTTAGGTAAAATTTTAGTTTTTTGGTAGATTTACGCAGATGTAAAATAAAACACCACCAGCAATCATGGAATACCCAGTTATTGGGTGTCCGGACAGGTCGGGTGTCCAGACAGTCTATTTTTATTGGCCATTTGACAGTAGAGGTGCCGGTCCAAAAACAAAGATCGTCTCAGATTACTCGACTTGTCCTGGTTTATAAGGACACTGTACAGTAAAAAAAGCCTCCCAATTGATGCCAAATCCACTCACTGAAGGTCTACTGTGCCATGCTCCCCATATCTACAACACAGTGATTGACACTTAATCCCTTTTATATCCTTGGGAAGACGGAAAAGTCGTAAAAGTAGAGTCTAGACGGTGAACTGGGGGTAGGATGGGGGGTGCGATGTCCGGACACTTAACAAAATTTTAGCCTTGTTTTTCGTCTAAGGATTAAGCCAGAGATGTATGTTGAATACTTCTTATCACCATCAATATTTGTTCTCCACAATATTTTCTGACATTTTGTGCTGAAAAACTTCAAAGATATTGATTTTAAACCCTTTCAAATGGCTGGTTAAAATTGAGTGTCCGGACATCCAACCTGTCCGGACATACAACAACTGGGTAGTCTATATAGTAATTGATGATAAGGAATCTAATTATAGCACTCTCAAGTTCCGTAACTGCCATCCAAATCCCGTATGTCCCAAAAGAAAACAGGCGTCTTCATAAATGAAGACAAACCTTGTTACTGATGACGGCAAAATTTGGCAAACGTCATTGTTTATGCAGACGATCAGCTGTTCTAGACCAGCGCCTCTACTGAGTACGATGGGGGTCCGTTGTCCGGACACTTAAGCAGATAAAAACATCATCTTTTGCTCTGGATTTTCTCAAAATTTGTGCAGTAAATAGCAAAAATATTTGTGCTTTGTTATATTGTTTGATATTATTTTCAAACGATTAATGAAATATTGATCACAAAGCTTCTAAAATTGACGTTTTGTCCTGACAAACAACCCGTCCGGACATAGACTCTAGATCTACAACAACCGGGTAAACTCTACCCAGTTGTTGTATGTCCGGACGGGTTGTTTGTCCGGACAAAGACGGCAATTCTAGGAGTTTGTGATCAGTATTTCATTAATTGATTGAAAATAATATCAGACAATATAACAAAGCACAAATGTTCACAAATATTTTTGCTATTTACTGCACAAATTTTGAGAAAATCGAGAGCAAAAGGTGATGTTTTTATCTGCTTAAGTGTCCGGACAACAGGCCCCCCATCATACTGTTTGAGGTTTACAACAACAAGCAATTTTTTGTAGGTTTTTAGCACAAAATGGTAGAAAATATTGTGGAGAACAAACATTGATGATGATAAGCATTATTTGACTTATATTTTTGGCTTAATCTAAGGGCAAAAAACATTGCTTCAATTTTGTAAACTGTCCGGACACCCAACCCCCCATCTAACACAAAAACCCATTTCAAGTTAATCAGTTCCGACTTTCATTTCACACGAACATGCAAAGAAACACAGTTCTAAATTACATTATATATTGATAAATAGAATGTTTTGATATGGCTTGTGTTTAATAAATGATTGGTTTTGGGGGTACTTACGTCGGCTTCATTTTGAAATGCTCAATCGGGTCAGAAACGCAGGTTATTTGTCGATATCTTTACGAAAACAAGCCAGAAGTTGCTGCAGCATAAGCAGTCATGCAGTGCGTATTTTCAATGCATTCAAAGATATGCGCGGACAAAAGCAAGGAGCCAATCATCGTCCGTTGTCGCATGCTGAGCGTGGAGCCAGACAGACGTAGAGGGAGGCATGTAAAACCAAATCAGGGTTTCACCACAGAAATATTTCTGTGGGTTTCACAGCGGTAAATATTTCCCCATTGACTCGTGTGTTAATTTTAGATTTCGAAACGTTAGCAGAGAAAAGGGTGAAAATTGGGCTAACTAATGTCTAGTAGTAATTTAAAGACAATTTACTCATCTTCTCACTGTTGGTCTCAAAACATAGGCATAGCCAGCTCGATTTTTCATTAAACAAGAAAATATAGCGCCCTCTCGCGGACACTGTTGGATAGGGAGTCAGAGGCAGTAAAGTTTAATGTACGTTCACCCTCGTCATATAGTTCCAAAACAACTGCCTAGATCTTTCCCTTTCGTGCAAAGAGTGTCCGAGTCTTGCTTTCCTGGGAATCGGTGTCAATAAACCAATCAAATTAATACATTTTCGTCAATCTGGCGTTTGAAATTAGGTATTTTGTCTTTGGGTTGGCTCGCACTCACATTTTTGGTGTCTTCGAAGTAATTAGGCCTGTGTAACCTCAGACATCGCAATTTCGCGACCTTTCATCATTCCTCCAGCTGAGTTTGCGTGGGTATGGTGCAACAACCAACGAACGTAGAGGGCGTCAACAGCTTCGCCACAGAGTGGGTAGATAGAGAGAGTGGCGACAACGGAAGTCGTCTCTGATTGGTCAATTTTTTCATGGGGCTCAAAATGGAACTATTTCATAAGCAGTTGATGCCCTCAACAGCTGATTCAGTGCCAATGGAACTTTTTTTTGCAATAAGCTCATGTGTTTTAATCATAAGCTGCCAGGATGCGCGGTCAGGATGCGTCTTAACATAATTGCGCAATGATCACAAAAATAGTTCCTTTTCAGCTCCCCATGTTTGACCTTTGACTGAGCGCACCTAGTTTTGGGTACGCGTGTCGTCACTCTCTCTATCTACCCACTCTGTTCATTAGCAGTTGATGCCCTCAACAGCTGATTCAGTGCCAATGGAACTTTTTTTGCAATAAGCTCATGTGTTTTAATCATACGCTGCCAGGATGCGCAATGATCACAAAAATAGTTCCTTTTCAGCTCCCCATGTTTGACCCACTGTGCGCCCCTAGTTTTGGGTGTACGCGTGTCGTCACTCTCTCTATCTACCC
>CALNVZ010002100.1:10096802-10109811 GCA_940671915.1 Paracentrotus lividus
ACCATTTTCATTTTATTTCATTGTATAATTATATGGCAAAACCATTTATATGCCTTACAATCACCACCACCTTATCCCTTATTTTAAAGATGTATAAATATGTTTTAAAAGTATGAATCATTTATGTAATCTTGTGCAATTGTCTTGTTAATATTGGGCCATGTTTTGCATCGTGAATAGAACCCTTCAATATGAAGACCAAATATATGTTATATGATCCCTAGTTTTAGAGCACTTTTGTTGAATAAGATGTAAACTTATTAATCTTTTACATGAAAATAGTCAAATAATTGAACCCGACATTTCTTATTCCTATTGAGCCAGTCTGCAAGTGTCAGGATGTGCATTTTTTTTAAGAAAAAAAAATATCGTAATTTTGTAGGCTTTTCTTGTAAATCAAATTTGAAACTAATAAAAATTCATGTTAAAACATTTATATGTAGCTGCAAAGACAGTTCATGTTGTTATTGCCTAGTTAGATTATATATTTGATTCAACATCCATAGCAATCCTGAAAGAGAATTCCTTTGTCATACATGTTGTTAGGAACATGTTTAAACTTTTCTCATGGATTTGCCATTTATGTCTTTGACAGATCTCCCTCAATTGGAATGGCTGAAATCTTATGTTCATCTTATGAAAAGAAGTATGTCAAGGTCCTACATGTACACTTCTTCTTTTATGTAAATGGTTTTAGTCCTTGGCAGTAAAACTCTTAACCTCCGGCCGATGGTACTTTTATTTCTTCTTTTTTTGTCACGTAGCCGATATTCCTTTCATGTTAAAATTACACGATACAAAGACTGTAAATTCTGAAATTCCAGTTTATGAATATGATAATGATAAATGTTCACACCTATATATAGTATAGTCTTATATATATGTCAGTACCTACTTGCCAAAAAGAAATACTTTAATTTTCCAGATACATGTATAAATCATCATTCACTATTCAAAATGTGCTCTTTGAATGTTTTGCCGTTGCAGTTTTCCTCTTCTTTTTGATTTGCCGATTATTTTACATCGCTGGCATATGTAATCAGGATGTAATTGATGTACTTACTAGTGTTGTTGTGTTCTTACAGTGTTGCTTCATACAAGATATTAAGTGTATATCTTTATATTTTTACTCACTCTTGTTACTGATGAAATAAAAGCTTTACAATATAAGATTTACCAGTGGAATGTTTTGAACTTATGAGATACTGTATTGGAAATACTCGCATATCTTGCGCAAAGAGAGACAGGCGTAAATTAAAAAAAAAAGAAAACGTAGATATATGGGCAATGAATTTCTTAGCAGTATTGAATATGGTTCAATTGCAAGCTTACGAACATGCGGTGTGAAATTAAGAACCAGTGAATCATGTTTGAGGCTACTCAGTGCATGGTGGAGTAATGGGATGTGATGATAATTATGAAATGGTGGTGGAGTGATGCTGATGATGGTGATGATGATGATGATAATGATGATGATAATGAATGATAATGATGATGATAATGATAATATGATAATGATATGATATGATGATGATGATGATGATGGGGTGGAGTGATGGTTATGAATGGTGGATGATATGATGATGATAATGATAAAATGACGATGGTTGCGTTGGTGGGGATGGTGGAGGAAGGTGTTGATGGTGGATTAATGGTTATATGATAATTATGAAAAAGATATAATGATGGTGATAAGCAAATGATTAAAAAAAAAAATGATTGGGCCTGTTACGGTTTATGATGTGATGGAAATAAAGACAAAGTCATGATGGTTTCTTTGCCTAGCAGGTTAATGATAAATTGCTGCTTAGATTCAAGATTCAATTTATTTCCGTTACAAACAAATATAAACAAATCCAAAGTACATTCAAATATAATAAACATAGCTTGTTCATATGAAATCGAACGCTAATCTATAAACAATGTCAACAAGAACCTGGACAATAAAAAAAAAAGAGGCATATGTTTTGAAATATATATTTCAACGAGGGACTTGCAAATAGCAGAGCTTGTAAGCCGTCAAAGCCCTATACTTAGTACATAATTATGCTCAAAGCAAACAGAAGGAGTATTTAAATTACATAGATAGCAAAGGTAAGAGTAGACAAATAGTTATTTAATCTCATAATTGATGATAAAATCTCGGGGAAAAATAATTTAAAGATACTTAAATTTTCAGAAATAGGGAATGATTTAAAAAGTGTGTATTAATGACAGTTCTTACCCCCCCCCGCCCCCCCCCAAAAAAAACAAACAAAGAAACAAAGATAAAAAACAAAAAACACAAACAAACAACAAACAAAAATACAAAAAAAAACCAGGATCCGTTTTTTGTTTCGTTTTTGTTTTGTTGTTCGAGACGTATGCAGAGACACACCATTTTTTTTAAAAGTTACATTTTAAAGACAAATATCTGAGAATAAATAAATAAATAAGAACAATATTATCCACTATGTTAGAGTCAGCGAGACTTCAGTCATAGTGTCAGAGCATATATATTATGAGTTAATGCCTTCGCTCGGCTGAACACGGAAGTAGAAACTTCACTGATATGGTTTTCTTCATTTCAATATTTCTTGCACTTTGTAAATAAACTTTATGTTTTGAAGCACCGTTTAGAACTTTTCCCCTCAGTCTTTGAGAGCATTTCCCTCCTGATTGTCTTTTCGTTAGCATCATTCGTATTATCCTAAAAAATATGTCGATTTTTTACCCCCGACATATAGTTTTCTCCGGTCAATTTCATGTTTGTCAATCAATTGCATATAGGGCCAGCATTTCGGGGGAAAAAACCGGCTGATGGATCGAAAGTGGTTCCGTCAAAATCGTAATTCAGTCATCAAATTAAAATGATTGTTGTGTATTACTATTGTATTTGCGCATATCTACTTCCACATAAATTAGCATTATGAGCCTTAGTGCATTTGTCACGGACGGACATTATGCAAATTTTCAAAGTTACAGCTGTGAAAGGTTAATTATGATAAATATTAAACTTTTCTGTGTTTTTATAGTGAAGGGTACCACTGGAACGTGCCAAAATGATGGCAACATTTTGTAGTGCCATGGATACATGTTAAAGAATAGAATCCTTTAAACTGTTTCAATGTCACGGACGACGGGAATAGAATGGGTTTCCCGACTTCTCATGACCTTTTGGCATTCTATCTAAAATATTGGCCAATTAAAGAAATAACATATCAATACAAGAGCCAAGTAATTTTACTTGTGCCATTAAAAATCATTTTGATAAAAGCTCCAAGTTTTGATTGACGGCTACAAAGCATTTGTCACGGACCGACATTTTTTCGGTGACACGGACGGTTCATTGGTTGTCACGGACGGACATGCATAGGGAAAACTGTTGGCAGAAATCACTTTTCCGTCAAAGATATTAAATCCACGGTAATCAATTAAAAAACCAATCAGAAGAAGGTTTAAAGTCAAAGGCGATCCCAGGGGTCCTCCCCCTGCCCCGAACCCTTCCCCCCCACAACCTCCCACAAAAAAAAAATGAATAAATAAACAATAAAAGAATGAAAACCTCGCTCCCAATGCTGTTATTAAATAAAGAGACACATTTTGCGGAGAAGGTCATTTTTTTTCCACCTCTCCCCACCCCCACCCCCCCCCCCTGAGTAATTTTCACTGATGTGACCTGAAATTTGTTTATTTTATGTTTTAGTGCTTGTCCTGTAATCCACTGTAATACAATTCAAATAAATAATCAGAATGAAGGTTGGCAAGTCAAATCGTGGATCAAGGTGTCTTAGGGCCACCTCATCCCCCCCAAAAAAAAAATAAATTAAAAAAAAATTAAAATTAAAATTAAATGGCCAAGACCTACCCCAATTTTTGTTTATTTATTTATTTATATATTTTTTTTAAATAGGATGACATATGGATCGAAGCGAATGTCTTACTTTTTTTAATCTCCACTCCCACCACTCCCCCAAGAGCAGTAATGTGAAACTTTTAGTGTACATTTTGGCATTAATGGGCGTATCATGCAAAAGTTTGTTTTGTCCAAAATCTAAGTCTTTAATCCTGGATTTGCCCTGCATACATGACATGTATTGGTCACTATTATGTGCATGGGGGGGGTAATGTAACATGATTGTGATCTCCATGCTATCTAATTTGAATGAATTAAGGGTTTTAATTCAAGATTATTACCTGAAGTAATTGAAATAATTGATTTTCACCCAAAACCAGTGCAGCAATATGTGCATTTAAGTTACTGATTGTCCCGTCCGAGACAAAAAAATGTCACGGACGGACAACATTCAAATTCATTATGATAATAAGAGCTCACAATTGAAAAAGTATAATTCATACATATCAAAGGTCTGATAAATGGGGAGATACTTTCTATGATTTTAATTTTCGAACAAGCAATAACAAAGGGAAAAAATACTTTGTTCTGTTTTTTGTCATCGGACGAGACAATTTTGGGTCAAAATGTTTACAAAATTATCTACCAAAATGTTTTCCCCAGTATATAATCTCTATGTGTTTCTTGTTTTGTATTAGAAATATTTCAAACCTCTCTGTATCCAGTTAAAGAAAAAAAAAAGAAGTTGTGTAGATATTGAAATTGAAAGATTTTTATTTTTTTATCCTTTACTGAAAAAAATGTCCGTCCGGACATACTTTTAGCACGCCCGTAGATAAAGTAATATATTTCAAGGGCTTCTCATCATTGCATGTCTCTTGAAAATCGAATTTTTTAAAACTTCAGATGTAGTCTAATCCTAGAAATACTTTCATCCCCTAGAATCTTAATAGAAATTTTCACCCAGTGCTCACTCTTAACGACGCAGGCTATGAATACATTCGGGATAACACTTCCAAATTCGTCTTCACCCCTGTCGACTTTCATTCCGTATACTCAAATTCGGACTAATATGAATGCACAAGATATGAAATTAAATGGCCTTATCGCGATTAACTTTTGCAACCACTTACTTTGTGCCTAAAAACGAATTTTGAGAGCTAGAACACGAAATTGTTTGACTAAATCAGTATGTCCATCAAACTCACGAATTTATGTTGAAATTGGCGGAAAAATAATTATAATTTCTTCTCCTATGCTTACAGAAGTAGAGGCAGATCATTTTCAAAATAAAAATAAAATATGATATCTTTGGATTCCCCATTTGCATCTTTTCAATCATTGAGGCTTACCTAATACGTGCTTTACGGGTTTATAGTTCATGAACTGTATGGGATGATTCGGTGATTTCTGCCGCCATGCGAGGCTGTCATTTATCTTGATTGAATTTCCAGGAATTCATCATATTAAATATCTTGGACAGATGATCATTCATATAATGGGGAAAAACAGAAAAACTCTCAAAGGTCATCATAGAGATAGACATATTCGCTGCAATCCACGCCCCATCCCACCTAAAAATTGCATTTTGTTAAATAAGAACAAAATATAATCACAATTTCATGAATGTAATATTGAATTGTGGTTGTAATTTCTCAGTATGTATTATGAGTAGGCCTATACAATACAATTTTTTTTATTATCTGTTTTTTCTTTATAGTTCGGGTCTCCCCTTTCATCTTTGTCTTATGCCTGTGGTCTCTATTGTCCTCCCTTTTACTTTATCGCCCCTTTCTGCTTTCACTTCACCATCTTTGCAAGTTGTCTGTCTGATCTGTCTGTCAGACAAAGATAAGAGAAATAAAGGCTAAACCAATACAGAAGAATATCTAAGAACAAATAAAAGTAAGACCTGGATTGCTTATTATAACCTTTCTTCATACCACTCTGAAA
Source organism: Paracentrotus lividus (assembly GCA_940671915.1). Taxonomy (NCBI): domain Eukaryota; kingdom Metazoa; phylum Echinodermata; class Echinoidea; order Camarodonta; family Echinidae; genus Paracentrotus; species Paracentrotus lividus. Next base: position 10,102,591 of record CALNVZ010002100.1, read on the forward strand.
TTTAGAATTTTGATATGGGCAGATTCCTGTCAAATACAGCAGCTCAAGAGTCCTAATAAAAATTTTTTTTCTCCAAATATCTCAGATGTAAATCGTGATGCAGACTTTAATTCTAAATATTAATGATCTTTTGGTTCAATGATTTTGTTGTCAATTGTACTTTCGCTATATCATTAAATAGATTTTAAAGGACATTCATGATTTTATATAGTTGCTCTTCTATACCTGCCCTAGGTCTCATCCATATCCTTATGGTGATTAAAGATTTAGCCAAACAGTTCGTTATCCATCTCATGCTCGTGTTTTCATATGTTTTTTCTATATAATGATAACTTATTAAATTGCGCAAAGAAAATGACACTGAATATGTTTGGAAGTAAACGGAAAGGACAAGATAGGCAGGGCACTCCCGCCGGCCCGCGCTCTCCGCCCGGTGGTATCATGCACACAGCTGCTGACCAGAAATAATATGCATCTGTTACTAAACCGGCCCTTACCTGTCACGGCACAACGACACATCACTTTGGTGGGGTGTCATCATAGACCACTAAGAACAATGACATTTTACAATATTTCTCACTCCATTGAAGGTCTTAAATAAAGAAATATAAAACCCTCCAGAACAAGACCCGTGCCCAGACGTAACTGGTCCAGCAGTATCAAGGGAGGGGGTGCTGGCTGAAGGAAGCACGGCCCCATACCGCACTTTAGGCCGGGGGGGGAAAGAGAAAGTAGGAAAAAATTATTAGTGGAACCAGGTCTGGGTCACAATTGACCTTAAATAGTCCAAAATTTTGACACTTCATTTTTTCGAGTGTGTAAGCAGAAAGAAGTAACTACTCAAAAAATTCCAATAGATACAAAAACGGAATATGCCGCAGACTAAACGATTGATTAGCTCAAGACCTTCATATCTATAGATTAGGCCAACAACTAAATTTCGCTGTTCTCATCAAAATGCAATGTATCTTTTTCCTTTATCACATCGAAACCTGCGGCAATAGATATACGTTCATAAGAAGTTGCGAATAGCTCGAGGGACCTTCCTGTTGTCAAGTATGTCAAGTACAAACGTGGTCGTTTATATTGAATGTGACAGTAAAATTGTTAAAGCCCAAGTAATAGTGAAGTAAAACACTGGATTTTTTAAAAAAAACCTGCTCACTTGTCCTCATAGTGTTTAAAAAGAACCATAACATATATGGGCAAGGATATAATTATGTCCAGTGCATGTCTTTCCATGATATTAAATAGTTTGCATGAGCACGGGAGATTTCATCAAATAAGGCCATAACTTCCCTTCATTCTCACCCCAGACTCTGGGCATGCAACCAAGCAGCTGTTGGTATATGCGTGAGTGAATCTGTGTGTACAGCTGTGTATGGAAAGCCATATGCTTGCACACAAGACGCCTGTATGCTGGCATTGTGCTGGTGTAGAAATCCTGTCGATGTGGGGACTGTCAATTGATATACTTCACAGTTTTGTTGCTAAAGTTCAGGTGTTAGAGTGGATTATAACAATCCTTTTGTACACAGAGGTTATTGAGGTATTCATTCATATATTATGCTCTGGAAGCAAAACAAAAAATGTATTCTCCCAACACTAACACTGATTCCGAGGGGCTTGATTGACTTTGTTAAGGACAATTCCTAATTTCCCTCCTATCTCATCTTAATAAAAGCTTCACAATTTATATGGATGAGACACAGGTGTGGTATGAGGCGAAGTGATAGGTAGGGGGGGGTCCGTAGAGCAAAAGGGGGGTTTAGAGATACCACATCTTGGATCGAAAGCGACACCATAACATCGGGTTTTGGTTGATATGATCTTGATTTAATTTGATTTGATTTGCGAAAAAAAAAAAGATGTGGGGAAAGGGAGAATAAGATACAGAGAAAAGTGAGATAACAAGAGAGACAGACATGGTTCTTTTCTCTTCCGTCTACAATAATGTCTAGTTAAAAAATGTTCATTTAAAAAGAAAAGAACATTCATTACACAATATCCTTATCTTTCTCCTCAATTTAATCTCATCAAATATTAATGATAAAACTTGCCGATCATATCTCCAGGTAAGTGGAAGCGAAGTCCCTAAATAGGGTTCTCCCTCCTGGAATAAAACGCCCCTGGTTGTCTGAAATCTCACCCTTGAATCGGGAAGTTGTGTCAGTTGAATGTGGTTTATAAGTTTTGATAGCTTATAAATGCATGCGTCATGAACTAAAATTTGATAACAGCAGCAAGCATCCCCAAAGTCTCTTTTTTGGGGGGGGGAAAGAGAATTGGATTTTGAAACATGGAAGACGGAAAGCTTCTAAATGATCCAAGCAGAAATTTATGTCGGTGGAAAGACTCTAAAAATTGAGTTTCAACTTAACCCTATATAATGCTGGGTCGGCATTGGGTCCACTACTGCATCAGTATCACCACATTTGTTACTCAGTATATGCACCAATGGAGTGGAATCTGCGATTGACCCATGATGGACCAACTTATTACCTCCATGGATGGACATTAGATTAGGGTTTTTCCAGATTTCGATTATCAATAGAGACTAGATGGATGTTCGCATATACTTTAGATGGTAGTATGATAGCAAAATAGAGAGAGAGGGAGAGAGAGAGAGAAAGAGAGAGAGAGAGAGAGGAAGTAAGAGAGAGAGAGAGAGAGAGAGAGAGAGAAGGGGGGGAGGGGGGGGAGGTTTGCCCGTTGTCACCCTCCCACCGGCATTCCTATCGATCCAGCCTGCAGCCTGCTCCTGAAATAATTCTTTACCTGGTTGAAGCTAAATGACAGGAATTTCATGTAGTTGCTATTTTAAAGTTTTAATACACTAATTAAGGGCAAAACACCTGCTTGGGAGTGCCTGGTATTTGTGACCTACCTAAATTTACCCAAAAATAAATGAAAAAATAATAAAATAGAAAAAATAATAATAAAAATAAACAAAAATATCAAAATTTTTAAAAGAAAAATAATAATACTCTGTGTTTGTAGCAACCACCTATTGTTTTTAATTATATATCTTGAAATAGGGTCAAACAAATCTAGTAACTACGTATTTTTTCCTATTAATATGATTAACTTTGTTAAGTTTATACACAAACTTTCTTTGATACAACACCCAACTTCGATTGGAATTTATTCAAGTTTTTAGGCAGAAAAACATTGAAAAGCCATAGACTAACCAAATATAAATTGACCAATTTGTTTAAAAAATATTAAACTTTACCGGGATTGAAACTAATTTCTATCAAATTGGTATTCAAATCACAAAAACGATATAATTTGGCGAGATAATTGTCACATGAAAAGTCATAAAGATTTTGTCTAAAAAAGTTGCCATATAAAATATATAAAGGATATCAGTTCTAAACAATATTTTTGATTGCTCAAACATTTGTCTGTTTATCTATCCCCACCATATAAATGTACCTGTAGCCATTAATTTGACGATTTCTGCCTTTAATTCCCTTTCGCTATTTTGGTATTATCGAATTGTATTTTATTTTTTTAATCTTCATCTTCAACTTGTTCATTGTCTAATTTGTACACTATCGTATACTTTTTGTATCTACAAGTTTTCGCGTAAACATATCGTTTCGGCCTAGCCCCTTCAAAATCATTCATAGCCATAACCGGAGAATAAGAGAGATACCAGGCATGATAAAGAATATTACACAGTGGGAATAAGCTCATTCAATACAATATACACAGTATTTTTAAACCAACGCATTATACGGCTTGAGGCGAACCAAATATTGATTTGTATGATAATACGGTTTCATTCTGTTAGTAGAAGATAGGCCTTCCTGATTGTAAGGAAAAGATGGTATCTTATGACGCGTGATTCAAGGATAATTATTTTGGATCTTTAGTTCATCGATGCTAAATTCATATTCACAGTAGTTCCAGACGGCACTTCGTAGCATATATCACAAGGCTATTTCTCTTCCATTGTTTGGAACTTTATACCAAGGGTTTTGCCCAAGGTATAAGTTACTATTGACCTATATAGTATTAAATGAGGTTGAGAATACCGATTTGATAATTAAACCTTATTAAACGTTAATACACTTCTGAATACCGGCCCATCTGTGTATCAGGATTTGAACAATATAGGAGCACAGACAAAAACATTGTGTAAAAAGTATAACCTCGTTAACATGTATTTTAATGGAGATTTTAATGTGATATGAAGCCCACTTCAGTCCTGTTTTTGAATTTCACATTAATTAAAAAAGTTGTGAAGGGGGCGGCTTCAGCCCCCCCTTCAAGCCCCTTGTCCCTGTTTGTATAGTTTAAACCAAAAAATCTATCATCTTAAATGTGGATTAACTTAAACATTTTGGTCAACTTGAACCATCTAAAAAAACGTAGTGATATTTCATAAGGTAAAAAACAAACAACAAACAAACAAAAAATTAAACTGACAGAAAAAGTTAATTAAAAAAAAATGAATATATCTGAAACAACAGCTATAAGTGGGGGATAGGTGGTTTTCATTGCAAAAATAACCAAAGACAAGTCAGAAAATTATATTCAATGAAGAAAAACATGGCAAACAATGAAAATTTTAGTAGAATATCTAAATTGCTTTTTATTAAACTGCCTTTATACCTATGAAAGATAATTGCATTATTACAACCACGGGATATATAAACACTAAATAGTTTGATAAAAGTCTATATCAGACAGTGAACAAAGTCGTAATGTTATAAATTATTCATATTTCACCTTGGGGGGGGGGAATACAGAACTCACAAAGTAAGACAAATATTGTCACTTTTTCATTTTCTGCACTTCATAACAAAGATCTTTATGTAACTTATGGATCAAAAAAATAACTTTGGATTACTGCTTAAACTTGAAACTTTGCAAATTTTTTTAAAAACTTTCCAGTATTGCTATGAATTCAGTGTTGTGTTTCACTCATTTGTTTAAAAATAAATACAAACCTAATCAACTCATGAAAGCTTTGGGGAATTGTGAAATTTACATTACACATCAAACTGTGTATTAAATAAAGAAAACTAAATACTTCTGTCTCTTCTTTCAGCCTTTGCTTAAAACGTAATTTATAATTGTTCAAATTGCCTGCATTAATTGCATATTATTTACAATATAGTACTGATAACATTTAAATCATGAAAGGCTGGTCATGGATCGATATCAAAGCAACCAAAGAGCAGATAACTTAATCTAACTCGAAGGTAGTGCTTGGATTTATTTTGTCCCAGCCAGAGAAAGCTTTAACTGGGGATTTCATCTTCCTAGGCTTTAGATTAAATACAGTAATTGAAAATATCTGGTATCCAAATTTTTAAATCACACAAGGCACACATCTAATTGAAGAGAAAAGCATTGAGAACTTAGTAATTGTTGCTTTGATACAAAAATAGTTTTGAATCGGTGAAGGAATTTTGTAAAGGCACTGAAAACAGTCTTGGTGGACCATATGAAGACACTCTAGTGAAAATAAAATGCCCATGTTACAATTATATGCTAAGTTGTAAATTTTCTGCACATGAAATATTGCTGAGAAAGGAGGCAATCAGTGATAGATATCAGGGAGGTGTTTTACAAAAAGTTAAGTAGACTTAAAGTCGTTCTTAACTTCTATGCGCATCATGCATCATAACATGAAATCTAATTGATAAATTTCTCAATGGCACGCATCCTCTGGGCATAATCTGACCAATGAGGTGATGCATGATATACCGCGTGCAAATAGGGATTTAAGTGCAATTTTTAAGTCTACTTAACTCGATGTGAAACACTCCCCTTGTAAGCTTTGTGATGTTAATTTACAAGTCAAGGTCAGAATCAATGACATTGACTGATTCATCAACACTCTGTCCATGCAGCATCCTCATAGTCTCCTTGCATGTATCAACAGATACATCGGCTAGATACTGGCACTGAAGTTGATCTGAGAGTGTAAGCCCTGACTTGGTTTCAGAGGATATTTGCCCTAACAAGGAATACAGGGCAACTTTACTAACCATCCTAGCCTGCTCAGCAACCAACCACCTTTCTAATTCTTGGTTTAGGGCCTCTCCTGTTGTTGCATTATCGGTGCATACGGTAGATGGTGGGCCCCAGACCAAGCATTGAAGAAGGGCTACAGCTTGATTGCAAGTGAGTCTGTCCTGAGGGTTTTTGGCTAGGAGTTTTGCAGCAATGGTGCGTAGACCGACGGTGAGAGAAGATTTGATGGGGATATCAGGAAGATCATCCGCTGTGTAGTCAGAGATGATTAAACTTGTCCTAGTGGAGAAAGGATTGGGTTGATGGAGGAATTCATAGACAAGGATTCCTACATCAAACTCATGGCATTTCTGCTCCAGCTTGGACACGACCTCCTTTTCATCTGACCTGACTGGAGACACGACCTCCGCTCCCATCAGGTGATTGATGACCAGATGATGTCCACCACCTGGAAGACTACTTTCAGTCAGTAAGAGATGATCAAGCTTCAGGCTCTCCAAGCACATGTGGCGTGACTGAAGCTGACAGAGTCCCTGACACAATTGCAGAAGCAATAAGGCAACCTCTCTCTCATAGACATCCGGTAAGTATTCATGCTTCTCAATGTTATGTGAGACGTACTCTGCAATGTTCCCGGTAGGTAAATCATCCGTGAAGACCAATGCCGTCTCTATAGAGCCACCAGATTGAGGAACACCCCTAGTCTTTCTTTGCTCCAGGAGTGAAGGGTCGATAGTGATAGTGTCTTTGGTAGCGTGGGACACGGAGATGAGATTTGGTTGGGATACCATTGATTTGGTCATTTCAGCCATTTGCAAAACCTGAGATGCCTTGCTTGGATCACAGCAAACCTAATCAAATTAGAGAAGAAGAATGAAAAGAGAAAAAAGATACAAGTTAAAAATTTTCTTAAAACACAAATGAAAGTATATCTGTGATGAAAAAAAAAAAATAACTATAAAAATAATTGCGTGAAATTATAAGCACAATTTTTTTTTTGTACCCTACTCTTGTCTTTAATTGAAGAAAATCCATTAGACGCACTGGATTGATTTTATAATTGTGAATTAACCAATGAAAAAATAATGAATATGTTACAGGTATAATTCTACATCATCCTCACGATTATAATTTAAATCATTTAATTATTTAATCAGTGAGCAATAAAGTCCAACAAGAAATTACACCTGAATGTCTGGTGACTTAAAAATCTATAAAACGTCCTAC
>CALNVZ010002100.1:10112946-10126321 GCA_940671915.1 Paracentrotus lividus
ACGTGAATGCGCCTGCTGTAGCTAATATGCAAATGAGAAAATCCGCGGGTGCCACCTTGTCGTCTATCAGTTGTAGGTATGTCTATGGCTTTACATACCACTATTTAACTCTGTGGTCCCCAATCAATCAGGTTGAGACTATATTAGCTCCAATTCTTGTTGATTAATGCACGTGCGGCTTCCGCGCGCGCTGCATGTATGATACATTAAAAGATGTTATACACAATACACATGTGTTAATGCACGTTCATTTGCAATACAGGTAAAGTAATATCTTTGCAAGAAATAATGCCGAACTATATTAGGCGGGCTCCTAAACTCTATATCGGGCTCTTGTTCTCTATGAATTATGACAGACAATGATAATCACCATGAAATGCCACAAAAATGAATGATTTCGATCAAATTAAAGTTTTGACGATGTTTGGAAATAAATAATCACTTGTATTAAAGGACGAGTCCGGGCTGAAATGAAAAAGTTTTGTAAAATTAAGTAAAATTCATCAAGCACAACAACAGAAAATTTCTATCAAAATCGGATCTGAAAAAAACAAAAGTATGCATTTTTTTAGGTCTGTATTTTTTTTTGTTAAAACAGTCTTGGCAATTGTCTCATTGTCTCATTTGAATATTTGAATATTCAAATGAGCAATCTGATGATGATCACAGTCCCCTACTTCTTTGTGTATTTTATTATATGAAATCCTATTTATCTCATTTTATTCATATATTGCGTATACAAAAATCTGCCCTCATACTGAAATAAGTAAAAGCACTTGTGACCTTGAACATTCCACAAGGATTAATCCGTGTTTTTATGTCCTTGGGGCATAAAATCTGATAATTGGTATTTCATACAATAAAAATACAAAGAAAGTAGGGGGACTGAGACATCATCAGTTTGCAATTTGAAGAACTGTTTCCTAAAAAATTCAAAAACCTAAGAAAATTCAGAACTTTGCTAATTTCTTAATCCGATTTTGATGAAATTTTTCAAATGTTGTGCTTTTTCGATTTTACTTTTATTTTTCTTATAATGCAAACTGCCAGCCGCGGATGAGTCCTTTGAGAATGGGGGAGGGGAGGTTATGTATCATTATCATGATCAAAACTTGTGTTGCTTTAAACGTACAGGCTTAAACGGGGCTCCAAACTCTATATCGGGCTCTTATTCTCATGAAGTATGACAGACAATGATAATCTTCATGAAACGCCACAAAAAATGATGGTTTTCGATCAAAAAAGTTTGACGATTTTAGAAATAAAAAATCACTTGTATTAATTGGAGGAGAGGGGGTATCTGTAATTATCATGATCAAAACTTGTATTCTTAAACCGTACAAGCTTAAACGGGGCTCCAAAACTCTATTCAGGCTCTTATTCTCTATGAAGTATGACAGAACAATGATAATCAATCGTGAAAAGCTACAAAAAATGAATGTTTTCGATCAAATTAAAGTTTTGACATGTTTAGAAATAAAAAATCACTTGTATTAATTGGGGAGGGGGTATCTGTAATTATCATGACAAAACTTGTATTCTTTAAACGTACAGCTTAAACGGGGCCCAAAACTCTATATCGGGGCTCTTATTCTCTATGAAGTATGACAGACAATGATAATCATCCGTGAAAGCTACAAAAATGAATGTTTTCGATCAAATTAAAGTTTTGAACGATGTTAGAAATAAAAAATCACTTGTATTAATTGGGGGAGGGTGGGTATCTGTAATTATCATGATCAAAACTTGTATTCTTTAAACGTACAGCTTAAACGGGCTCCCAAAACTCTATATCTGGGCTCTTATCCTCTATGAAGTATGACAGACAATGATAATCATCATGAAAGCTACAAAAATAATGATTTCGATCAAATTAAAGTTTTGACGAATGTTTGGAAATAAATAATCACTTGTATTAATTGGGGGAGGGGGTGTCTGTTAATTATCATGATCAAAGCTTGTGTTCGTTAAACGTACAGCTTAAACGGGGCTCCAAAACTCTATATCGTGGCTCTTATTCTCTATGAAGTATGACAGACAATGATAATCATCATGAAAAGCTACAAAAATGAATGATTTCGATCAAATTAATTTTGACGATGTTGGAAATAAATAATCACTTGTATTAATTGGGGAGGGGGGTGTCTGTAATTATCATGAATCAAAACTTGTGTTCTTAAACGTACAGCTTAAACGGGGCTCAAAACTCTATATCGGGCTCTTATTCTCTATGAAGTATGACAGACAATGATAATCATCATGAAACGCCACAAAAAGAATGATTTCGATCAAATAAAGTTTTGATGATGTTTGCAAATAAATAATCAAATTCAATTGTGGGGAGGGGGTATCTGTAATTATCATGATCTCAATCTGAAATTTGTATTCTTAAACGTACTATTAACGGGGCTCCAAAACTCTATAATCGCGGCTTTTATTCTCTATGAAGTATGAACGACAATGATAATCATCATGAAACGCCACAAAAATGAATGATTTCTATCAAATTAAGTTTTGACGATGTTTGGAAATAAATAATCACTGTATTATATCGGGGGGGGGTATCTGTCATGATCAAAGAATAAGAGCCCGCGATATAGAGTTTTGGAGCCCCGTTTAAGCTGTACGTTTAAGAATACATGTTTTGATCATGATAATTACAGATACCCCCCTCCCCAATTAATACAAGTGACTCTTTATTTCCAAACATCGTCAAAACTTCAATTTGATCGAAATCATTCATTTTTTTGTGCGTTTCATGATGATTATCATTGTCGTTCATACTTCATAGAGAAATATAAGGCCCGATATAGAGTTTTGGAGGCCCCGTTTAAGCTGTAACGTTTAGAATACAAGTTTTGATCATGATAATTACAGATACCCCCTCCCCCAATTAATACAAGTGACTCTTTATTTTCCAAACATCGTCAAAACTTCAATTTGATCGAAATCGTTCACTTTTGTGGCATTTCATGGTGATTTTTCATTGTCTGTCATGATCGATTCAGAGAGAAATAGGAGCCCAATATAGAGTTTCAGAGCTCCGTTTAAGCTGTTCGCTTATGAATACAAGTTTTGATCATGATATTACAGATACCCCCCCCCCCCTGATTATTACAAGTGATTATTTATTTGCAAAGATCATCAAACTTTAATTTGATCGAAATCGTTCACTTTTGTGGCATTTCATGGTGATTTTCATTGTCTGTCATGATTCAGAGAGAATATAGGACCCGATAATAGAGTTTCAGAGCCCTGTTTAAGCTGTTCGCTTATAATACAAGTTTTATCATGATAATTACAGATACCCCCCCCTGATTATTAAAGTGATTATTTATTGCAAAGATCATCAAAACTTTAATTTGATCGAAATCGTTCACTTTTGTGGCTTTCATGGTATTTTCATTGTCTGTCATGATTCAGAGAGAATAGGGGCCCAATATAGAGTTTCAGAGCCCTGTTTAAGCTGTTCGCTTATGAAATACCAGTTTTGATCATGATAATTCAGATACCCCCCCCCCTGATTATTACAAGTGATTATTTATTTGCAAAGATCATAAAAACTTTAATTTGAACGAAATCGTTTCATTTTGTGGCATTTCACGGTGATTTTCATTGTCTGTCATGATTCAGAGAGAATAGGCGCCCGATATAGAGTTTAGGAGCCGCCTTATATAGTTAGGCATTTTGGCAATAAAGAAATACTTTGGCCTGTATTGTTAAATGAACCATGTGTATTGTGTAATAGCATATTCTCTAATGTATATCATGCATGCAGCGCGCGCGGAAGCCGCTCGTGCATTAATCAACGAGAATTGGAGCTCATATAGTCTCAACCAATCAATCATCGTCCGTTGTCGATGCTGAGCGTGGAGCCAGACAGACGTAGAGGGAGGCATGTAAAAACAGACATCGCAATTTCGCGACCTTTCATCATTCCTCCAGCTGAGTTTGCGTAGGTATGGTGCAACAACTAACCGCGCCCGAACTTCTGGGGACCAGCACGTCGAGGATATGCTATTATATAGTCCGTGGATCATTTCAGGTTCCAGGAAGAAAGATGACGGCTGCCTGTATTAAACTCTCAAATAAAAGTCATTGATTTGAGGTTTGAAGATGGATTCTTGAGGATTAAAGTATTTTGTTAGGTAAGAACATAATGTGGAATTTTATTTGAAAGAAAGAGACATCTAAAATTATTATTTAGCTTGAGCCTTGAGTTTAGATCTATTTTGAGTTTTTAAAAAATTGTAACTTAATTTAATGTTAGACTCGGCCTAAAATAATGATGATGATGTTTAAAATAAAAATGATTATTGACACTCATGTTGGGTTCATTTTATTGTTGGTGCCTGAACATTATTACAAGTTCAGCCTATAGATCCAGATATGTATCTCAGACTCAAGTAAATATAGTGAGGTGAATAGATATTTTCTTCATAATTAACAGTTGGATCTCTAGCTTAAATTTTGTTAAAGAAAAGTTTTCTTTTTTTTTTTTTCTTCTAGATTTAAGATTGAAGAGCATGACTTGAGCACAGATATATTAAATCTAGATCCAGGCACTAGAATTAAGTTTAATTCAATACTTTAGACTCAAAATTGTACCTTGTAACTTAGGTTTTAGTGAATAGATCTAAATCATCTAACAGTTAGATCTAGATCTATATTTGAAATGATGAGTCTGACTTGATTCCTTTGGCCAAGCAACAGCAATCAATCATCATTTTTCATCATTTTTCTTTCTTCTCTTCGTCCCGTCTGGTCAAAATACCTATACTTTGTTTTCAGTTCTTTTTATTCATTTTATTTATTATAATCCTTTTTGCTTTACAAGAACGAGGTCAGTATTTTATTAGAGATGTATACGACAGATATTTTGACTTTCTTAATTATCATCAAGCAAAGCTTTGTATTAAAAAAAAAAAATAAAAATAAATAAATAAAAAATAAATAATAATAAAAATAAATCTTTCAATAGGAAAACCCTAATTATATGAATTTCTTAAAAAGAAAGAAAGAAGAAAAAACACGCAAATGATAAGGCGTAAATATTCATATAATGAATGAAAGCACCGTAAAATATAAAAACAACAACAACAACATTTTAAATGATAACACATGTACATTAGGTGTAGATCTAGCCTACGCCAGTACGCCTACGGTAGATTGTTATGTATAAGATTTACTAATCAGATCTGTATATTTTATACATTATTTCTAATTCCAGGAATGCAGAGCACTCTAACTTCGCACAGAAAAGGAGCAATGATTATACAAGTGTGGTGAAAACGTTCAGCTCTCTGTCAAAATGAGTTTCCTTTCCAACCCCCTTCTGTCTGGTTCGACATCCGCCAAGTCTAAAACTTCTGGGCTAACAGCAACCAAACGTAAGGCAAGTGGTGACAACCAGGCCCAAGTTTCTGTCCCTAGCAAGCAGGCAACGACTGGAATGTCCCTTCGAAGCAGCAGTTTGCTCGTAGGTAGTTCTCTCCTTGGTGGACACTCTAAAGAGGATGGAAAGTCTAGATATGGAGTGGGCATGGGGTTGTCTGGTCTTGGCATCAAGTCACCTCTCATGGAAAATAAGCTGCTCTCCTCGTCAACCAACACTTCTCTACTAACCAAGGTCCAGGCCAGCCCTGGCACTGGAAGATCTCTCTTGACTGGTGGAAGTTTGCTAGGCAGCTCTGTATCATCAACTTCATCATCCTCTCAAATGTACGGTGGCATCCGTACAGGTGGAAGTTCACTGTTACCAAGCAAGAAGAAGACGCATAGCCTAAGCCGTAGCACCAGCAACCAAGCTGTTGAGTCCAAAACCAAGAAGGTCAAATCTCAGCACCATCCTGAACAGGCCAAGGAAGAGAACATTGATCCAACTCTGACCACATGTGAGCTGCCTGATTATGACTTCTCACGTCAGCTTCCTAGAGTCATGGCTGCTGAGCAGGAATCATGTCCTTCTTTTGCAAAGCTGGACATGGTCAACCTTCTGTCCACAAAGCCTGGGGAAAGGAGCATGACAAAATTGAAGGTAAAGTTCTTTCTGTGGATGATTAAGTCAAAGTAAATGTGTGCCACTTAATAATAAAAAGATTATCAAGTATTACTAGTAATCAGTTGAAGAGGCGATTGATGAAATGAAATGATATGATTGAACTCAATTGTATTAAATTTGAATTAATGATATATATTTTTCTCACTGATCAGTCTCCAAATTAAAGTAAAGTCGCAATCCATTGTGTTATTGATGAAAATTAACAATTATTTAGGATTAATGATTGCAAAATATGCTTTTCTTTTTCAATAGCAGAATTTATTAAGGTACATTTTGTAAAATATTAAACTTAGTTTATTATTCTCTTTCATCTCACAGCAAGGATTCATCAATGCTGTCAGTGCATCCCTAATTGGTGGTTCAAACTTTCATGAGAGGGGAGATGGTACCAGAAAGAATATCAGCCAACAGGCAACCTCCATCATAAATGAAGACCCTGAATTCATTCTCAAGGTATTGCTATTCATCGTATTTATTCCCATATTTTCAGCACAAATAATAAAACATGTACAGTGAATGGATTGAACATAAAATGCATGATTTGTAACCATCAAATTGAACTTAGGAAAGGAGAATAAAAACAAAGTTAAAGGGGCTTTTTCAGTTTTGTGTCATCAACTATCTTCTTTGACACCTCCATTCATCTTTATTCATTATTGGCTATATAGTTAAGTATGTTTAATTATATTTGAGGTTTGTGGATGATGCAAGATTTCGAAATTACATGACCAAACTTTGCATCTGTTTCATTGATTGTTTTGCAAGACTTGGCGTGGTGAAATATAATTACATGTTTTAAGAGATATGGCATGACCTGTGCATTGTCAAAGATCCATACTGTAACATAATGACAAGTTAAATGATATATATCTAACTGAAGGGAGAAACATAATGAACTTTTTAGTATTCCCAAAATCCTCATGGGAGATAAAGTTGATAATCGATATCTTTTATTTTTGTTTAACAGGTTGCACTGTACACACGAAAGGAGTTGAACATTCGTACCACAGCCATTTCCTGCTAGCCCTTGCAGCCATGACCCAGATTGTCGACCTTACCTCAGGAAGTTATTTCAGTTACAGCATAGCACTGCCTTCTGATTGGTAGATGTTGCTGAACTTTACCAGGTACGTTTAAAACGCACAGGAATTGATTAGTTTGCTTCTCACTTACATCATGTTCTAAAAATGACAGCTTGAGCTGTACTAGAGGCATTTTGCATAGTGGGATTCTAGAAAAAATTATGTATGAAAAAAGTTTAATGTAAAAGAAGATAAGAAGAAGAAAGAGCATCTTAAACTGATTTGTTTGATTTATTGATCTTTTTTAACTGATTTTTTTTTTTTTTTTTTTTTTTAATTGGTGACTTTCCTTCTTTCACACATATGAACTATCAATGCTGAAATAGAATAATATTGAATTATATATTATTATGATCGTTATTCATTTCTTGGCATTACAGACATTTCATGATAAGAATAATCACTATGGATCTCTAACCTCGGCTCTGCGCAAGGCATGATTGCGCGCTTCCCCAATTTGACCAGTACCAACTGGGTAAGTGTATTGATCGTTATATCGTAATAAAAAGAAAAGATAAACATTGGAATAATTGTGATGGAAAAAAAAAAAGCTGATAATGTGGTGATTCAATAAACAACAAATTTGATGATTAGTTGTGACAATATGATAACATCTTGTCTCAATATGTAGAGATTGGATTAAATACAGGCAGTAAAAAAAAAGAGAATGTTTTAAAGCTAATCTAGTGTTACTAGTCATGAGATTGAATCATGAAAGAAACTCTCTCAAAGTGATTGGAAGGTTGATAACAATGCACCTAAAATTATTAATGATGCGAGGGTTTTGGAATGTAGAAAATGATGGAAATTTACCAAATTCTTCTAAGAGTAACATGCACTGCACTCAAAATGCATGTATGGGACTACATGGCCATGTGCTCACATGTGCGGGGACCGAGCACATTTCAGCTTTTTTGGTCATATTATCATTATGAGGGATCTGAAGAGCAATCCCTTTTCAGAGGATCTTCCTACATATAATCTTCCTAAATACCTCGAAATATAATTTGAAAGCTCACAATTATTTCTTGACCCATGTCACTTTCCCACTCACTCTAGATTCCCTTTAAAACCATGAACAACATTCTATCTTGTTTTTTTTTTTTTTTTAAGGAATCTTATGCATGTGTCTATAAACGGAAATATTCATGTTACATCAATTGACTGTAACAAAAAGAGGATCTATTGCTAATATATCTAAATTAATGAAAGTACAACATAGCAGAAATCACACCTCTGTCAGTACTGTATAAGCTAACATTCTTGTGAACACACAGATTTAGGTGCATTTTGTTAATTCTAGAAATTCAGCTCAGATTGGAAAGAATGATGGTAAGACAGTAGAAATCATGAAATGAAATTTTCCAGTTTGATTTCAGGGTATTAAAATTTGTTGTCCAACAAGCATTCCAAATCTCAACACAATGAAGTATTGTACTGTGTTGTAAGCCTTTGTAGGGAATAGTGCCATGAAATGAGAATTCACAAAAATCTTTGTGCTGGTCTCTTTTACAGCCAAGTAACACAAGGATAAGAAGAAGAAAGCCTGCTGTCATGCAACTGATAAACGCAACGATCCCCGGTGCGGGGAGACCCCTGATAATAAAGATGAGTCTGACATCGATGATATGATGAGAATAGTTGAGGCGATGAGAAGAGATGGAGAATGAGTCTTATGCATCAAGCAATTGATTACAAGCTTATATCAACGAGAGCTGTAGTACAGCGTAATGAAGAGTTCTACTTGGAAATAGACGGTATGTTTCATATCATATTATATGAAAGTATTTTGTCAATGTACAAGTTTTAAATATATTACATGAAAGTATTAGTTTTCATGTACATTGGTTTAATTTCTGATATTCAAAGTATTATTGTCAAGTGTAATGGTTCAATCAATACAGAAATATTTTTCAGTGTACAAGTTTTAATCATATTTACATGAAAGTTATTGTTCCATGTGCATGAACTTTAACTCAAAGCATTCTATTTGTTGGACAGTTACTATATATAATCTGAAGTGGTATTTCTTCAAGACATGTGTACAATATATTCAATTAAATAATTGGACTGTCTTTTTTTTTTTTCTTGTTTGTTTTTTGTGTTCAGAGTGGTGAATACAATTTGCACAACGTTCACTACATTCCCATTTATACAACATTGTAGTCTACAAATGAATATGAAAGAAAGAACCAAACATCATACATAGGATTTATGGTATTGGAAATGGACTAATAAACTAGAACTTGAATGTCTAAGCAATCAAAAACTTGAACCTAGATGAATAGTATATCACCAATTGTTAAATTCAAGTCTGGCCAGTACCAAGAATGAATCTCTTCACGTAGTCGTTCTGTTGTACTGGGACTACCAAGGGCAGGCAGAAGATATGAAAACTTCCTACTCCTGTACCATGGGAGACACAGTCTTCACTGAAAGAAACAAAAGCACCAGTCTGGGAGTCGCTTCAGTGAAGTTTCACCATAATTTCACTTTTTTTCTTATATATGTTTGTTTTTGGGTCTTAAATCTTTGTTTTTCTTTCACTTATAATTATTATTATTTGTTTCTAATTGAAAAAAAAAAAATGATTTCAGATTACATCTAGTATAGCGTATGTTGAGAATACTACCTTCCGATATGTACATGACTTTATTGAATTAGAATATTGATTATGAATATATTGAAAAATATGACAATGTTCTCTGCCGCCCTCTCTCTCTCTCTCTTCTCTCCCCTCCTCATCCCTCTCATCTTTCCTCATGAAGACTTGTATATTCCATCACAATTTCCATCACATTTTGAAACGTGAACATTCATTTATTTAATTCATATACATGCAAGTTTGCCTCATCAGTAGAGATGGCCGACTCGTACATGATATGCGGTTCTGAACATCATATAGTGATTTCTACATGAGTCAGGTATGGTTTAATAGCAAGCCAGTTCATTCAGTTCTCTGCTGCTATGAGGTACTTTCATCAGTATGAGCTATTGACATTACAGAAAGCATGGAAAGACATTGTTTTTGTTTTCTGTTTTGTTTTTCCAGAGGGTTAAATTGTAGTGTTGAGAATTTACCATCCACCAAACATTACTAGGAAATTACTAAACAACTGACCCTCTTTAACTCTTCACGGCAACCATGAACCATCGTGAGACATGATATAGGCGTGTCTATCTTATTTTCACTTTCCTTCTTATAGTATGTTACGTCATCCAGCTGTTATATACTTTAATGAAATAGACTTAAACATCATTGTTTCCGATTAGTCACTATAAATCTATTTTAGATTTCAACCATTTTCAGTGAATTTTTTTTTTTAATTATTATATTAAAACTGTGTCATTATAACAAAGTAAAGAGAACTATGTTTAACACAAAAGGTAGTTACACACAAAAGTTACTCCAAACTTTGATGCTCTTTAGACTAAGGATATAAACAGAAGGTAAACTATTAATAGTATGTGCTATTGTTGTCACAGTGTCATTAAATGTCGTCGGTGTTTGTACGAAATAGAAATGATATGAAAGTTGTCATGCAGAAATTTTTTCTATGTAGATAAAACGAAAAGAGCAGGCCAGAACCCAGTGAATTAAACCACCCGGCGTAGGAAGAACTAGAAGAAGTGGTGTGAGCCAGATTTGCCCTTAAGGGGAAATCAAGAAGATGGAGAAGAAATCTCTCTAGGGTATGGTCTTCCACACTTATACTCAGATACCTAACCCCACCATAATATAGATGATTTTGATTACGAAATGTTGATTGACCATATATCTGTTACTGAAGGTTGGACTAATACTATGATATTGTTATTGATTATTCAAATATTTATGCTGAAGATACAAGCATGTTTTTATATTCTGTTCATGTTTATATACGCATGAGTCTATGTAGAAAGTGGTAAGAACGTCACAATAGAGCAGATGAAAAAGTATTGACTAATTTTTTCTGTATTTGAACTTTTAGACTTTGTTTTGCTATCCGTTTTTCAATCACTATTTGCATCACGTATTTTCAAAAGTATTTGTTTTCTCTCTCTCTTATCCTTTTTTTTTGTTAATGTTTATATTATTGTATCTATTGAATGATTATATAACCTTGTTTGCTTAATTTCCCAAATATACAAATTTGCTACTATTTGTTTTGGCCAATAAGTGTAAATACTGATGAGTTATATTTGCTAATCATCAAAGATATTACAAATACATAAAAAAATACATTTTATGCTTTAATATTTACCCAGTGGAGCCTGCCTTACAGATATTAAGCATCTTGAATCCGATATCGCAAGGCCTAACCTCAGCCATTCAAGATTGGCCATGAAGCTACAATGTCCAAAGCCGATTCCTGGCAAGACCCTTCTACTGTCCCATTGTAGGCCAAGTCCATGGAAAAACTTGTACCCTCAGCCAAGCGACTTGGAAAGAAAAAGAAATTAGAGTCCCTTCCTTATATAATCACATAAACTGTATACAATGGTTACTCTTGCCCGCATGCACTTATTTCACGACACACTTCGCTCATCGCCCGAAAAAATTCCTCCACCTCAATAACCATATGCATATCTATTGAGTTCAAGAATCAATCACCAAAGTCACGAAAAATTTTGCTCTCGCGAATTCCCCACTAAGTGAAAAAATTCTCACGAAAATTGCTGCTATACACCATCACTCTGTATACGCCTGAATTTTGCCTACCTTAATTTTTTACCCTGTTCTTGCCTTTCAAATGGGGAACTTACGATCCGTGTTAGCGCGGATTTATTGTATTGCATTTAATTGCTACAAAAGTAATCATGACAGTGACAATTTTTGCAACCAGTAATCGCGAAAAATTCACGAAAATGAAACCACTTCAAAATTTTCAGCATAGTCATAGCATTTATATTTAAGTTCATATTCATACTTGACAGGATCCAGGTTCTGCCTGTATAATTGGATTGAGAGAATTCAGTCATGAACAGGATAAGTAGAAATTATATTGAGGTCGCAATTTTGTTGCAGTTGTCATTGGAAGGAGTTAACTTAGATTTTAGAATTTCCTATATTATTCAATAATGTATTTTCTGGTTAGCACAAAACTTCATTTTATTTATTAATGTTTTTTTTTTCGAGAAATTTAAATCTTATTTATTTTTTACTTATTTATTTTACGCTTTCAAAAACAGTGACATTGCTGAGTCAAATAAAAAATTTAACTATTAAAGGCTGTACATGTTTGCAAGGATTTGCTGAGTGATTTTTCATTTTCTTTGTCATATTATACATATGCCCTCATGCATTCTCGTCTTTCCAGTAATCTATTATAACATGTCAAAGATGTTCAAGATATAAATTTATGATTTGATTTGAAAGGTTTTGGAGGTTGGTATTCTTCTTGGTCTGATGTGCAAGTATTCATGTGAGGATTGTAAGATGATCATATTTGCTGGTAACTCACACCGTGAAGTAGAGCTAGAGTCTGGAACTATCCTGGAGAATATGACCAGTGTCCTCGACCAAGCGAAGGTAGGTTATTGGTCAATCATATTTAAGAAGTGCTCTATGTTTTGTAAACTTTTGCTAAGTATCGCGATATCAGCCATCCATTTTGTTACTTTGCATCTTTGAAGTGTTCTGAAATGAAAATTCAGAAGTAATAATTTCCATAATTCTTCATGACTCATAATAACTTTGCCCATTTGCAGACAATTATCATTATAATAGTTTTTTGGTGTTTGTCCGTTGAGGCTGAAATTCTTATCATTTTACTCTTTGTATTATAATGTTCAAGTGATAAACTTGTTAGGAATTCAAGATAGATGTCATGTTGAAATCAAAATCAGAAAGGAAACTAGAAGAAATAACTTAAATGCTTCGTGAGAATACAAATGTTTGATCCATTTGAGGGATATTTTAATATCAACACCTTCAGAGACTGAGCTACTCTTGTTTTAATAATGATTAACATTTTATTGTCTTCATGTCTGTTCTTTAGACTTTGGCACTCCCTTTATACAGTCTGTGTCAAATAAAATGGTACAAGTGGAAAACATTGTTTTTATAGTATGAAGATTAATCACAATCTGGTATTGTTTGGTACTTTCATAAAGCAGGAAAATCAAACTTTCTTCTGCAATTTTTTTCATCACATTTAGAGCAATATTTTTGGAGATATGACTAATTTTCTACAATCAAGAAAAATCCTTTTTTCGCACGCCGTCCCATGCCTTTGTGTATGATTTCGCA
>CALNVZ010002100.1:10128317-10168600 GCA_940671915.1 Paracentrotus lividus
CGAACATTTCGTATGCATTTCTGTGTAAGTGCATGTGACTCAAAGTTGAATTGGGTTAATTTCTTATCATTTTTGGCAATTCCAAAACCTCACAGGACAAAATAATGCTTAGGTGAACTGTTATCAACCTTTCCAAACCACTTTTAGACAGTGTCTTCCACATTTCAATGTCATGACCAGAACACTTGTTTCACTTTAACTGTGTATTTTGTGCAGCTTGATAACCTTGTCATTCTGGGTGATGCATCCAAGCAAGAAGGCACCGAGGCATCCATGATTGCTGGTTTCCTAACCAAGTATCGGCGGATTGTCAATGAGAATCTACTCTATGTCAATGTAGACCTGAGTGGGGGAAGATGCAGGTATGTATCGACACATCTTTAAGGGATGTAATAACATTGAATGATATTCAAATCGCATTTATTCGATTTAGCTCATTTTTGTCAACATAATTATAAACACATAGGTCAGTCTGGCATCTCTTCAAAATCGCAAGCTAATTGCTTGCTTTACTTTCGAGATATCAATGATTTCATACTCAAATTTTCAAACCCATCCCCGAATGGGTTCGAAAACCACATGGTTTCAACACAGCACAACATACACCGCATTTTCTGTTGTGTAGTCCCTGTCCCTAGTGGCCTGCTGAGCTAGCAACAGAGGGGTATTAAATTAACTCGTGTTCGGCCGTATGCTTTGTTAAACTGTTATAGGTAGTAAATGACTTCCATTTGACCTAAAACTTTCAGTAGTTTGTTTTTACTGTTAGAGCAATATATTTTATTTATCTTGATCTAACTGCTCTTGTTTTTTAAAGTTACCAAATCCCTTTAACCCTAAAAAGGCCGGGTTATTTTTGCCATCTCACAGCCGGGGGGGGGGGGGGGGGGGGGGGGGGGGCTGATTAGGCCCCCCCTTCAGATCTCGGCCGTCGATCGCGCGATCGCCGCAAAAATTTGCACAATAGTAGTGTGCAATGTCATCTACAAGATTGTATAGTTCGTTTTTCCAAAATAATGTCTTTTTAATGTATATTAATTAATTATGCTAATTTATGCATGAAATCATACTTTTTGCTCTAAATCATTAAATAATGGTCCTAGAATGCTAATTCTTGGTGTTAATATTCTTTGTAGCATTCCTAACAATTGTACGCAAAAAAAAATCCCAGTATCTAATTCAATTTCTTATGTGTTTTATTGTTTTGGGAATTTCTTATGTATTTCTTTGTTTTTCGACTTATGTATTTCATTGTTTTTTTTGTTTGGAATACTTCGGTCATTGATTATCTCTAATGATTACAGCAATATCAACTAAAATAATGGCTGATAACCATATTTTAAATAAAGAAATGTGATTTTAGCATGAAAAGCCATGTCCCATATGTTTTGTACACAAATACAGAAAATCTCAGTTTTTTATGCCTCCGCCACTGAAGGTGGTGCCGTGTTGTGAGTGTGCAAATACAATATTATGAAAGATTTTCAAAATGAAACCGAATATACTGTCAATGCATTGGTTTTGGTTGTTTCTTCTTTTGTCTTTTTTTTTAAGAAAGAGGGTCAAAGAACTGTTCAGATATCTGTTTCGGGTGGTAAAGAAATAGGAATTAAACCATGCAGATTTTTTTTCCCACCCTTTCTGCTGAATAGACATCCACACTGAAACAAATATGAAATTTAAAATGTATGATTGCAAAAGTGTATGCTATTGATTGTTATGTGATCACATATTTGTCTCAAAATTCTGAATTCATCATCTTATTTTCTCATCTGATTAAAATATTTTTCATTACAAATATCCTTTTTGCTCCCTATCACTTCTAGCCACTATGTCATCTGTTGATGTCTTCAAAGTTTTGTTGAAAAATGATTTGGTAGCTTTTGATTATTAATGTTTATTTGTTTGTTTTTGAGTACCATTATCAGGGCTGTGTAACATTTTCAACATGCAGAAGAGTATATTTATACAGTGGCTGCACTATATTATGTTCTGCTTAGTTCTTTTATCATTTTGTATTTTGTCTTTCATGTGTTTGTCATCTGAGTATTGTCTCCATCTTAACACTAAATTGTTTATTTTCACTGTTCTCTGAAGATGATGATGACTCGAGAAGAAGATGGTCAAGGGTTAGATCCTACCATTCTGGGTGAAAAGCTGAGAGACAGAGTTGAGGTAAATTGATACTCTAATCAAATACCTATGCAATTTCGTTCGCTGAAAAAGAATAATTATTCTGTTCATTTTCTTCCACTTTATAAAGTTCT
The DNA here is from genome assembly GCA_940671915.1 of Paracentrotus lividus. Taxonomy (NCBI): domain Eukaryota; kingdom Metazoa; phylum Echinodermata; class Echinoidea; order Camarodonta; family Echinidae; genus Paracentrotus; species Paracentrotus lividus. The sequence continues at coordinate 10,130,585 of CALNVZ010002100.1, forward strand.
TATCAAATACCTATGCAATTTCGTTCTCTGAAAAAGAATAATTATTCTGTTCATTTTCTTCCACTTTATAAAGTTCAGTGTCTAGTATGTCCACAGCATAATATTGAAAAATATAATGGCATAAGGATTGTAGTAGCATGCATATTTTCACACATGTTCAAAGGAAAAACTGCAACATATACCCTTTTAGCCTATGGCCTACTGTATGAAGTTTAGACTATTCATTTGAAATAAACTCATTTAAGGCACTTGTAATACTAAAGTAAAACTAGTGAACCAAGTTGAAGTGTTATACTGGTCAATTATCAAAAGTGAAAATTGTTAGTGTTGAGTTTGTTTTGTTGATTTTGGTAGTCGCTCTTTTTTCTTGCAACTTTCAATATAAATCAATGAACTCTTGGTATAGACATTTTCTTTTGACATATTCTCTATGAATGTTTTCATTTAAAGTGAAACTAGTGTAGTGGAAAGGTGCGGGAATGATGAAGAAAATTATTGTGAGCTTTCCTGTTATTTTCGTGCTCTTTGGGAAGAATATTTTCGTGCTCTTTGGGAAGAATATCATGATAAAAAGCTCAACAAGAAAAGACTGCTTTTCGATTGCCCTAATAGTCATAATATGACCCAAAACATACCAAAACAGCTGAATGTTTGGGTTCCGAACATTTCGTATGCATTTCTGTGTAAGTGCATGTGACTCAAAGTTGAATTGGGTTAATTTCTTATCATTTTTGGCAATTCCAAAACCTCACAGGACAAAAATATGCTTAGGTGAACTGTTATCAACCTTTCCAAACCACTTTTAGACAGTGTCTTCCACATTTCAAATGTTCATAGCCAGAACACTTGTTTCACTTTAACTGTGTATTTTGTGCAGCTTGATAACCTTGTCATTCTGGGTGATGCATCCAAGCAAGAAGGCACCGAGGCATCCATGATTGCGGTTTCCTAACCAAGTATCGGCGGATTGTCAATGAGAATCTACTCTATGTCAATGTAGACCTGAGTGGGGAAGATGCAGGTATGTATCGACACATCTTTAAGGGAGTATATAACATTGAATGATATTCAAATCGCTATTTATTCGATTTAGCTCATTTTTTGTCAACATAATTATAAACACATAGGTCAGTCTGGCATCTCTTCAAATCGCAAGCTAATTGCTTGCTTTACTTTCGGAGATATCAATGATTTCATACTCAAATTTCAACCCATACCCGAATGGGTTCGAAACCACATGGTTTCAACACAGCAACAACTACACCGCATTTCTGTTGTGTAGTCCCGTGTCCTAGTGGCCTGCTGAGCTAGCACACAGAGGGCGTATTAAAATTAACTCGTGTTCGGCCGTATGCTTTGTTAACTGTTATAGGGTTAAATGACTTCCATTTGACCAAAACTTTCAGTAGTTTGTTTTTACTGTTAGAGCAATATATATTATTTATCTTGATCTAACTGCTCTTGTTTTTTTAAAGTTTACAAATCCTTTAACCCTAAAAAGGCCGGGTTATTTTTGCCATCTCACAGCCGGGGGGGGGGGGGGGCTTGCTTGGCCCCCTTCAGATCTCGGCCGTCGATCGCGCGATCGCCGCGAAAATTTGCACAATAGTAGTGTGCAATGTCTCTACAAGATTGTATAGGTTCGTTTTTCCAAAATAATGTCTTTTTATGATATATTAATTAATTTGCTAATTTATGCATATCATACTTTTTGCTCTAAATCATTAAATAATGGTCCTAGAATGCTAATTCTTGGTGTTATTTCTTTGTAGCATTCCTCAATTGTACGCAAAAAAAATCCCGTATCTAATTCAATTTCTTAGTTTTTTATTGTTTTGGAATTTCTTATGTATTTTCTTTGTTTTTCGACTTATGTATTTCATTGTTTTTGTTTGGAATACTTCGGTCATTGATATCTCTAATGATTACAGCATATCAACTAATTAATGGCTGATAACCATATTTTATAAGAAATTGAAGATTTTAGCATGAAGCATGTCCATGTTTGTACACAAATACAGAAAATCTCAGTTTTTATGCCTCCGCCACTGAAGGTGGTGCGGAGCATTATGTTTTCGGTTGTCCGTCGTCCGTCCGTCCGTACCGTCCCGTTTTCGTTCTCGCGATAACTTAAGAACCGTTTGGCGGATCACTTTCAAACTTGGTCATGTATGCATATGTAGGGACAATGATCTGATTGCTTTGGGGTTTAGGTCAAAGGTCAAAGGTCACAGAGGTCATTGTATGCATGAAAATGGCTCGTTTCGCATACTTAAAACCGTTTGACGGGTCTTCAACTTCAACTTGTGGTTGTGTGTATGGGGGTGCATGTTGTTAGTTTTGGTCATGGAGGTCCGGTCAGGTCGATGTATTGTCTGGTGGGTTTCGTTTGATCTTACGCTGGATGCGGGGTCACCTTCTCTTGGGTTGTTGTTGGGGGCCTGATGTTTGTTTTGGGAGGTGGGTTTGTGTGTGTGGTCGTTTGCGGATTAGACTGTTTGGGGTATTGTTGGGTGTGTTTGAGGGTATATTTTGTTTTGGGGTTGGGTCGGTCCCGGTTTGTGTGTGTGGTTGTCTTGGTGTTTGGGGTTTCATTGGGTTTGTTTTGGGGGCTGCTTTGTTGTGGGGGGTCTTGGGTCGGTCGGGTATTGTGTTTGTGGTTGTTTGCCCTTCGTTTGGGTTTTTCCTTGGGTTTGTGTGGGCGGCTTGTTGTTTCGGTTGGGTCGTGCAGGGATTGTTGTCGTGTGGCGTTTTGCGATTGCGTTTGTGATGATATTGGTCTGTGTGTTGGTGGGTGTTTTTTTTGTGGTGGTCCGGTCAGGTGGTTCTGTTGTGGCGTTTTGTGGTCTATGAGTTTTTGTTTCTTGGGTTGGGGTGGGTGTGGTTGATTTTTGGTGGTGGTCTGGTTTTTGTTGTGTTTGTGCTTTTGGCTTTGGTCCTATGTTTATTTTTTTGTGCTCTTTGGTTGAATTTTGTGTTCATTTTGTTTGGTGGTCAATTCTCCCCAGTGTCATGTTTTGGAATGTAATGACTCTGCCTGCCTTTTTTTTCCGATGTGGCAATACGGAGGCATGCCTTCCGACCGTGCGCGGTCAAAGATTCATCTAGTTTAGTCTGCGCTGCATTACATAATGTTGCGCAACTTCCGAACCGTACGCTCAATTTTCTTCAAAATAGTTTTAAAAGTTGCGTAAGATGTTAGAGAAAAAAGTCATAAATGCGCGGAGCGCGAATTTTTTTTTCAGCGACATGACCGTGCGAAATGTTGAGGGGGGGCTGATTAGGCCCCCCCCCCCCCCCCGGCCGTTTTAGGGTTAATATACCCTCCACCTTATTGAAAAAAACATTTCCTTTATGCAAATGTTGCCTGTGTAGAATTTATGCATAATGCAATTCAGTAACCTGAACTGTTTATTATTACTGGTAGTATATTTTACTATAAGAAAAAAAAAATCAAAAAGATGGAGCTGCCTCTTGTCAACATTATTAGATTGGAGACCTTATTAAACTCACATTTCTATTTTGCAAATACTGAAATTAAATAAGGTATCAAGGTAGGATTTCATAATATTTCTCCTTTGAAGTAAAAAGGACTCTTATGAAATTAAAAGATACTCTGCACACATGTGTTTTACTGATAAAAATTTGGTATTTTATTGTCTTTTAGCATGTCAACGTCTGCCACGCCTACTCATCCAAATGACATCTTCATCGCTGGATACAGTGACCAGATCCTACGATTTATTGCTGAAAGAGGAGACACTGGACAGGTCACCCATGTCCAGAATATTGACAAGGCCTACAAGCTAGATGATATCAAGGTGAGGGGTTCATTCATGTATGGGTGTGGGGTAAGGGGGAGGGGTGGGAATGTGATGTGAGTGACCAGGGGATGATTCACTAACATGTAAAATCAATCCCAACTCCGGATCTATGGAAATATAACATGGCTTTTGATCCTAAAATTGATTTTATCCCTGTTGGGGTTAGATTTTAGCTGTTAGTGAATCACCCCCATATCCTACGATTCAATGCTGAGAGAGGAGAAACTGGACAGGTCACTCATGTCCAGAACATTGACAAGGCCTACAAGCTAGATGATATCAAGGTGAGGTGTAAACTCATGTTTAATGGGTGTGGTAAAAGGGGCGGGGGGGGGGGGGGGGGGTGACGTGGCGTCATTGACCAGTGCCCTGTAACACAAAGCAGACCTGCCAATCGTTCCGTTTTTAGCGTATTTGTTACGTTTTTTAGCTCTGAATACGCCAATACGTGTTTTGTATGTTTTGTTACGTTTTTTTCAATTTCCTATCATGTAGTATTGTATTATGCACGATCAGCTATCCATAAACGGAGTCACAGCGCTTATGCTCGGTTTGGGGCATCGCGATCCGTATATACTATACGAATGTACATTGGCCGTACGTGTAGATCACGTAGATCAAATCGGGCCCCATACCGCGCACACAAACAACGCACATGTTTACGTTGTACATAAAGTCCATACACACATCACGTCGCATTCACGCAATGTGCATTGTGTGTACACAATAGCTCGCTGTGCATGTGTGCAGTGTTTTCTCGCATCTCGCCTATTTCTTCTAAGACGAAGCTGTACTTTTGGATTTTATTTGGAGACTTATTCTTGATTGTTTACCTACAATTTGTGAATCATCGTGGTATCAAAATTGAGGAAACAAATACTATGACCGGAATACACGACCAAATGGCCATGAGTTACACGTTCGTTCCAAAGAGATGTTTACAATGCCCGGCGATGTGAGATTTGTTCAACTTCACTTCTTCAGAATCACTCAGATTGGAATATTTTGACATCTAACTTTCTAAGTTAAGGTAGGGTCGGGAGATCATAAAGTTGCCTAATTTGTAGATCTTGATAATCAAGCTGCACAATCCTGAAAAAAAAATTCTGTGAAAATTGTTTTGATAATTTCTGCAAGTTAATTTACTTTGAAATTATGCGCGTGCAGTTTATCCATTCGCAAGCGAAGAGCGAGCTGTCTTTGCGCCGATCCCACTGGCGGCAATGAATTTGGTGTGTCGCTCAAATGCGGGCGATGAACTACCAACTCATTTGCGGGAAATTGGGATCGAGATTACCAATTCAAAAATTTAAACCACATTCAGCCGATAACATAGATTCAAACAATCAAACTAGAGATATGAATTCAATCTCTTACCTGCATGTTGTCTATGTTTTTGGAGCCTAACGTTAGATATCTAGGCCCCTTTCTCTAATTTTTTTTTTTTTTTCTCTCTTCTTAATTTCGATTTTTTTTTTTTTTTTTAAATCAAGAATATAGCAATATGATAATTTGATAACTAATGGACATGATTTTGGAGTCTGATTTGTGCCTACAAGCACATATTTTAAAAAGGTGAATTATCAATTCTCAATCTAAAGTTAACCGATATGTGTAACGTTAGATCTAAGATCTAACGTTACATCTATATTTTTTTTTCAATCATTCTTTTATTTATTATTCTATTGTTCTCAAGAACTTGTTTTTCTTGGTTACAGATTGAAATTCTGAAAGTTTTTTCACCGATCTCCCGACTACAGGCTCACGATTGATGCTTTGAGACAATTATTTAAAAATACTCTTTTTTGTCAAAAAATACTCTTTTTTCCCTTCTAAGAATACTTTTTTTCGTTGAAGAAGGTTGGCAGGTCTGACAAAGACTTATAATCAATAAAAAGATGCGATTGATTTTTTCTTGGTAGCCTTATTTTGAATGCAGGTACAGTCATGGATTAGGATATGATTAAGATTAGGGTTAGGGTAATGGTTTAAAATCATCTACTTTGAAGCACCCTGTCCATGATGAGGCTACCGAGAAAAAATTAATCATATCTTTTTATCAATCGTAAGTCTGTGTGTTACAGGCCACAGATCCTGCTAGCTATTGCTGAGAGAGGAGATACAAGACATTGACAATTCCTACAAGCTAGATGATATCAAGTTGAGAGGGACGGGAACTTGTATAAGAAAGGGACGGGAACTTGTATAAGAAGGATGGTAGGAATGAGGGATCTTCTTCTTCTCAAGTCCTTTCTCCTATTCTTCTGTTTGATTTGTAATTATACCTGATTATATTTTAAAGATCATAGTATACATTGTATATATTGATTCTTAGGGGAATCCTAATTAGACTCTACCCATTAGGTATTGAACGCAGGCGATCCCATTTGGAGAAAGAGTAGTAAGATCAGCTTGGGAGAAGGGGAAGGGGAGAAGAGGGCATGGTAGAAGGTGACTCATGGTCTCCTCCTCTCCTCATTTGCACACTGGCCCTCCTTCAGTGTCGATGAGGGATGTGATGACACAGATGATGTTGCTGTCAATACTCAAAGATAACATTAGTAATATTAGTTACATAGCATGTTGTAAAGACTGCATCATGATGAAAACAAATATATTTTATACAAGCTTTAGATTTGTCCAAAGTGAAAGTACTGACTACTGTTATTGTCCGAAGAGATGTGAGTAAGTCCAGCAGTCTTACGGTCTGTTCTTTTGGCTATGCCTACAAATCTATTAGTATCAGATCACTGTTGGAAATGGTGCCTTGTCTTACAGATGATGATGATGATGAGGTACTTCCCAGACGTACATGAAGATATGTTATCGAAACACATCTTTTGAAACCCAATCCACAATTTCCCCCTTATATATTATGTTTTACATTCTTCGTACTATCAAAGTCTTGATTTTTGTTGATATGATACAGATCTTAGCTGGAAAGAAGACAGCTGTGGTGGCACCAGAGATTCCCTTGGCTCTCTCTGCTCCTCAGCAGACCAGAAGGTAAATTTCAAACTCTTTAACCCTCTCATTACCACGCACTTTTCAACAAACAAAAAAAAATCAGATTCTCTCACTTCATTTCAAATTTTTCAAAAGATAACTCAAGCAATACCCCTAGTGTTTGCATCCATGTGAAAACTACCGTTTCCAGCTTTCCAACGGTACGTAACTCAACAAGAGACGGCGCTCTCTTCAAAATGGCAGGAAAATCACTTTCCCTTGTCACCAGTGTTCTATTGTGCCAAAAGGCGACTATGGTAATGAGAGGGTTAAACCCCTCAAAACCATTTGGGATATCTGACACTGAAATTTTTAGGCATTGTCAACTCATTTATTGGCTGTGAAGTGTGATTAAAAAAACCTTATACCAAAGTTTTGAGGATACAAGTTATGTTATACATGTATTCCTAAAAAACATGTCCTGCAAGTATATTGTCTTTTTGGTAAGTCATGCCACATCCCCTCCATTCATTTTCCTTTGTAGATTTTGATAGGTATGTAGAAGAGGTTAAAGCATTATCTTTCTAATATATTGACTACTGTAATCGTAATATTCGCGGTACATTAATTTTCGCGAATTTCGCGCAAAGAGCGGCAGGCACAAATTTAAAACCCATGAATATATAGGCATGATTTCCTATGCATGTATTGAATGGGTTCAATTGCGAGTTGACAAAAATGCAGCGCGAATTTAAGAACCTGTGAACCAGTCTAGAGGCCGCTCAGCACGAAAAATTAACAGCCAATACAGTAATTAAACGAAGTGTATAGGCCAGATCTGCATGTCAAAGTGGCATGTATATTGTTGAAAACTTTTTTTTTTTTTTTTTTTTATTTTTTTAGTTTATACTCAAGCCATTTTGTAAAATTACTCTGACTCTCTTTTGCAGACATCATACAGTGCGTGTGTTCATCTCCTCCACGTTCCGTGACATGCACGGAGAGCGTGACCTCTTGACCCGATTTGTGTTTCCCGAACTAAGAGCCAAGGCACGAACACGCTTTGTCAATCTCTTTGAAGTAGATCTGCGATGGGGAGTCAGCGAGGAACAGACAAAACACAGCAGGTGATATTAGAAGGCCATTATTGGGAAAACTTTCAAGAAACCCATCAGCCTCTCAACAAAAGCTTCAATATCACGTTTTGACATGCAGTTTGCATTATGTAGTTTGAGATTTATGTAAAAAATTTTAAACAAAATTTTATTAATTTTTTGGGATATAGCTAGGGGAGGGAAATGAATCCAAAAGGTGCTTGTTAACATTGCATACCAGGATATAAGCTGAAACACAGAAATGAAACTGTCAAAGAAGAAGTACAGGCACTAAATGCAAAATGAATGAGGTTATAATTCATGAACAGAGAATAGGTTTAAAGAAAAAATGAGAGTACAAAAAGTAAAATTAGTAACAGTATCTGAGTAGAGAATAATCAAGTAATGAATATATTAATAATATGAAACTGTGATAACGTTATTTATATATCTGATACCACCTACTCAGTTCTGTTGAGGTCTGCCTGAGAGAAGCCAACCGATGCGACCTGTTCCTGGGCATTCTGGGAGATCGCTATGGTTACATCCCTAACAACTACCCTGACATGAGTGATGATGAAGACTTCACCTGGCTCTCATCCCATCCCAAATCACGCTCCATTACTGAGCTTGAGATGTACCACAAGGCACTCAGGCACTCTGATAGAAGTAACAAGGCTTTCTTCTATATCAGAAGCTCTGAATTCATCAAGTATGTTTACAAGACTTTTCTCATTTTTTTTTCTAAACCATCTCTTTTCTGTCAACAACATTCCTTGACAATCAGATCAGTGCCTGAGGTTACAAAGAGTTCCTGATACTGGTCTGTTTTTTTTACTAAATGCCATTTATTTTGTATTTTTTGTATTGATGTAATATAGAATTTCTGAAGGTTATGTGCCATCAAATAAGACATAAATGTTCTTTTAAAAAAGTCACTTGGGCATGAAGGATTTATTCACTTGGTGTTTCTAATGGGTCCGGAATGAGATTAGATCAGCTAAAATAGTTCTGGCATGGCCCCATTCCAGATACATGCTAGCATACCAGCTCTTAAAAAAAAAGCTATTGTTCCATGAACAATAGTGCAATAGTGTGCCAATGTAGGAGTGCATCAAACGACATGCTAGCTCACCCCCTTCCAGGATGTGCTTCCAGGCTAACAATGACCCCCCCCCCTATAGGAAAGGTAGAACAAGGGATTAAATAACAATAGCCTTTAATTTGCGCATGCTGAACCCATGCAGAACACCTAGTGACTAAGTCCCTGCTCTTCTGATATTTGATTTACATTGTGAGCTACTTGTTACTTCTTGTTGTAATCCCAAAAGGCAGTTCCTTTGAAGCTATACTGGAATGTCTGTCATGTGCCAGTGAAGGTGACAAGGTGCAGGGTTTGGGTAGACACACATATATACAATAAGCTTTTAACACTCCCTCACAATTGACAATACATATTTGTAAAATGATTAGCATTGAGCCTGCATTCATTATTTAACCGGCAGAGTCTGATTCAGATTCTAATTCCTCTAAGAAACATAAACATAACTTATGATCTATCAAATGTAAACAGATATAATGATACAATAAAAAAAGAACAATGAGAGAAAGGACTCAAGAAGAAGATGCTGAGCATGTGTTTATTACATTTAAATATATCTGAAAATACCCTTTCAGCACTATACTGCTTACTTTATCTATCATTCAGTCTTTTGCAAGTGTTAAACTGTGTCTTGATTTGTTTCTTTAGGAATGTGCCAAACAACTTACGGAGCCAGTTTGTTGATGAGAGTAGCCAGAACAAAGAGAGGCTAACCAGTTTGAAGGAAACCATCCTAACTAGTGGATGTGAGGTCTTTGATGGGTAAGCTCAACTCTTTTAAATACATCTATTTATTAAATGATATTTTCACCTTATATATCTTTCATTTCAATATATTTTTATCTGTATTGATATATAATTTCAAGATAATTTTACCATTATTAGTTGAAGTTGATCAAGCATTGTAGCTGTCTGCAAGTCTTTTCAAAGAAGATTTTAAATTCCTGTAATGACGGTAAAATAATTCTACATAGAATCAAAGGAAACTTACACTTTATTTTCAAAATTTCAAATTAATTACACCGGCCAATATATTTTGAGTTCTTTTTTGTTTTTTAATAGGACTCTTCTATGTTTTCACCACATGGTCTCTTCAAGTATAAATCACTTCCAAAATGAGAGTTGATTTTTTCTCTTGCAATTTTTTTGTTAACTATTTGCTGGTTCAACCAACCAAACACGTGATAAATACTCCAAATTAATTTTTGCCAGTTTCATTCCAATAACATGTATCCATGTGTACAAAAATATAGAACCTTAAAAATCTCTTACATAATTATGGTATATTTTGTGTCTGAATTAAATCTTGTATTCTTTGTCATTAGTTACCCCTGTCATTTTGGTGGAGTTGTGGAGGGTAAGCCAGTGGTTGTGAACCTTGAAGAGTTTGGTCGCCGTGTCATCAACAACATCTGGAACTACGTCAAGCAAGCATACCCAGAAGATGTAAGCTCCTACTCAGATTCATGTCAATAAAACTGTCTTAGAATTAAAAAAAAAAAGGTTTTGATTAGTATACTATTGTAAATTTATTGTGAATTTTCAATCTATAAATGTGTTGTAGTCTAGTAAAACAGTCAAGGACTGTTGATCAAGGGGTATGCGGGTTGAATCCCGGCCCACTTCACAAATGTACTTTGGCAATACACTAATCTACATACGCCACACTCGACCCAGGTGATGTCAATGTGTATCAGTAGGAAGGAATGCCTTGAATGCTGTCTGTGTCTTATCAGGGTAGCCTAGCTAAGCCTGATAATAATAAAATAACTCTGATGTGGTATCTCACTTCGCGGAGACATCTCTGCGACAATTTTCAAAACTGTCTCAAAGTAGCCCCAAATCCGTCTCCGGAACTCAGGGGACGTCTCCATGACAAATCTAGACCACGGGAAAAATCTTCCACAAGTCACAGGGACTGACGAGACGTCTCCGCGTCAAGTTTCCAAACCATCTCAAAGTAGTCCCAAATACATTCTCAAAGAAGTTTCCGCGAAGTGAGATACCACCATAAGCACTTAGAAACGCCAAGGTAAATATTGTATTAAGTGCAATATATATTTTATCTATCCTTATCTTTTGTTATAGTACCACTACCAGACCATCTTCTTCCATGATTATGTATTTAATTGTTATTTTATCAGATACCAGTGATTATTCTACAATGTTTTTTGTTTGTTTGATCCAAGGGTGAAATACTGGACGAAGTTGCCCACGAGAGGGCGCAACATGACATGTTCCTGCAGTCTCAACTGTCTACCTTCACAGGCAGGAAGAACCAGATGAAGCAATGTCTAGAAGCTATCAAGAAGACAGAGTCAGGAGTCATCATGGTCACTGGCAAACAGGGATGCGGAAAATCAGCTCTATTGGTAAGTCAAGATGAAAGAGAGAGAAAAAAAAAAAATTTACATAAAATATACATGTTGAATGGAATTTCTGTCAATCCCTAAAATTAAGTGAATAAAAAAATTTTTTAATCTTCTTGGTCACAGGCAAGCGGGAATGCGGCAAATCAGCTCTACTTATAAGTCAAGAAGAAAGAAAGAGAAAAAAAATTAATTTTATATAAAATTATGTTATAGAACAGAATTCCTTTCAATCATTAGAAGTTGATTGGTGGGAAGGTTTGTGAATCAGCTTGGTAAATGGCAAATATTTTTTAAAGTAAAGGAGTATTACAAACGGGGTGATGGTAAAATTTGATATAACCAGAAAGGGGGACAGAGCTGGGTATGATATGAAAAGACTGATGTAGAGAGGAAATAAATTTGAACAAAGTGTAAGGTTGGAAGGCAACTATTTTTTATAGTAAATGCATAGTTATATGAAGAAAAAAAAACCCAGAGAGGTAGGAAGATGAACGGAAATATTGTTAATAACAGCTTGACTTGTAAATTCTAGATGTAGCCAGATAAAAAAAAAAACATACATAGACAGATACTCTAAACTATGAGAAGTTTCATGGTGTGTAGGCTTACCCCTGTGTATTTCATATGCATAAATAAAAGGGTACATAGTGAGATAAATATAATGAGAAGGAGAGAAAATAAATGAAGATATTATGTCAATGTCTTTGACCTTGTGTAGGCATCTGTTGTGGACACTCTGCAGAGTCGGTCCAGTCAGCCCATCTTGGTTCACTTTGTTGGTGCTGTACCAGGATCTAGTCATGTAGCTCCTCTACTCAAGAGACTATGCAATGAGCTCAACCGTCGCTTTGGTTTACAGAACCAAGTCCCTCAGGAGTACAAGTAGGTTTTCTTTATATTAAGTAAAGACATTACAGAAAATAAACAGCACTGGGAATAATTAACATATATTGTGGTTGAACTACATAACTAAGATGAGTTAATTTCAGAAGGAAGACAAAGTATAATGGTATATACAACTTGGACTGTTCATCATTTCTAGAAAAAAAAACTTAGTCATAGTTACATGTAGCTTGTTTTCTATTCATATATGACTATATGCTTTTAAAGCTCATTAATTTAGGTGAAGATTGCTGGATACAGACAACTGTACATGAGTAGACAGACCCAAATTTTATTTGAATACCCCTTTGATAATATGTATACAAACTGATGTATTCTCAAGTCTGAATTGTTGTCTATTGCAATCATTTTAACCCATTGACAACTGGATTGACACAGGTCCCTGTTACTAATGAGTTAATAAAAATGGACTCAACAAATTTTTACCTTGGTATTCTTATTTGGAAGAACTCTTTGCCTTCCATTTACCGTCTATGTTCTCATTTCGTCTGTAGGAACCTGGTTTCTGAATTCCCCCGTTACCTTGAGGAAGCAGCGGCTCATGTAGACTCCAGCAACAAGCTGATGATTGTTATTGATGGTATCAGTGGAATGGACACAGCTCATCAGGCACATAACCTAGACTGGCTACCTCAGAACATTCCACAGGTAAGATCATTGAAGGATTGTTATGACAATGACATGAGTGCTCAGAAGGCAATTGCATTCTTGTAAGATCTTGACTGACGGAAGGTGATTGCATTGCGTGGAGATGGTTTTAATGGTTGCATAAAACTTTTAACCAGAGTTTTTTTGGTAAAAATCTGAAACTTTGGTTAAAGTCCAAAAACTCTGGTTACAATATTTATCAGATTTTTTTTCCCCTTTGCATTAACACTTACTGGAGTTTTCAAAAGTATTTATGCAATCTTTTTTTTTTTAGGGGGTTCGAAAACTCGGGTTGAATAAGCCAAGAAATAGGGCTACATAACCTGGTTTTTTTTTTACCTGAGAAAATTCAGGTTAGAAAAAAAAAGGTTTATGCAACACCACCCATGTGAGGGACTTTAGAGAAGGAGTATTGTTATCTTTTGGGAAGAGCTCAGAGAAAAGCTCTTTGGAGAGCGAGTGAGAAAGAGTAAGGATGCAGAATTGCAATAAAGATAAACAGAAGATTCTTTTGGAAGTTCTGGGAGATCTGATTAGAGATACATATTGATTTTTTGATTATGTAAACAAATTGTTGTCAAGAGATTTGGTGTATAATCATAAGTTTGTGGTTTCTGTACACAGCCTTCTATTGTTTTAATGTTATTTCAATTGGAAACGCTCTTTGTAGGACACAGGATATATGGTCATTGTATTGACAAACAGTCCTATTAGGTGGTTACTAAAGCTGGTTCGGCTGTAATTTACATTTAATCCCCCTTTTTCTATTACAGAATGTGTTGTTTGTTGTGAGTGCAGTCTTGTCATCCCCTGCCCATGCAGCAGCAGTCAGACGTCAGGCCACCGTGGTGGAGCTTGGACCTCTGGACCTGATGGACAAAGCTGAAGTAGTCAGAAGAACACTGGCTACTCATCATAAAACACTAGATGAATCACCATTCAATAACCAGGTAATATAGTGATACTGTATCAAATCATGATCTGATAATGAAGTTACAATAGGGAGCTTTCGCAAATCACTCACAGACTCACTCAAGGACAAAGAACGGTAAGATTTGACCGTAGTTGAACTCGTCTGCAGCCCTCCTAATTTTCTGTTTCGCACATTCAAGAACAGAGGGTTTGCATGACGTAACAATGGTTTCACAATTGTCATTGTTGAACTGATATGACGTCACAACAAAGGATGCGCAGGTCTTAAAGCTTACCACGTAACTTGTGCACAAACACATTTAGCTCGTCACCCACAAAAATAACTGATTGGGTGATCTGCTACTTACCGTTGCTAAAATCAAGAACGTGAAATTGGCCAAAAACCGTTCTTGAATTTGAAGCACGGACGAGCAATTGCAAAATAAGCATGCGCAAATCAAATCTGATCTCTATTCATCCTTAAACCTGTCCGCGATTGATTTGTGAAAGCTCACTAATATACAAGTATCTGTAACATTTTCAGGGTAATCACATATATATATTGGTTCAGTAATTGAGTATTATGCAGCTGCTATCAATATAATTGTGTAATTTTAAATTGTTTGAATTAAGGTTAACAATATGTCATTATTACTATCAAACTGATGCACCTTTTATCAAAACGTTTTACTTCATATTTCACAATGCTTTGTATAAAATTGTTAATGGATAATAAAAACATGTAGTATGTTCCTTTTCCAACTATTTATCCTGTTTTTAGATGAAGCTTCTGGTATCCAAGAGAGAAGCTAACCTACCTCTCTTCTTGAAGCTAGCCTGTGAGGAGCTGCGTGTCTTTGGAGTTTTTGAAGAGGTAAGCAATCTTTCTTGCACCCTCCCCCCTCTTTTTTTCTGTGACTGGAGCTTCGTCTTTGTTTTCAATTCTCCACTTGTTTAGAAGAAGTGTGCTTTGATTATAAGACTCAAGAACCAAAGCCCCCGCAACCGTAGGCTAGACCTTTGGTCAACCCACCTTGCGTCTGCACCATACAGTGTCAACACCAGTCCAAAAGAGTCCCTCCCACCAGGATCTGTGAACCTTGGCCTTTCTGGCTGTGTTTAAACCGCTTGCGAGCTGGAGTTGGCCTGTGCAAGGCCCTAATGGTCAAATGGGGCATCAACACTGAAGGACGACCAGTTTGCAAATGCGAAGAGGAGACCATGAGTCACCTCCTACAATGCCCTCTTCTGCCGTCCCCCTGTTCCAAGCTGATCTTACTACTCTCTCGCCTAATGGGATCACCTGTGTTCAGTATCTAATGGGCAGAGTCTGAATCAAATTCTAATTCACAAATAAACAAAACTTGAGAGAAAGGACTCGAGAAGAAGAAGATTACAAGATGAAGTTTATTCTTTTTGTTGAATGATTGATGCATGCACAATATACATTATGCAGCCTATGGAGACCAAAGTGTGACAGATTTAGTCTTTCATTATGTTGGATATCAATCTAGCATGATGACAAACTCCACTGCCAACATTTGGTGGAATAAGTTCATTTATCCGGAATTATGACCATATGCATGCTTTATTAGCCCCATTCAAATGTTTTCATTGATTGGGTGGTTCCAACTGTATTTTAAAAATTAAAAAATTATGCACTAATTTCAATGCGGCTGATTAGGTATTTTGTTGTCATCCATGTACTTCAGGCCCATTGAAACGATGCCACCAAGTCTGGACTATTGATGTTTTTCATTTCTTTGTTGGGATATGTATCCAAAACAACAAAGGAAAAATAAGATTTCATCACTTTGGTATTCTATTAACTCTTTTAACTATTAAGATATGCAGACGATATATTGATCTTCAATCAGCGAAAATTACACTTGAAACTAGATGACTAAATCTTCTATTCTCTCACGATCATAGTGTTCAACCCGTCTGAAGGCAATGTCACATACCATCGGCACACTCCTCCAGGAAGTACTTAAAGACTGGAAGATGATCATGGACAGGATATGATTTCTATGGCCCTTGCATTGCTTGTCTCCACAAGAGATGGTAGGTTATCAGTCTCATTGATATATTACATCTACAGGGATTAACCCAAAAAGGCGGGTTATTTTGCCATCTCACAGCCGGGGGGGGGGGGGGGGGGGGGGCTGATTAGGCCCCCCTTCAGATCTCGGCCGCCGATCTCGCGATCGCCGCGAAAATTTGCACAATAGAAGTGTGCGATGTAATCTACAAGACTGTATAGTTCGTTTTCCAAAATAATGTCTTTTTCATTTATATTAATTAATAGCTAATTATGCATGAAATCATCTTTTTGCTCTAAATCATTAAATAATGCTCCTAGAATGCTAATTGGTTGTAAATATTCTTTGTAGCATTCCTAACAATTGTACGTAAAAAAATCCGGTACTAATTCAATTTCTTAAGTATTTTATTGTTTTTGGAATTTCTTATGTATTTCTTTGTTTTTCGACTTATGTATTTTATTTTTTGTTTGTTTGGAATACTTCGGTCATTGATTATCTCTAATGATTAGAGCAATATCAACTAAAATAATGGCTAATAACCATTTTTCAAATACAGAAATGTGATTTTAGCATGGAAAGCCATTTCCCATATGTTTTGTACACAAATAAAGAAAATCTCCGGTTTTTGAGTCTGCGTTGCATTACATAATGTTGCGCAACTTCCGAACCGTACGCTCAATTTTTTTCAAAATAGTTTTAAAAGTTGCGTAAGATGTTATAAAAAAAAGTCATAAATGAGCGGAGCGTGAATTTTTTTTTTCAGCGACATGACCGCGCGAAATGTTGAGGGGGGGGGCTGATTAGGCCCCCCCCGGCCCTTTTAGGGTTAATATACTTGTTTGAAATGCCCCTCTTTTGCCATCTGAAATTACTCAAAATCAGCTTCCACTGTTACCAAAACTACAGATTGATGCTCGTGTAGTTACCCTATCTAACAAATACAGTCACTTCACAGGGGTTCTCAAATCACTCCATTGGTTGCCCATGAGTTAACAGATTATTTTTAAAGTTATGTTGCTATTGTTTCATTGTATCCATGGCTCTGCTCCACAATATAATATTGATCTAATTAACCACTACGTTCCAGCCCGATCATTACGTTCTTAAAATTTTGGCTTGCTTGAAGTTTCTAGACACAACACACAGTAGGGGAGAAGGACCTACACTAATGCAGGACCTCTGCTGTGGAATGCTCTCCCTCAAGAGATCCACAGCAGCAGGTCCATTGAAGTCTTTAAAGCCAATCTGAAGACGAATCTGTTCAATTCAGCCTATAACTATATAGATTAGTTATACTCTTATTTTTTTGTATGTTCATACTGAATGATGCATCAAATGTAGTTCAGTTGTTATTACTGCTGTGGGGTTAATAAATCTGAAGAGTTAACTTTGAAAGGTTTAATTGGTGATATTAACAGAAGAATCATTTCCTTGGAGTTTAAAAGGGTAATTTAACGGGGTCATGGTATATTATGACTTCCTTTATTATGAGTGTCAAAGTGATGTGGGAAATTATGCTTAATTCATATAATTATTGCCCTATTATCTTAAAAACATTGAATTTTGAACATCTTTTTTTTTTAGAGGGAAGGGGTGCAAGGTGGATTGATATGCCCTATATTCATTACGATCATATGAAAATACAACCCAATGTTTTCTCTAAATCTGTATTATTTTAGGATTATATGAAGAAGACCTGCATTGCTTGCTAAGCCTACACCAGCAGCTCAAAGATAACAAGTACACCTACAAACAAGTGACTGGTACAAGTTTAAGTCCAGAGGTTATGCTCCCTCAGGCTGTCATGTCAAGACTAGTACGAGGGATCAGATCTCTGCTCGCGCCCACCGGAGAACACAGGTAAACAAGAAATATTCTTTACATTTTGGGTGATTTGAATCTATAATTCATGTTGAGTACAATTATAATCAATTTCCATTGATTTCAATTCTAAATTGATTTGGTTGGAAAGTGAGATTTCTGAAAATTGACTGACTGCAAGCTATCTATAGAATTGCATGGCACATTTGTCAAAGCCACAAGGTATGAAAATTGTCTGTGAGATCTATTTAGTGTCTCTAGATGCTGTTTCGTGTTTGTTTAGAATGTCAATAGGCTTAATTTCTTTGTTCTTTCTGATGTTGGAAATAACATGATTATTCCTCCTTGAATGAACGGGGACAGTACTGTTATGGGTAATTTGTGTCAAAGTTACTGTTAAAAAGAAGTTAACTGATAGATAAATTTTTAATATTTACAAAATGTCTGAATGTTGATATATATCTCTGAATTTTTTTAATCTGCTACAGTGACCATAGACTAAGGGTCAGCCATGGTCAGATTAGCCAGGCCATTGTCCAGCGCTATATGAAGGGAGCTGCCAGTGAACTCCAGATCAGAACTCATGCTCTGCTTGCAGGTAAACAGTACTGCCAACCTAAAATCGTATTTTTGTCTTTTTCATTTGGATAAGGGGTACCAAACTCATTAAATGTCAATAATTATTCAGATCATAAAAATGTCAATCCCCATCCACCTGTCGACCTGAAAACCTTTTATTATTCAATTATTTTCAATAGAAAACAAGGTAAATATGCCAAACATTTTGACAAGTGTGTCATCCCTGCACCAAAGGCATTCGTTCTGGTAAATGAGGGACATAGACAATTCATTGAACAATTAAATGTTTTCTATGAAGACAGGTGCGATGTAGTATGGCATGATGGTGATGTGCATTCATAGACATCTATAGATCTTAGTACCCCCTTAAGAAGCGAAAGAGGATAGAAAAAGTACGGAATACGATTTTTTGTTGGCAGGTCTGGGTAAAACAAATCAAATCAAATGCTTGCAGGTAAAACAAAACAAATCAAATGACAAGTCATTTAATTGTTGGGTTTGGCATATTAGATTTTGTTTTGGTGTGTTTGCTTTTAGTTATAATCAGTCATTAAAAAGAAAAAGTCTTGTACTTTGTTGTAATTTTAGTGTAATCAATTACTTGTCAGTTTTCTGTGATAAGATATTGACTCTTCCAAGATTCTGACAAATAATCATCCAGCATTATAAAGGGGAAAAAGATTCCAATAAAAGAAGTTCTACAAAGATTCATTGATGTTTTAATATCCTTCGATTGTAAATAGTATAATGGCATGTCAGGTGTTGTATGAGAAGTAAAACATATTGGCCCGTATTCTCAAAAGCCGCCTAAATTTAAGCCTAGCTTAAATCTGTGGTTTAACTATGGCTTGCTAAGAGGGAATCAATCCCGAAAAGTAGATGTTCAATTCATCATAATTCTTGGCAGTGAAACTATTGAAAACTGCTTGGGAATGATAAGTACAAAAGTTTCCCTTACAATTAAAACATGACTCCAGAATTCGGTGAAGGTGATAGGAACATGCACCATAAACAGATTGATATCCTCTTAGCAAGCCATAGTTAAACCACAGATTTAAGCTAGGCTTAAAGTTAGGCTGCTTTTGAGAATATGGGCCCTTTGCTCATGTAAGAAGCAACATGCCATGTATGTATACATCAAAGTCTAAGCAAAAAGAAGCATTGAATTGTAGCCTGTGCAAAGTGATGGCCTTCACAACAAGCTTAACCATACGGTAAAATCAACACAGCTTCTCTTGTTTGTGTTTATAGGCTACTTCACTTACCTAGCCAGGAACAAGAAATCTTCAGTTCCTTGGTCTTCAGACTACCCCCATGCTCTTCTTGAGATGCCCTATCATCTAGTACAGGCTGGCCTGTTTACAGACCTCAAGAATGTCTTGTCGGATCCATTCTTCATCCAGGCCAAATGTATGTCAGGACTCACTGCGAGTTTGCTGGAAGACTTTCAGGTACAAAGTTAGATTGAAAAAAGAATAATATTGATGATGATGATGAATGATGATGATGACAGGCCCGTAACCAGGGGGGGGGGGGGGGGGGGTTCGGGGGTTCGAACGAACACCCCCCCCCACCCAAAAATAATGCTGAGAAAATATTTTTTGAATAATTATCTGCTTTTAATGGATAGGTTTTTAAATAACATGTCCATTGATTTCTCTTGTTTGTAAAACAGGCAAGCACCTCTTCCACATCCAAGGCCATCCTGTCGTGAACGTGAGAAGTACCTGACCAATCCTCTCATCACAGGTCTACGTTCATTCATCTCAAGACATCTCCACATCCTCACCCTATGCCCTGGGTTGCTATGGCAACAGGCTATGAATGAACCTGACTGTTCGCTTGTCCGTCAGGTTGTGATGGAGTCCGGTGGAAGCAGAGAGAAGGGCATGGTTGCCTGGAGGAATAAGAGAGAAACAGCCGATGAGTGCTCCATGACACTCACTGGGTTTACTGATGTAAGTTTTTGTTTTCGTCTTCTTGAATTCAACTTGATTTCATATTTGATTGTCTATGATATATTTAGCAACCAGTTTGTAGATCTTTGAGATCAGTGATTAAAATTTTATTTTTATTGTTCGTTAAAACTTCATTTTCATAATGAATCCACAGACAGATTTCTTTTGCCAATCTTAGAATGCATTCATGTCATGAAAGAAAACATTGATTTCATGTCTATATCGGATGATGTTTTGTTGTTTTCTTGCATTCTTGAAAATGTTCCAATGTATAATCCACCTCATTAGATTCTATTTTGTTATCTTCTTCCCTTTAGGCTGTACTATGTGTTGCTATAGCACCAGGTGATCAGATCTTTGCGGTTGGAACCAAGAACTGCCAACTCAAACTCTTTGAGATGGCAACTGGAAAGGTATGTCATGATTCTGCAAAGTTATCTAGAAAACATACAGTTGCTGTGATATGTTACTCATGATGTATTGATGTATTTGTTTAGTATTGTCATTTGTAAACCTTTGTACATGATGAGCTAACTTTTCATACTTTTGATCAAGTCTCAAAAAGTATGTAATAAAGGTCATTAAGTCCTTTTGCAGAGTGCTTTTAATACAGTATGAGAAAATGCTTGGTCATACCTCTATCAGAATTTCAACTTTTATCATTTGAAGAAAATCTCTTTGAATATTAATGGATTTCTACGGTTTCAGCTTTGTTTTCATCATTATGTACTCTTTATTTTCTTTCAGGAGTTGAAGAGTTTCATAGGACATGCTGATGCTGTTACATCCTGTTGTTTCATCGGTCGAACCCGTCTCGTCTCGGCTTCACGTGATAACACCCTGAGCCTATGGGATGTAGATCAGGGCTTTAGGTGAGTACATGAATTCAAGGATAAAATTTAAGAATTAGCTCAAATTTTGTTATAGATCAAATACGGGCACCCATTTCTTTCTTATTTTTAAGGTGCAGGTCAGTTTGTTACATCAATTATCTTTTTTGTTTTACAGAGAAAGGCCAGCTGTGAGAAGGGTGAAAAAAAAATTTGAGCTGTCAAATTACAGTAAATAGGTCTACTACCAGGGATTGCTCTTCAAATGTAAACATTCGTGTGTAGTCCCATAGGCACATTTCTGTTTGCTTTGCATGGGACTCTTGCCAAAATAGAGATAATTTCTTATCATTCTAGTGCTTCCTAGACTTTACAGCATTCAAAAATCTTAGATGAATTGTAATCATCATTTCCCAATCACTTTGAGACATTTTTTTTTCTTCACAATTCAGTCTCACAAGCACAACAAGATGTTCCCTTTTAGCAAATCTTAATAGTTCTATGATCTCTTTGTTGTATGTCCTTTTTGTTTCATCCTTGTTATCTTACTCTATAGACGAATTCGGTTTGGGTGATGTTTTGTCATAGTGGCAGCCATTGATGGGGGGCTTCCAATGTACTACGCATGCTCCTTGTGTGCGCATGTATGCGTAACAAAGGAAAATGTACAAACGCACAGACATACGCGGACATGGGGCATGCGTAGTACACTGGGTAACCCCCAGCTATATGGCGGGCACGTAGAGGGCTCGCTTCCATGAAATGCTGCCCGAATTCGTCTATATATTATTCTGATTTGATTGCTATAATTCTCTGTTCCTTTCATCTTGATGTACATGTAGGGTCAACATTCTAAAGGGTCACAGAGGTCTTGTGAGTGGGTGCACATCTGATCCCAAGGGTGTCAACCTAGCCTCCTGTGGCTGGGATTGCCGGGTCCTGATCTGGGACGGGCGTAGCGGCAAGCAGACCTCTGACATCACAGAACCACGCCCTGTTAGCTGCCTGTCCTACCATCCAGAAGGAAAACTCCTCGTTACAGGGTCCTGGGACTCTACACTGAAGATCTGGGATACATTCAACAAGAAGAGGGTGGCTGTAAGTTGACAAATTATGAATGATATATTTGATCAAATCAATCTTTGTGTTATTATCGTCTATGTATTATTTATTTAATTAAGTAAAATCCTTATCATCCTCAGTATTGTTGGATAAACCTTTAAATCATTTAATCATTTGCTGCTAAACTGCTGGTTGTATAATCTTGTATATGTTCATAATGTACCATATTCTGGAGTTTGTACGAGTTTTAAGTTGGTGCTAATCTACAAACACATGTATAGTGCGATCTTTTGTCTGATGTTGACTGATGCATCAGACAAAATCGCACAATAGCTTTGCATGAACTTCAACTCGTACAAACTCAGTCTTCGTTTCAGAATATGGGCCTTTGGGTTTACTCATAGAGCCATGATTTCTGAATTCACTACTATTCAATAAATATTATTCTAAATTACAGATTCTTCGTGGTCACAAGTCATCAGTGCGTGCTGTAACCTACTCACCCACTGGTCGCCACATTGCCTCAGCCTCACTGGACGGGGCAGTCAAGCTATGGTCAGCGGATACAGGAACACAGGTCAGTATTCAATGTCCAAAAGCAGCTGTAACAAAACAAATTGAAAAGTCGCATATGTATCTTATCTATATCGTTGGGTCAGCAAAATGGCACGTCCCGATACATCACGTTTTGGTTGGAGAGCATGCTACGTGAGGAGTGGTTTGTTATAGTAATCAAACTTTTGAACAAAATTGGTGTCTGTCCACCAAACTCTCTCATGACTTATTCAGCTAAGTCATTAGCTGCAGTAATCTCTGTATATGTATTATTATTATTATTATTTATTATTATTCGTTTTGGCGTCACCTGTGCCTGGAATGCGAAAAGCAAACTAAATCACTGTAACCCGTAGGTCTCTCCTCCCAATATAACTGATTGGGGATATGCAGGTGGACCACTACGCCATGGTTTCCTCCTACTCTTATACGAATAGTGCAGTGGGTTCTTTAACGTGCAAAGGTTGTGACTCTCCTTACATGGGACCTCCATTTAACGTCCTATCTGAGGGACGGAGTGTTTTCCACTGTAACATAGTTTGCGTCTATGAAACAGGAGAGGGGCACGTTAACACACAAAGCAGGCTTCAGTCATCCGCCCGGGGTAGACTCGAACCCACGATCTTTAGTTCGATAGGCAGACGCTTTACCGACTGAGCCAACTCGCTCGAGCAGTGCCTTTGATTAGGGAACATGATATTGTATAAATACATAAATTCTTCCCTTCTCAAGGACTATTCTATCATTGAAATATGTAGTAGGACTAGACTTTTTTGGATGGCTTCTTTAGTATAGGACAAATATGCACAAACAATGAATATGTACTGTTCAAGTTTTCTATGTAGATTTGTTAATTGGATTTTCAAACATTTCTGTTATTGCAGGTTGGCAGTCTGTGTGGACACTCGCAACCAATCAACCGCATTGCCTTCTCAAAGAATGGAAGGGAGCTGGTTACCGTTAGCAACGACCACAAAACAAAGGTAAATTCCATTTGGTATAATTCTGATATTTGTTGCGGTACAGAGGTATCCTTGGTAATGATGATAGATATTTGTGATTGTGAAGAATGTGAGCATGGATGATTTTGATTTAGAAGAGATGCCATTAATAAATCATTATATTGTGAGAAAATGATCTTTCTTATATGATGTGTTGCAGCTGAATTGATAGATGGCCAATTGGAGAGTGAGTTCGAGAACATGTACATGCCCTTTATATACATTGATACTTGACTCACACAATGCTTTTGTGTTACATGTAGGTTACGTAAACTGTTCAGGAATTTTTATTGTCAAGTTAAAATAAACTAGTGTATACATGTACTCGGAAGTGATATAAGGGATAACCTTTTAGGGCATTTAAATACAACCCCTTTATTTCAATAATATTGTGTAGGTACCATCTCTTACTCTGCTGTTTTTGATCCACACAGATTTGGTCGGGCAACCTGGGCAAGCAGCTGGCAACCTTCAAGGGCAAGGATAACACAGCTTCAACCCAAGCCATCTTCTCCGATGAGGGCGAGTATGTTGCCATGGGTTACCACTCGGGTGAGGTCAAAGTCATTGAGGTAGCAAGCAAGAGAGAGGTGTTCAGTGGTCTTCAAGGCCAAGAGTCAAGGGTCACAGCCATGGCTTGGTTGAATGGGGTCAACCTCTTGGTCGGACATGAGAATGGACATGCTGTGGTAAGCTTCCTTCAAACTTCAATTGGTTGTTGTCATTGACAAGGAAATTTTTTGGTAGCGATGAAAAAAAAAGGAACATTTTACAAATATTGAAAGACAGAAAGTCAGAAAATGTGATCCTTTGTTGGGAACTTTTCCCTTTTAGAGTGGGGTGGCAGTACTTTTGGTCTATACTAAAAACACATGGTAATGTTAGTTATTGCCATTGATAAGAAAATTTTATGGTAGCGATGAAAAAAGAGTAATATTTTACTAACTTTGAATGACAGAAAGTCAGAAAATGTGATCCTTTGTCGGAAACTTTTCCTTTTTGGAGTGGAGTGGCAGTACTTTTGGTCTAAAGTAAAATATAACTTTATGAATATTCTTTATTTTATATCCTAATATCACAAGTAAGGGATATAACATAAAGGTATAAGAAGTTAATGCTACTGTATAAGCTGAAGTTTCTAGGGTTTTGTTTTCATTAATTTTGCGAGTCTGTCCTTTTTATTGAAGATATTCCATTTCAATACATGTAAACATCTCAAAAATTGTGAAATTAATGCTACAGTCACACAGACACTTACGTTGAGTTACATCCGATTGCGTCCAAAAATTACTTTCTTTTCTGCGGATCCCCATGGATGCCTACCCGTCATAGTCAGCAGTGGAACTACTGATAATTTTGTTCATCCTGTAAAACAAAGAAATACATAAGAAATAATAAAATAGCAGATGAAATAAGATTAAAACAACACAAACGTATCTATACGTAAGTGTCTGTGTGACTGCAGCATAAGCCCTCATGAATTTCCCACCTTGTGCTAAATCGCATACAATATCTGTACAAAAAAAAATTGGTTTATAATGTATAGGTATACTCAACAATTACAAATTAATGCAATTATCAAAGTCTAGAGAGATTTTGATAAAATATTGATTTGTACTTAATTGTTTCGATTTATAACTATTTTTATTATTATTATTATAATTGTTATAATCTCCATAGATGATCCAGTTATTTATCAATGTTAATGAAGCTACATGTATTAATTTCTGGCCTCAAAATGTTTTTTTAAATTCACATTCCACAGATAAGCAAAAATATCGTAAGTGGTAGTCCAGAACTAGTCCCACTCAGAGCAAACCGTGCAGCCATCACATGCATCGCTTACACCGGTTACTGTCAATTAGCTGCTATCTGTTATGATAACATGTGTGTTGCTCTATGGTACAATCCAGGAAATGCCAAGAAACAGAAGGATGGGTAAGCATTAAAGGGAAAGTTCACCCTGTTTTAAATTGGTTTTTAAAAATGCAGAAAAATAAAATAAAAATATGAGTGAAGGTTTGGAGAAAATCGACCAAAAAATAACGAAGTTATGAATATTTAAAGTTTTGATTTTGTGACGTCACATTTGAGCAGTTCTCCTAAGTGCTATGTAGTGTAAATTCCATAAAGTGTAATTTTTTTCAGAAGAAAATTAATTATTTCACCTGTACGATCGATACATCTTCAAAAATATGTTAATATACATGCAAATTTATGGAAATTTACTTCAATAATCACATGACCCTCTCTTACCTTGCTTTTGTTCCCGAGAACAATGCTATGACCGAACCAACAACTCAGACTACCAAACCATTTCTTACTTCCTACCCCTCCATAAATACCCTTCCTTCACGCCTGCCCTAACGAGGGGCGAAAATAGCACCACTAGCATATATCTTCATTTGATTTATCGAGTCGTCCAAAAACTGTGATCAGGGGACGCGTCTGACAATTTTCGGGTGAGAATCGTTCTCATTTACGATTTTGAATTTATTTTATCAAATATTTGCGCTTCCATAAAGCCTCCTTTTACGCCTAGCGTTAAATTGGGTGCTTTAGTTTTACTGCGCCCCTCCTTTGGCTAGAATTACCGTCTTTTCCGGACGTTTTTCTTCGTTCCAAGCCAGTCCCGCGCCCGTCTTTTTAACGTGGTTGTTTCTGGTCGGCCAGGTTGAGCGCTGTATTTTCTTTTGAAATCAGTCTCCTCTTTTCCGACTTTTCTCTTGGGTTGTTCTCTTAGGAGGGTTTCCTTCTTCCATTTCATTGAACTATTGATTTTTAGTACGTATATTGAATCATTATTAATGTACTTTTTCCCGACGGCCTCGTGCTTTCTGCCGAAAGGTGTCTCAGGTCTTTGGACTTCGGTCCTTAGTTCGACGCCATATTGTTTTGTTGAGTGTGAACTGTCTGTGTAGTATGTGTGCTCAGCGCGCCTCTTGTTTAGTCGTCTATTTAACGTGGTGCATACCTCATTCCTGTTTTCGTCGTGTCTCTCGAGAGGTTGCGTTCCCGTAATTTATCGTAAAAAAAAACAAAAAAAAAAACAAAAAAAACAAAAAAAGTAATAAATTTTCTTCGTCATAGCCTGTTCCTAGACGGAGGTTTTCTTTTTTTTTGAAGTTCTCTAGATGAGCCGCCTAATAGCCAAGAGTACTCGCTTGTCCTATTGCCATCCTTAGCATTTTCTACACGGCAATATAGGTCTTACGCTTTCAAGACAATATAATTTGTTTTTTTTTCTTTCAGAGCAGTACTAACATGGACAGCAATCCGGACTCGACTTTCGACGACTCAGACCGAACAGAGCTTAGGCGGCATTGGTTCTTTGAAGCAGTTTTCGCGGGATCGGAAGCATGCGGCGGGAGAGAGTCGTCTCGACCGCGCAGAGGTCGCTTCGACCTCTCCATGACCTAAATCAAGCGGGGAGGGGGAGCACAGCACACGTGACTCTTGTGTTCCAGCGCTGCTCACCTCTCTAAGATCCAGCATCTAAAGAACCAGGTCTTGTAGCTCGAAAGAGCACCCTACAAAAACGCTAGCGGTCCACGTTTTCCGCGGTGCCCTAAGACCAATTTCCATTCAATTATCATTTCAATTTATTTAAGCCATCAATCAAGAATACACAAATATCACAAGCATACCACAATTGATAGAACGATTTTCACAACACCACAATATAACAACATGAGTGAATGTTTTGGTGACCCCGGGAAAAGCAACGAGGCATTATAAAAAGGGCCACTATGTCGCGTCTCAGGTTGTCTCCTGCCAAGGGAGGGGCTTCGTCTATCAGACGTCTTGACCCCCCCGGGGCCCGCCCCCCACGAGTGCTAGCACAAGAAAATACTGCGCATTTCTGTCATCACTTAGGGCAATGAGAAGTCGTAGCGCACGTCTCACGCTCAGCAATCGCCCGGGGGCTGCCGAGTACGGTCATTGAGGAACCGTGCGCCAGTTCATTTCTGAGTTATCTGAGACGGACCCGACATCCCACCTTTGGGATAAACCCCCAGGATGGCGGGTATCGCTTCCGTCCGAGTGCCTCCACCCCTGGTTCACGCTGAGTGGCTCGCAGGCTACTTACGGCTTATCCCTTGAGGATACGCCCAAACGCCCAACCGGGAGTTGCTCCGACGACAACCCCGGGCTATCGGACCCCACCGGTTGTAGCACAGAAAATTGCGGTTTATGTCTCACTTAGGATGAGAGCTCGTGCGACCCACGCTCGACTCGAGGCATGCCCACGAGGGCTGACCGAGTACAGGTTTGGGACCCGATGCGCCGACAGTTTTGTCCTGCATTGGCGCGGACCACCTCCACCTGAGGTAAACCCCCAGAGTGGCGGTCCCTCCCGTCCGGCCAGTCTGCCTCACCCCGTTTCAACCTGGGGCTCGCCAGGCGCTATTTACGGCTAATCCCTTGGAATAACCCAAACGCCCACCGGGAGTATCGTTCCAGACGACAACCCGGGCTCTCAGACCCCCCGAGATGATGAGCACAGAAAATGCAAGTTTCTGGTCTCACTTAGGGAATGAGAGTCGTGCGCCACCGTTCTCGCTCAGGCATCTGGGCGATGCACGAAGTACAGGTTGGGACCCGTACGGCGCCCCAAGTTTCTGACAGTCGTGGGGAACGCGGGCTCCGCT
The DNA here is from genome assembly GCA_940671915.1 of Paracentrotus lividus. Lineage (NCBI taxonomy): Eukaryota > Metazoa > Echinodermata > Echinoidea > Camarodonta > Echinidae > Paracentrotus > Paracentrotus lividus. Next base: position 10,158,889 of record CALNVZ010002100.1, read on the forward strand.
TCCCACGATGCGGATGTCTCACACCCCGTCAAACGCATTTATCGATCTTCAACGGTGGTGGCGTCACAGACGCTATTACGCTATCCCTTGGGATACGCCAACGGCCACCGGCGAGTTCCGTCTCCAACGAACACCTGGTCTCTTCGGACCACCTAGAGGGTTCTACCCCGACGTCGAGGGTATTACGTCTATCCGATTCAAGGCGATGAGCTGCTCGGCCTGCCTGGTCAGACCCGAGAGCTGCCGGATATCCCGATCCTTGGTGGGTGCTTTTAACACCCTACCAAGCGGGTCTCGCTCCCTATCCCTTGGGCTTCGCCCCGGAGGTGACGGGATATGGTACCCCTCGTGGCAGAGTACACCCGGCCCTCGTCCCGTGACACTGGCCTGGTCACTACCACCCGCCACGTCGGCCTCTGGCTGGGATCACCCGCCTAGAGAGTCCCAGCCCAGCGGCCCCCGGGATAGGGGATCGGTGACTGACTCCGAACTTACTTCGGAGTTCTCGCTCACCCAGCCCAGTCTGCCCCGGCAGACCTCCCCGTCTCGTCCGCCCCTTGTGGAGCCCGAATCGAATGCGTTGGAGCTACAGCTATCCCTTGGATACCCTCATGCGCCCGCCGGGGGTTTGTTTCAATGAACACCCGGTCTCCCGGACCCTGGGGCGTTCTATCAGAACGTCCGGGGAGATCCGTTATCCGCTCAGGACACCGGCCTGGTCTCAACCACCTACCAAGCGGGGTTTTCGCTCCTATCCCTCGGGCTTCGCACCAGAAGTGACGCGACTAGCTACCTCTGGTGGCTTGGATGCCTGGCCCTTGTCACACGAACACTGGCCTGGTCTCAACACCTGCCTCATCTGATACTTTGGTGGTTTGTGCCTGCGGCACCCTACCAAGCGGGGTTGCGCTCCTATCCCTCGGGCTTCGCACCAAGGGTGACGGGACTAGCTACCCTTGTGGCTTGGATGCCTGGCCCTTGTCACACGACACTGGCCTGGTCTCAATCGCCCGCCACATCAGATACTTGTTGGTTTGTGCCTTCGGCTCCCTACAAGCGGGTTTTCGCTCCCTATCCCTTGGGCTTTCGCACCAGATGACGGGACTAGCTACCCCTCGTGGCTGGTATGTCTGGCCCTTGTCACATCGACACTGGCCTGGTCTCAACCGCCGCCATATCAGATACCTTGGTGGTTTGCGCCTTCGGCTCCTACCAAGCGGGTTTCGCTCCTATCCCTCGGCTTCGCACCAGAGGTGACGGGACAGCTACCCCTCGTGGCTTGGTATGCCTGCCCTTGTCATACGACACTGACCTGGTCTCAACCGCCCGCCACTTCAGGTACCTGGATGGGTTATGCCTTCGGCATCTATCAAGCGGGGTTTCGCCCCTACTCCTCGGCCTACGCGCCAGAGGTGAAGGGACAGGTTACCCTCGTGGGCATGGTTTCCTGGCCCTAGTTCTCATGACGCCGGCCTGGTCAAACCTGCCTGCCACTTCGGGCCCCAGGCTCGGACCGCCCTTCGCAGCCTTACCTTCGGTATGGATGGCAAGGCGAGAAGTCCTCCCCGGGTTTTTCCCCCTCCCAGCCTGCGGCTCTTGGGAGGTGGGATCGGGTGACCCGCTCCGAGCTACTCGGAGTTCTTGTTCACCCACCCGGGCTGCCCGGGAGGCTTTTTCGTCCGGCGCCTACAGCGGATCCGAGTCAGATTGGTCGGAGGAGGTTTGTTGGCTCCGAGTCGAAGTCTAATTCAGACTCTGTTGACACGGAAGCAATCCGCATACGAGCACCTCGGCAGGATTCTTCTTCCTCACTCGGAGGATTGGCGATATCTCTCGAATTGTAGAGATGCGTACTTCCATGTACTCAGACTTGTCGTCTACCTGACAATTGGCTCTTAGTAGCAACTCCAGGGAGCGGCTCCTTCTCCGACTCCACACGCATTTTACCTGGGAGCCGAGTTGGATTTTGATCGGACGCGCTGGAGTTTGTCTCGAGGACCTGGGTCCCCTCCCGCTGGAGGGCCCGGCTGCTAGCCCTGTGGAGGGCCTTGTGTCTTCCCAGGGGCATGCCTTTTCGTGTGATCTACCACTCGAACGTGTCGATTTTCACGGACGCGTCACTCCAGGGCTGGGGCGGCCAATGTGAGGGTCAGTGGACGGCGGGGGAATGGTCTCAACTGACCTCCCCTCCAACATCTTTGTGTTAGAGATGTTGGCGGTTCAGTCATCCTGGATCTTTTTCAGGATCGCTATTAGGCCGCTCGGTTCTCTTTTGCACGGACAATGTGAGCGTGGCGGCTTACATCAATCGTCAAGGAGGCACACACTCTCGGTTGAACCGCTTGACGGCTCAACTGTGGAGATGATGCAGGAAGAAGTATCTCCCGTCTGCCTCGTACCTACCGGGTCGGGAGAATGTTATAGCGGGCTCCTGTCCCACAGCAATCTCTCCCTCGGAATGGTCTCTCGTCAGACCTCTTCGAGCGGCTGATGACGAGTGGGACCGAGAGCGTACGTTCAGACGCGTTCTCGTTCAGACTGAGTGGGTTTGGAATTTTGCATTCCCCCTTTTTCCGCTGTTCCCCCTAGTGCTAGCCAAGCTAGTGGAGGACGGGGCTTGGATGATTCTATAGCCCGCACTGGCCGGGCAGACCATGGTTCTCGCCTTCGCGAGCTTGTGGTCGGCCGTCCGTGACCCCTCCCTCGATGGCAGGACGTTGTGAGCCAGCCGTTTCTCCGGCGCTCTTTCAGAGCACCCGACTCGGCTTCGCTTGACTGCGTGGCAGTTGTCAGGTCGCAGGCAATCTCGTCTGGCTTCCGGAGAGGCTCGGCTCTCATGGCCGGGAGCCGGAGGGAGTCGACGCTAACGGTGGATACTCCGTCTAGCTGCCTTTTCTGAGTGTTGCGAAGAGAAGGGTGCTCCCCCAGAGGGACCCCCGCCCGCTCTTAGCGGATTTTTTAACACCTTTTGACAAGGCTGTTTCTCTTTCGACCTTACGAGGCTATCGTTCTGCCATTGCGGCAATTCACGATGGTTTTAATGACGGCTCTAACGTTTCTAACTTCCCGAGTTAAGCCGCTTGCTTAGGTCTTTCCTTTTGCGAAGACCTCAGTCTACTCTTTAGCTCCTTCTGGAGTTTACTAAGGTTTTGGAGGCGTTTTGCTAACCCTCCTTTCGAGCCGTTGTCGAAGCATCGTTTCACTCTTGACAGTTAAGACTGTCTTCTGGTGGCGGTGGCCTTAGGCCACAGACGAAGTTCTCTTCTTGCCTTAGTGTTACTGAGGGCCACATCAGGTTCGAACCTCGGGGAGTACATCTTCGCCCTGAACCTCGTTTCATTGCGAAGAACCAGACTGCCTCTTCGGGACCGGTGGAGAGCTTCTCAACAGCTCTCCTCCTTCTTTTGGTCCCGGAGGATAAGGTGTGGTGTCCGGTTAGGGCCCTTATAGGGTACCTCTCCAGATCCGAATCTTTCGTAGAGTTAAACTCTTCATCACTCGAGATTCCTTTTCTGCCGCTTTCCCGACTCCATCTCCAGATGGTTCTTGGAGGGACTTAAAGCGGCGGTCCTGACGCCTTGATGTCAGGAAGGGCCCCAAGCTCTTGATACCAGAGGTATCAGCGCTTCTTGGCGCTCTTTGCAGGCGTTCCCACTGAGGATGTTTTGAAGGCAGCGTTCTGACGCTCTTGTTTCCTTCATTCATTTCCTACGTGACGTTTGACGGGTGAGGAGTGTTTTGGTGTCTCGGCGTTGTCGGCGGCCACACGAGACTACTTAAGTCCTCTTAGCCCCCCCCCCTGCCTCTCGTTTTGTCCACCTAGGTGTCGGTGCTGGCTGTTTGGACTAAGCAAGGTAAGAGAGGGTCATGTGATTATTGAAGTAAATTAGTAAAATTAGCACTAATTTTATTATTTACGAGATAATCACATGACCCTCTTACACCCCTCCCTCCGGCCCAACCTTGTCTCTATGACGAGTGTCGAATTGGTTGGTTCAAATGAAGATATATGCCTTAGTGGTCTAGCGCCCCTCGTGTCAGGCAGGCGTGAGGCAGGTATTATGGAGGGGTAGGGAAGTAGGAAAATGTTTGTAGTCTATTGTTGGTTCGGTCATGCATTAGTTTCTCGGGAACAAAAGCAAGGTAAGAGAGGGTCATGTGATTATCTCGTAAATAATAAAATTAGTGCTAATTTTACTATTTAAAGACACAACACATGGAAGAGCTGCTCGCACGTGACGTCACAGAATCAAAACTTTGAATATTCATAACTTCGCTATTTTTTGGTTGATTTTCTTCAAACTTTCATTCATATTTTTCTTTTATTATTCCGCAGTTTTCAAAACCACTAAAATTCTAGGGTAACTTCCCCTTTAAGTGGCTTTTATTTTGTCAGATTAATACTCATGATATGTGTTATGTGTTTGTAATTGAATGTTGGAAAATCTATAATTGTGTGATTATTAGATTCAGACCTTCAATTTTGAGGAGCATGATCATGCCGGCACTGCTACCGAGCTCCTAAAAAAATGTGTAGAACATAATAGCTACGATCGTTAGAGCCAACCTTGAAATCTTAGATGCATGTATAGGCCGAGTAAATTGTCTGTTAACCAAGTTTATCAGTGCACAACAACAAATTAAGCAGCGCAACCGCAATTAATAGGTACATAGTATTGCATTTACAATTTTAAGAAAATCTATAATTTAGCACGTTTTTATTATTAAAATCGAACTCCTCAAGAGTCTCGGAAGAGCGATTCTGAGGAGCTCAATAATAATTCATTTAAATAGACGATAGTCTTAACCATAGCAACAAGCATGAATTTAGCGCTCTGTGACAAAATGGCGTATTCATATTGGACCTTTCTCAATGTACGCATTAGATAATAGCGTAATTATTACAAAAAATTTCCACGATCCATGTTCTCAGTCCATGGATTTGAAACCATCTTTGAGAATTCAGGTTAATGTGGGAGTTATGTCTTTATCTATTATCTACATGTATTACTGTATAAGTGGCTATTTTTGCGGTGTTTGGTTGTTTGTTTTTTTTCCACGAATTTTGCGAGGACCATCTTCACGAAAAATTTCCACTTCAACATAAGGCTATTAATAATTATGAAAACAACACAAAAATCATGAATTATCAACTTGCTAATTTCTCAGACTTGTCAAAAATATTGGCTTATACAGTAATTTAAACTTTTTTTTCTCTATACAGGATTGAGCCTACATCCAAACTACATCCGAAGTGTAATGGAGTTATTACCTGTTGTGCTTTCAGCCCGAATGGACACAAACTTGTTATTGGAACGAGAGATGCAGTAAGTTTTTATCATCACTCTTAAAATCATAAGATATCATTGGTTCAATGCAAATCACTTCAGTTAAAGGCTGATTTGAGATTCATTTATAATCAAGACATTGCTATGTAATATAATGTACAGTAGATTATAATCATAATGGTACTTAATTCTGAGATAAATGTAATAAACATATCTTGTACAGTATATTTGTATTTAAATGGAATGATATAAGAACATAATCGGGAGTTGTGGGTTCGATCCCTGGGCGCGTCATACCAAAATACTAAAAACTGGTAGTTGCTCCTACCTTGTTTGGCGTTCAACAAAAAGGGGCTAGAGCAAAGTCCATCTGGCGCTGCTCAGCAGATGCCAGGTCCACGAAACAAGGGGCAAAAAGAATTTCAGTTCACCTTTGTTTTGGGACAATAAAATTAGGAGCGGGTGGAGCAAGGAGCAGGTGTTTTTACTTCCAGAAATGAAATTTAGCTCTTATACATTCAAACATCTATGTTTCAATTGCTTTTATGTACATGTATCATTATTTTTTTCTTCTTTTTTGTCCCTGCATATTACAATTTTCTGAGGTATTTTAAATGTTTCTGATACCTATGCTTGTTATTATTTTTGTTTTAGATGTTATTCATGTATGAGATCAGTGATGCGAGGGCCACTTCCCACGGAAAGCCTATCCTTCAACTAGATAACTGCCATAAAGACTGGATCAATTCATGCGCTTGGTCACGAGGCACTGACGTTTTGGTAAGCAAACTCATCAGTTACAACATTGGTCATGTCTGTGCAAGTAAATGGATATAGTGTGAATATATTTAATGATTTATTAGTACTTTCATGTAAAATAATGTTAAGTTTCTTGGAAATTCATAGGGACAAATATACTTTCCTGATATTATGTACCTCAGTAACTGACCAACATAGGGTTCTGAAATCAAAATTCACGTTTGTAATATCAGTACAGGATTAGTAAAAAGAATCAATTTTCAAGATGGTACTGTTTTAGCATAACTTATGGTTGATATATTTATGCATATATTATTTCAAACTGATACATGTTGTTTGTCTCGAACAGAATACATCCCTTGTGATACGCTAAGATCGGCCATTTATAAGGATAATCCCAAAAGCTATTCTCATTTTTACTTTGTACCATGTCCAGTTTTTTGTTTGAATTCTAAATGTTTGTTATTAATGTTGTGAATCCATGACATATGCTCCGGCGGCAATTGCTCCGCCGACAAATACTCCGCAAAAAGTGACAATTGCTCCGCGACATTTGCTCCGCGACATTAGCTCCGACGTCAAATGCTCCTGCGTCAATTGCTCCGCCGACACTTGCTCATCCGACACTTACTCCGCCGACATTTGCTCCGCCGACAATTGCTCCGCCGACAATTACTCCACCGGCAATTGCTCCGCAGACATTTGCTCCACCGACAATCACTCCGAATGTTGGACAAATGCTCCGGCGACATTTGCTCCCGCTTTATTCGAAAGATCCGCCGACATTGTCCGCAGACATTTGCTCTGCCGCAATTGCTCCGCCGACAAATGCTCCTCCGACAATTGCTCCGCCGACAATTCTCCGCCGATATTCATATGGATATTGACGCCTGCATCAGGAAATTTTGTTGGAAAATATCTCCTCCCTTTCATTGACCCCCCTCCTCCTCTTCCCCCGCCTCTACCACTCAAGAGACTGTCATCAATGTACGTGGAGAATCAAATCATGATAAATTTAAAATTGCAAATGAGTTTAATAATTACTTTACTACTATGTAGCGGACAAGCTAGTTTGTAAACTACCGATGAAAGCAATAGATATCATACCGACAGTGACAAATTTCGAAAGTTTTAATGACGAAAAAAACATCCCAAAGATAGCTTTCATTTTTCTCCGGTGACAGCAAAGTTTGTTTTATATGAGCTAAAGAAATTGCAAATATCTAAAAGTACTGGCTGGATAATGATACCAGCAAGATTTTTAAAGGATGGGGCAAGAATTTCGTATGAACCGTTGAAATATATTATAGATTTATCTCTTTATGTCCTCTACCTTTCCCAACGACATGAAAATGGCGAAGGTAACTCCCTATATAAAAAGAAAGACAAAACTGACGTTAGTAACTATAGACCTATTAGTGTTTTAAGTGTTGTGTCAAAAATATTGGAAAAATCTGTTCATGCCCAAATAGATAAATATTTTCAAAAAAAAAAGATAATATACGAATTTCATTGCGGCTTTCGTAACGGATATTCCACAGAAACATGTTTAATACATCTGTTAGATTTTATCAGGAACGAAGTTTCTCAAGGGCGCTTTTTTGGATGGTTCTTCTGGACTTACAAAAGGCCTTTGATACTGTAAATCATAGCATACTTTTAAAGAAATTAGAGGCCATGGGTTTGGATTCTGCATGACTTGTGTCAATTGGTTTAAAGCTAATCTAGTGTGTAGTCATGAGATTGAATTCTGAAAGAACTATCTGAAAGTGATTGGAAAGGTTGATAACTATGCACCTAAGAATTATTTAATGATGCGAGGTTTTGGAATGTAGAAAATTATGAAAAATTTACAAAATTCTTCTAAGAGTAACATGCACTGCACTCAAAAATGCATGTATGGGACTACATGGCCATGTGCTCATATGTAAAAAACTGAGTGTACCCTTTCCTCGCCTGATGTAACGGGAAAAAAATTGGGTGTATCAAAAATCTGAAATTCCCGTTTTTGGGCCCCAAAAATCAAACGGAGGCCAAGCGTGAGCTTCCATTAAAAAGAATTTTAAAAATTTCCGTTAAAAAATAACGGAAAACAAAATGTTTTAAACCATATTTGTTTAAAATCCTCTGCAAATAAATCTCATAACTCAATATATTTCCTTTTCACGTGACAAGAATATATTTATTTTTTTTTCAAATTATGTCATGCATGTAAATCACGTGAGCGCAAAGCGCAATTACTTTATTTACCATTCAATAATTCGGATAGCAGAGCATGTCGATCTATTTGGTTACATTTTCATGGTGTATAAATGCTAGAATGCGAGAGCGAACGAAAAATCGCAATGAAATGATTTGAAACAATGCAGTTATGCACTCCACCCTCCCCCCCCCCCCAAAAAAAAAGGAAACAATTTACATTACAATCACTTTAATATTTTATATTTGCTTTCAATTCTATACTAATCTCAATATACTTGAGGGGAATGCGAGAGAGAAAAAAGGAGGGCCATAACTTGAATTTCTCTTTCCCTCCTTCATGTAAAGGCGAGTTAAACTTTTGGAAAGATAAACCTTTTTGAAAACTGTAATAATATAATAAAAGTGTGTAAATTAGGGATTTCGCTGCATGTCACCTCTTTGGGATGTGTTATCTTTCGATCGTTTCTGTATTAAAAAAAAAAAATCATTCGTTTTTGTTTGTTTATTGGGGGCCGAATCTTTTTATTAAGGCCTGTATAAATAAGTGATATAAAAGTGGTTTGAAACCTAATTATGTAATGCTGCAGTCACACAGACACTTACGTATAGTTTACGTCCAGTTGCGTCCAAAAATTATTTTCTTTTCCTCGGATCCCACGGATGCCTCCCCGTCATAGTCAGCAGTGGAAAGAGTGAAATTCGTTCATCCAATAAAAAAAAGAAATGCATAAGAAATGATAGCATAGAAGATGAAATATGATATAAAACCAACAAATACGTAACTATCCGTAAGTGTCTGTGTGACTGCAGCATTACATTCTTCTTCTTCTTCTTCTTCTCTCTCTCTCTCTCTCTCTCTCTCTCTCTCTCTCTCTCTCTCTATCTCTCTCCCTTAATCTCCTTCCCGCTTTTATTTATTTATTATTATTTTTTTTTTTTTTTTTGGGGGGGGGGGGTAGGGTAGGAGGGTGCTTGCCCTGGATCAACATCTGTTGCCCTGTTGCCTTCTTCAGCTTTGTCTTTGTAGGTTACCTACCACTTTTGCTTTTGGGGTGGGACTCTGAAGCCATATAACTAGCAGAAATAGGAAAGGTGATCATATTAGCGACGGTCTTATAAAAAAAAATACACACTCATTGGAGAGAGAGAAAATTAAACGTTGTTCATATAATTTTTTCATAACAAATTCCCAGTTATCGGTATACGTATGTAAATCCCGCAAGTGTTCAAAGTATCCGGAAGTTTCCGTAAGTCGGAAAAACAAAGACCAATCAACTCGTAAGTTATCCGTAAGTGAACGCAAGTGTCCGTATCTGGTCGAAACTATTCGTATCATCCGCATCTTGTCCCGTATATTTAATAATTATTGAGGCGTAACGTGGGGATTCGCAGAAAAAAAATGACTTTTGTGGACGCAACGCCAGACGTACTTCCGTAAGTCCTGTGTGACTGAGCCATATAGC
>CALNVZ010002100.1:10168625-10182431 GCA_940671915.1 Paracentrotus lividus
GCTCCCCGAACGACAAATGCTCCGCCGACAATTGCTCCGCGACAATGCTCCGGGCAATTGCTCCCGCCGACAATTGCTTCCGCAGACATTTGCTCCGCCGGCAATTGCTCCGCCGACAAATCCCTCCGACAATTGCTCCGCCGACAATTGCTCCCGCCAATATTCATATGGATATTGACGCCTGCATCAGGAAATTTTGTTGGTAAAATATCTCCTCCCTTTCATTGACCCCCCTCCTCCTCTTCCCCCGCCTCTACCACTCAAGAGACTGTCATCAATGTACGTGGAGAATCAAATCATGATAAATTAAAATTGCAAATGAGTTTAATAATTACTTTACTACTGTAGCGGACAAGCTAGTTTGTAAACTACCGATAAAAGCAATAGATATCATACCGACAGTGACAAATTTCGAAAGTTTTAATGACGAAAAAACATCCCGAAAGATAGCTTTCATTTTTCTCCGTTGACAGCAAAGTTTGTTTTATATGAGCTAAAGAAATTGCAAATATCTAAAAGTACTGGGCTGGATATGATACAGCAAGATTTTTAAAGGATGGGGCAAGAATTTCGTATGAACCGTTGAAATATATTATAGATTTATCTCTTATGTCCTCTACCTTTCCCAACGACATGAAAATGGCGAAGGTAACTCCCTATATAAAAGAAAGACAAAACTGACGTTAGTAATATAGACCTATTAGTGTTTTAAGTGTTGTGTCAAAATATTGGAAAAATCTGTTCATGCCCAAATAGATAAATATTTTCAAGAAAAAAAGATAATATACGAATTTCATTGCGGCTTTCGTAACGGATATTCCACAGAAACATGTTTAATACATCTGTTAGATTTTATAGGAACGAAGTTTCTCAAGGGCGCTTTTTTGGAATGGTTCTTCTGGACTACAAAGGCCTTTGATACTGTAAATCATAGCATACTTTTAAAGAAATTAGAGGCCATGGGTTTGGATTCTGCATGACTTGTGTCAATTGGTTTAAAGCTAATCTAGTGTTGTAGTCATGAGATTGAATCTTGAAAGAAACTATCTGAAAGTGATTGGAAAGGTTGATAACTATGCACCTAAGAATTATTTAATGATGCGAGGTTTTGGAATGTAGAAATTATGAAAAATTTACAAATTCTCTCTAAGAGTAACATGCACTGCACTCAAAATGCATGTATGGGACTACATGGCCATGTGCTCATATGTAAAAAACTGAGTGTACCCTTTCCTCGCCTGATGTAACGGGAAAAAAATTGGGTGTATCAAAATTGAAATTCCCGTTTTGGGCCCCAAAATCAAACGGAGGCCAAGCGTGAGCTTCCATTAAAAAGAATATTTAAATTTCCGTTAAAAAATAACGGAAAACAAAATGTTTTAAACCATATTTGTTTTAAATCCTCTGCAAATAAATCTCATAACTCAATATATTTCCTTTTCACGTGACAAGAATAATTTTTTTTTTTTCAAATTATGTCATGCATGTAAATCACGTGAGCGCAAAGCGCAATTACTTTATTTACCATTCAATAATTCGGATAGCAGAGCAGTCTGATCTATTTGGTTACATTTTCATGGTGTATAAATGCTAGAATGCGAGAGCGAACGAAAAATCGCAATGAAATGATTTGAAAACATTGCAAGTTATGCACTCCACCCTCCCCCCCCCCCCAAAAAAAAAGGAAACAATTTACATTACAATCACTTTAATATTTTATATTTGCTTTTCAATTCTATACTAATCTCAATATACTTGAGGGGAAAATGCGAGAGAGAAAAAAGGAGGCCATAACTTGAATTTCTCTTTTCCTCCTTCATGTAAAGGCGAGTTAAACTTTTGGAAAGATAAACCTTTTTGAAAACTGTAATAATATAATAATCAAGTGTGTAAATTAGGGATTTCGCTGCATGTCACCTCTTTTGGGATGTGTTATTTTCGATCGTTTCTGTATTAAAAAAAAAAAATCATTCGTTTTTGTTTGTTTATTGGGGGCCGAATCTTTTTATAAGGCCTGTATAATAAAAGTGATATAAAAGTGGTTTGAAACCTAATTATGTAATGCTGCAGTCACACAGACACTTACGTATAGTTTACGTCCAGTTGCGTCCAAAAATTATTTTCTTTTCCTCGGATCCCACGGATGCCTTCCGTCATAGTCAGCAGTGGAAAGAGTGATAATTTCGTTCATCCAATAAAAAAAAGAAATGCATAAGAAATGATAGCATAGAAGATGAAATATGATTAAAAACAAAATACGTAACTATCCGTAAGTGTCTGTGTGACTGCAGCATTACATTCTTCTTCTTCTTCTTCTTCTCTTCTCTCTCTCTCTCTCTCTCTCTCTCTCTCTCTCTCTATCTCTCTCCCTTAATCTCCTTCCGCTTTTATTATTATTTATTATTATTTTTTTTTTTTTTTTGGGGGGGGGGGTAGGGTAGGAGGGGTGCTTGCCCTGGATCAACATCTGTTGCCCTGTTGCCTCTTCAGCTTTGTCTTGTAGGTTACCTACCACTTTTGCTTTTGGGGTGGGACTCTGAAGCCATATACTAGCAGAAATAGGAAAGGTGATCATTAGCGACGGTCTTATAAAAAAAAATACACACTCATTGACGAGAGAGAGAAATTAAACGTTGTTCATATAATTTTTTCATAACAAATTCCCAGTTATCGGTATACGTATGTAAATCCCGCAAGTGTTCAGAAGTATCCGGAAGTTTCCGTAAGTCGGAAAAACAAAGACCAATCAACTCGTAAGTTTATCCGTAAGTGGACGCAAGTGTCCGTATCTGGTCGAAACTATTCGTATCATCCGCATCTTGTCCCGTATATTTTAATAATTATTGAGGCGTAACGTGGGATTCGCCAGAAAAAAAATGACTTTTTGTGGACGCAACGCCAGACGTAACTATCCGTAAGTCCTTTAGCGGAGCAAATGTCGGCGGAGCAAATGTCTGCGGAGCAATTGTCGGCGGAGCATTTGTCTTTTGCAGAACAATTGTCGGCGGAGCAAAACGGTCGGCGGAGCAAATATCTGCGGAGCAATTGTCGGCGGAGCAATTGTCTGCGGAGCAATTGTCGGCGGAGCATTTGTCGTTCGGGGAGCAAATGTCGCCGGAGCATTTGTCCAACATTCGGAGCGATTGTCGGCGGAGCAAATGTCTGCGGAGCAATTGCCGGCGGAGTAATTGTCGGCGGAGCAATCGTCGGTGGAGCAAATGTCGGCGGAGCAAGTGTCGGAGGAGCAAGTGTCGGCGGAGCAATTGACGCAGGAGCATTTGACGTCGGAGCTAATGTCGCGGAGCAAATGTCGCGGAGCAATTGTCACTTTTTGCGGAGTACTTGTCGGCGGAGCAATTGTCGCCGGAGCATATGTCGGGTCACCTAATGTTGTATCATTCTATGTATTGTCATCATTTTTATACTTTGGAAAATATATTAAATTGAAATATCTGGATGAATGAAAATATGACAAACTTTGAACAGGAGTTGATAATGCAGGAACTTTCTTTGCTAGCTATCTGCATTTTCCTACTAACTGACTCCGATCAGACACAGGTGTGAACCTCAATCATGTCATTCAGAGGGTGATATTAAAGTATCAGTCCAAGAAATATAACACGTCTTTCAAATCTCAACCAATCAACCTTTGACATCTGTAGATATGACACATGTTTTATATCCCCCCCAATCATTTGAATGACGACAGGCAAGGTCAAGACTCATATTAAAGGTCATCAAGCAGTTATGTATTCAGTCATTCTCAGGGATCACTGCTTTAATTTCACAGTTCTTATTTCCTCCAGGCCACTGCGTCCAATGATTCTACCATCAAACTATGGGACATGAAAACAGGCAAGGTCAAAGCACATCTTAAAGGTCACCAAGCAGCTGTATACTCAGTTGCATTCTCAGTAAGTTCTTCACCTTTATCTGAAGTTTAACTTTTAAATCTGAACAGCACATATCTGCATTGTACTGTTTTCATTTTAACAACTTTGAATGTGAAGTACATTTTATTCTGGTATTAAAATCATTAGGAAGTGCCCATGAAGCTCTTATTTCAAAAGAGCATTTGTTCACCAGTTTTTGTGCTAGTATTTATGGAAACACGAAGTTAAAAGGTGCATTTTGTTATTAGTACTTTCAAATGTAGGTTGACCATTTTAGATATAGACATGTATTTACCCAAACATTGGTTTGAAATCATAAATCATTTTTTATCAAATGTGGATTTAGTCCCTTTTTGGAATAAAACTTGATACATGTAGGTGGGACATCCAAACATAAAATGGGTGTTTGGAAATTCAGTTCATGAAAATCCATCTCTGCATGTTGGACATCAATAGTGAGATATGGAAAGTGGCCAAATAGTATAGAATTTCAATATTTTGTATTGAAAATGGATGAGAATATTGAAGATTTGATATAAACTTTCTTTTCTTAAGTCATTTTAATGCACTTATTTGAAGGAGAAAAAAAAGCTTTAAAATAATGAAATATTTTGATGAAAGTTCACAGCCCTAGATATACATTGTAAGTGCTTCATTGTTTAATCTTCTTTGAATAAGTCAAGTTAAAATCCAATACGGTATTTCATTTTCTTCTGCAGCATGGGTGTGTTGTATCAGGATGTTTAGATGCATCAGTCAAGGTATGGTCTCACCGTGGTGTTGAGATTACAACCCTGTATGGTCACTCACAGAAGGTCAACAAGGTGGACATCTATGTACCTACTACTGGTAAGTAGATGGATTCATACATGGGTGTGATGATAGTGTTAGTAGTTGGGTTGTAGGCAAATTTTTAATAAAGCTGATAGGATTAGTTTTGATGATGGTAGGGGTATTGAAGTAGACGGTGAGGATTGTGTTAGGGATGAAATGGTAGCGGTGGTGGTGGTGGTAGTAGTGTTGATGATAATGGTGGAAATGGCAGTAATGCTGGTGGAGAGAATTTGTGGTGGTTAAAGTTGCTATGATACTGTTGATGGTGGTAGTGGTGGTGATGAGGGTGATGGTGATGAAGGTCGGGCTACAGGTAATGGTGGTGACGGTAGTGGCAGTGATGCTGGTGGGGAGGATTGTGTTAGTGGTGAAGTGGTAATGATGATGGTAGTAATGGTGAGAATGGTTGTGGTGGTGGTGGTGGTGGTGGTGGTGGTAGTGATATTAATTCCGGTGGGGAGTATGGAGTTTGTTATGGTAGGTGGTAGGTGTAGGTGGTATGTAGGTGGTGGTAGTAGTGGTAGTGATGTTGCTAGCGGTTTGCTAGGGAAAGTTTTAAGGGTGATTGCGTTTGCCATAGCAGCAGGGCAGCATAAAAGATGATAATGTAGATGAAAATGATGATAATTCTCTTTCATCTCCCCAAGATGATGATGAAGATGCAGTCCTTGATGATGATGATGATGATGATGACAAGGAAGAGACCTCTGGAGCTAACTGGTCTGATGTCATGGTTGAGGATAATTGGAAGGACCGTCACCAGAAGAAGAAACTAGCTAAAGAGTCCAATGTCAAACTGGAAGAAGTCACCATAGTATCTGCCAGTGATGATGGTACAACACAGCTATGGAAACCCCTTCAGGTTTGACATCTTAATGATCATATTTTAAGTCTCAGTAACTTCCCTGTCACATCTGTTCTTCTGTCAACTTGTGTCTCTGTTTTGTATTTTGACGTTTGCTTGATGTGAGCTGTTATTTTTCCATTTATGTCAATGGGATTGTGCTGTTTCTCTGTGTCATTAACATAAATCGAAATCTTTCACCTCTCTGTATGTTTTCTTCCTCTCTGATTATTCTTCCTTCCTCTTATCTTCTGTTTCTTTCATCTTCTCATCCTCAATATGTTCCTCTATTCTTTATTTTGTGTTATCCCCTTCTTATTCTTTTCCCCTTGTATTTTAAACATGAAAAGAAGAAATAGACACAATTTAAACCAGACTCTAATTTTTTGCGAAACCATTATCTCAAGGTCTCCAATTGGGCATCTTTAGTTGGATCCAATAAGGAGAATGCTACAAACTATGATTCTAGCCGGACAGTGAGTCACATATCTCATCTCAAAGTGCATATCATACTATATATGCATGATGTCTTGCATTTCAAATTGATCCTGCTGACTCTGCATAAGCTCCCGAAATTATAACGAGACTTTGGTCAGCTGTGTTATAATTTGCTTTTATTATTTCAAATCAAATCACGACACAACATGTGCTACAAATTAAAACTCATTTCTTCTTGAAGCTTAGACAGAGTATAGTGATAGGCAATTCCAAGTAAAAGTGGACATGGAGCTGAAACTTTTATGTGGTGCTGTGCCTTTGAAAATGCAAATTAGGATTTGAAATTAAGTACCACAAAGGCTTCTTTACAATACAACCAATCATTTAAGTTAAAATATTATGTGATTCAGTATTCTTGCGCTGAAAAATTGATCAACCCAAATTTGCACATATGGGACTATGGTGCTTTAAATGCCTCTTATTCTCTTATTCTTATATCTAGTCACTTTTTGCCAATTTGTTTGGCCTATTGTAATTATCATGGACTACTCTAACAAACTTTGGTATTAATGTTTCTTTATAATTCATTTCTCCTCACAAAAAAAAACACCGCGAAACCTGATGTCACTTTGTGACCGGACATGGGTTCAAGTTTTAAGTCATAACAAACAAAATAATTGAACAATTTTCATATGAAAGGTGGCATATTATACCTAGAACAATATAGAATTCAATCAATTACTCAAAATTGTGATAACCATTTAAAGTTCAAAGAGTTTAAGCAAAATGTTTTCTGCTCAAATATGCATGTCCATTTTGTGTCACTCCGTTACCATGATTGTGAATATTCATATCTCATTGATTATGCGGATCACTATAACAAATGTTATCATTTTGAAAAGAGGGTACCATCAGCTATTGTAATGAATCATTTCTTTGTAAATAAAGATTAAATTATGGATGATAAATTTGTTTGAATGCTGAAATGCTGTTTCTGAATGTCACTCCGTTTCCTTGGAACTGCCCTGTTACATAGTTTAACATTTTTACTACTGGTGGGATGGTTTCTTAAATGCTGCAATCCCTCTGAAGTGCCGCAGGGTTACAGCCAAAGGTGTTTGTTTCCCATATTTTGTACAGGCACTATTGAAAGAGTGTAATAAAAAAAAGTGTGATTTGTTACTTTGCTCTCAAACTTGAAAAGAAATTTATGATAATACTATAATGTTTTACAGACGGGTTCCTGAATAATGGTCTGATGGAAATAAGTCAATCAAAATCCCTTTTAAAGTCAAACTCCTCATATACATGTATGATATACAACATGGAATGTCTCCAGGTCATGTAACAGCATGAATGTTATTTATTCTTTCATGTTTTAACAGTTTGATGTATGTTGCATTGTGTGCTTCTAGCTTAAATAAATTATGTTGAGAAACAGTTAATCTTTGGCTTTGCTGTAATTTAATTGAAACTGAATCAATATCACCATTTGTGAGAGGATAACAGAACTCACAGTCAAGACTCATCTTATCTTGTAGCACCTCACAGTATCAGTTATCTATCTTTTTCTGCTATTGGAGTCATATTTCCATCTTAAATAATTTTCCAATAAGTTTTCAAGTTTACTTTGGCCTGGTACCTAACAGGGTATTGTAAGTTATTGCCCATAAAAGTAAACATTTTGGGTCTTCTATAGAAAATAGTAGAAAAAAACTCTCATTATGAAGACAAAAACAGAATAAAGTATTGTTGCTTTTGTAATACCCTTACAAACAAATTTTCTTGGTGATGGAGCTCATACTAGATTTAAACTAATCTTTAAAAAGTGCTAATATTAAGCTTCATCCCGAATCGTTCTCAAAGCAGACCTTAGTCAATAATCCATTAAAAATGATCTCATGTAAATGTAATTCTCTACAAATATGGTTCAGTAAATATTCAGTGTTATTATTTGTTTTGTTTTTTTGTTGTTTTTTTTATTCAAGAATTTCATGTAATAAGGATCCCAATGGGCTACAATCACTTTACAATTGATCACAACTGAATGTTACAGGGCACTGTACATTTACATAATTAATAAAGTTGCATGATTTGTTTTTTCAACATAATGATGTTGTAATCTATGTCAATTCAAACTGTTTGACTATTTGTAATCTTCTTTCAGAGCAATGAACTGACTACTCTGATTGGTCACTCAGACCGTGTATTGAGTGTTGCTATGGCAACCAGTGGTCAGGTGGTCACTACTTCCATGGATTGTACCGTCAAGATATGGACCCCTCAGGTGAGTCCCATTCTCTTTATAGCATTATTACCAAGCATTTATGATAATGAATATAACAATGATAATTATTATTGATTTAGTCCTTCATACTTGATATTGACTTAATACCAGCCACTGGAAGATTAGATGGAATGGTGCTTAATAAGAACTTGTCGGTCAAATACCTTAAAGTGTCATTCTGAAGCGACTGATTGGTGACCAAATTGTTCTGTCTGAAATGCTTATGAAAATCAGAAACTTTGTAATTAATTAGGAAGAATAAGAGTTTCAGAAAGATGATATCAGGATAATAAAAAGAAGGCAGTCTTCTGGGTGGAACAAAGTGGATTTGATGGAAAGTTCAACATTTTCCTTTTTAGTCTGTAAGATAAGGACCAAAAAATGGTCGAGTTGTTCACTTCCGGCAGAAAGTGTGAAATTTGGCCCAAATGGGTAATTTGGGGCGCTGATTTCAAAATTTGCCGGCCCCAAGCGATCCGACCACTCGATCGGCCGCCATTTCGAAATCCAAGATGGCCGCCATGAAAAACCATAGAAACGGCATAACTTGAGTTCTAACGTTAAGTGGCATGTGGCACTGAAATTTGGTACACAGATGTATTTTGACATCCTGAATTCGAATATCGTAAGCCCCCATCGATTTGACCCCTCAATCGGCCGCCATCTTCAATTTCAAAATGGCTGCCATGAAAATCATAGGTATACCTAACTTGAGTTTTAATTGACATGTGGTACTGATATTTGGTACACAGATGTACTTTGACACCCTGAATTCAAATATTGCCGGCCCCCACCTGTCCGACCATCTGGTCGGCCGCCATCTTGAATTCCAAAATGGCCGCCATGAAAATAACTGAATATGCCTAACTTGGGTTATAAATGACATGTGGTACTGAAATCTGGTACACAGATGTATTTTGACATTTTGAATTCAAATATTTGCTGGCCCCCATCGATCCGATCACTCAGTCGGCCGCCATCTTGAATTTCAAAATGGCCGCCATGAAAATCACTGAATATGCCTAACTTGGGTTATTAATGACATGTGGTACTGAAATTTGGTACACAGGTGTATTTTGACATTCTGCATTCAAATATTGCCGGCCCCCATCAGTCCGATCACTCAGTCGGCCGCCATCTTGAGTTTCAAAATGGCCACCATGAAAATCACTGAATATGCCTAACTTGGGTTATAAATGACATGTGGTACTGAAATTTGGTACAGAGAAGTATTTTGACATTCTGCATTCAAATATTACCGGCCTCCACCGATCCGATCACTCAGTCGGCCGCCATCTTGAATTTCAAAATGGCCACCCTGAAAATCACTGAATATGCCTAACTTGGGTTATAAATGACATGTGGTACTGAAATTTGGTACAAAGATGTATTTTGACATTTCTGAATTCAAATATTGCTGGCCCCCATCGATCTGATCACTAAGTCAGCCGCCATCTTGAATTCCAAAATGGCCGCCATGTAAATCATCGATGTGAGTAACTTGAGTTATAAATGACATATGTGGTATTGAAATTTCATGCGCAAAGGTATTTTGACATACTGAATTCAAATATCGCCAGTCCCAATTGATTCAACTACTCAGTCGGCCGCCATCTCAAATTCAAAGATGGCCGCCCTGAAAATCAATAATATGCCTAACTTGAGTTCTAATTGACATAAGGCACTCAAATTTGGTACATATTGGTATTTTGTTGTCCCAAATTAAAATAGTATCTGCCCATAGAAATACGACCAACATAATCATACCCAATATTAGCACAATTACGACACCATGAATTCTAAATGACGTACAGCAGTTGCGTGTGTTTCTACAATTTGCATGGTTCTTCCGTTGAGAAATATGAATAAATTAAATTGGTCTATGTAGCTCCTATTTCTTTTATGTAATATTTTTTATTCCATTTAATTTTGAGTTAATTCTTCATTTAATCAATTATCTTTCAGCAACAAAAATACATAGATACAATATAAAGCAAATAATACTAATAAAAATCGTAAAATAAGAATAATTTCACATATTGAGCCCTTATAGTAAAATTGTTATAGGACATTTCATTAAATAGTTAACATAATTAAATGAATACATGAAATAAGGTCATTTACTGATTTATAATTAAATATATTATAACAATAAATACTAATTGTTCATTGCAACACATATTTATTGCCCTTTAAAAGGATAACAAAAATATAAGTTGTAGTTAAAAACTCTTATAAAACGCTTGTACTAATATCTTCATTCTTTAAATGATATACATTCAAAATAAACAGTTTACTTCTGTTAAATTAAGCTTGCATTTTTTAATTTTCAAAGAGACCTACAAAGTTATTTAATTACCTTTTCCTGACTTGTGCAACACCATGCTACTTTCAGATCCAGGTTGTGTTGCTTATGGTTATGACTTTTATGCCATCCACAAGAGTGTTTAGGGGGATCCCCATAATTAACCTCAATATATTCTTTGAATTGAGACTGTTTACACTGTATTGTCATAATTGGCTCTGAAATACGTTGGTTTTAGGAGTTTACATATTTACTTAAGAGAAATGGCATTGCAAAGGTTTATTAATGGTGAACGATATCAACTTGCTCATTGCTGAAAATAGGGATCTCCAATGATGCAAGAATTGCCGCCATCTTGGAATTCAACATGGCAGCCAACTCATTAGTCAAAGCTCTTGAAGCTGGAAATTGTGGAATTTAGGATTTTTCAAGATAAAACTAGTATAGCAAAAACACAATGCTATACATGTAAATAAACATTTAAGGTAGGGATCATAGATAACTCAAGATAGCGGCCATCTTAGAAATCGAGATGGCAGCCGATCGAGTGGTCGGATCGCTTGGGGCCGGCAATTTTTGAAATCAGCGTCCAAAAATACCTCTATGTGCCAAATTTCACACTTTCTGCCGAAAGTGAACATCTATGGTCCATATCTTACAGACTATTTTCATTTGCATAACAATACAACATGTATGTTACTGGTAGTCTTAAATATTTGTAATTCTTCTTTTATAACTTTATGGAATCCCATTTACAGCTCTCTCCAGACCTTGTGCAACTAGGAGCCCATGATGCTGAAGTGACTGCCGTCGCCCTTTCTACCAAAACCAACTTTGCCGTCACTGCAAGCAGGTTAGAATGATTGCAATCAAATCACATATGCCCGTATTCACAAAGGTGGCCTAAAGTTAAGCCTAGCTTAAATCTGTGGTTTAAGTATGGCTAGCAAAATTGGACACAATTTTGAAAAGTAGATGTCTGATTTATCTGAATTTTTGGTAGTGAAACCATTTAGACTGCTTGGGAATGATACGTACAAAAGTTTTCCTTATGATTAAAACACAATTCCAGAATTTCATAAACTCCTAAGGAACATGCAACATAGACAAATTGTGTCCCATTTCGTTAACCATATTTAAACAACAGATTTAAGCTAGGCTTAACTTTAGGCCACCTTTGTGAATATGGGCCATAATAATGAAGTTCTGTTTAGTACAAGCAGTTTGGATTTCTTGTTTGTTTTTTTGTGTTTTTTTTTTGCATTTGAATCAGAGCCTCTGAATAGTGTGTATAAAAATCAGCGGTTTTCAAAATACTGTCTTGCTTAATTTTTCTGTATCCCAATCATGTACAACTTGCTATGATAAATTCATAAAAAAAGGAATAAATAATTAAATGAATAGAATGAAATGGTTTCAGGTTCCTGACAAACCTTTATTTGAGTCAGTCTTAGTCCTTGGCATTCTTCCTCACCCTTGTCTATATGTTTTGTTTTATCAGGAATGGAAGTGCATGTCTGTGGAAGATGAATGAATCTAACAAGGAAGATGGCAAATCTATGACACTAGTACACTCATGGAAGGTAAGCTAATAAACCATCAAGAATCTAGTATTGCTCTTTAGAAATGTAGGATGAATAAATATATAATGCAGGTAAAATTCAAGCAGCAACAATGTTGTTCTTCAGAAAATAGTAAAGACGGGCTCACACGATGCGACTTGCTGCGATGCGATTTTTTAAACAAATGGTAGTTTACATTATTAATGCATCATTTGAAACATGCAAAGTTATCTTATGAGAGGTAAAAATTGTAAAGTAACAATGTAATCAAAATTTTGTTCCAATGCGAGCCTTTAATTAGGAGTAAAGGTCAAATTTCCTTAAGATCGCTGTTACGTCACTGCGGTACGGAAACAATTTGAATTTATACAGAGAAGGAGGTTCGCAATTGCCTTTAATTCCAATTTTGGTATTCATAGGAATACCCACAACTTTGGACAGTATGAATTTCCTTGTTTGAAGGTTTGTATCAAATAATATTAAAGTTTTCCTGAAAAATTGCACTGCAGCAAGTCGCATTGTGTGAGCCTGCCTTAAGGATATTTTGGGCTGAGCGACAGAGTTTCAAATAAGGCATTTGTCAATAGATCCTTTCTAAGCATCATAAGTTTGTTGGTTTGTAACCCATTGGTCTACAACCTATTGGTCTACTACTAGTTGGTCTACTTCCATTTGGTCTACAGCCATTTGGTCCATTGACCATATTTTACCTCTCTTCGCTGCCCCCCCCCCTATTGGAAATGCGGGATCCGCCTCTGTAACCTTTATGAGCTCGTGGTGGCGAAGGCTGGAAATGTTGAAAAACTCCCCCCCCACCCCCCCCCCCCCGGCTATCGCTCGTCCAGCGTGACGCTCCAAATTAATTTTCAATTGAGAAACATGAAAAAGGGCTAATAGATTTAGCTGATATTACCATGACCTAATGGTTGGCGAAATTTTCAACCCCCCTCCACCCCCCCCCCCCCTCCCCGGAAGGTTCACCATATATGAAGCAATAGGGGTATTAAGGGTGAGGTCGCTCGATCGCATATAGTCCAGTTCATGATTAGAAACAAGGATGCGTAGTACAGATCCATTTGGATGGGGACCAACGCCTAGTAGACCATTGGAGTGGACCAAACGCCTAGTAGACCAATTGGTGTTGGACCAAACGCCTAGTAGCAAATGGTTGTGGACCTATTCCAGAGGACAATTTGGTTGTGGGACAATGCCTTAGTAAACCAATTGTGTGTGTTGTGGACCAAATGCCTAGTAGACCTAATGGATTGTGGACAATACATGCCTAGTAGACCAATTGGATGTGGACCATTGCTAGTAGACCAATCTGGATGTGGACATAACGCCTAGTAGACCAATTGGACTGTGGCCAATCTAGTAGACCAATTGATGTGGACCAACGCCTAGTAGACCAATTTGGATGTGGAACCTATCGCCTAGTAGACCTATTGGATGTGGACTTAACGCCTAGTAGACCGAATTGGATGTGGACCAATCGCCTAGTAAGACCAATATGATGTGGACCAATCGCCTAGTAGACCAATTGGATGTGGGACCAAAGTCGCCTAGTAGACCCAATTGCGATGTGGACGCAATCGCCTAGTAGACCTATTGGTCAATGGACAAAGATGGGTAGCTGGACCTAT
>CALNVZ010002100.1:10188375-10202031 GCA_940671915.1 Paracentrotus lividus
TTCTCGTCTTTTATATCCTGAATAGTAATACAATAGTGTGTTTGCCCAGTACCTTCCACATTGTAAAATCATTTCATAGGAATTTGTAACCCAAATTTTTTTTACTAGATCTTAAACCATTAATCGCAATGAATATCAAATAAAGATATAGGAAGTTAAATCAACATTACATCATAAATTATTTTTACACAACTATAGAAAGATGAGAACCATGAGAGATAAGGTAAGCAAAAAATAAAATGCGATGCAGTTATGTAACAATGTAGTTCGGAAGGTAAAACAGTAATCATGGTGCAAATTTGTGTACCGTCTTAAATCTTTCTGTAGAGAAAAGTCCGCCTTTGATCTTTCTATTATCATGGAGTTGGTTTTATACTTTTTAGAAATAACGCAAAACATGATTAACGACCACTTCATTACATGTTCCTGCTGCTATAACCCTCTGACATAATACTTAACCCGTCTCTCTCAATATTTATAAAAGCTAGTGTGTATGTACGTATACCAATTTCATATGGTTTCATGATTAGAGAATGGTCATCGAAGTATTCATACCTCAAGGAAGGATTACAGAGAGTAGCATATTTAATGGCTCTAAGCGACTGTCCAGCCACACATAATCATCTCAGCACTCGCTACTGAGTATTTAATTAAATGATTACCTTTGGAGGAGAGTCGGAGGAAAAACATGGTTAAATAACGATGTACGCTATTCAGAAGCACATGAATGAATGAGATTGCGTTCGCAATGACGGAAAAGAAAAACTTAGGATTAAGATGAAAATCTGGAATGGGTGCTCAAAATTCCCAATCAGAGGAGGAAGATTTTTGTATTTTGTTTGAATCCCTGGACCTGACAAATATAGGCGACGGCCGTTTGACAAGATGGCCTCAATTTTTCCACCATTTCTAAACCAAGTGGTTATGGTTGTATTTTCATGTCTAAGATAAGAAAAATATTGTTTCTTTTCATAGTCTTTAATAATAATATAATTTCCTTTCCTCCTATAAAGCTTGTAGCAGATTTTCTTGTAAAGTATTTGGTAGTTGGTACTTTTTACTTTGCCCTCTGTTTGGAACATTTCTTCAATTTTTCACATTTATTGTTTGCAATTTTTTATGTTTTAGTTAATTAGTTTATCCATCCCTCCTTCTTTTGATGTAATTGATCTATGGGAACTTTATGACTAAAGTCAAAGTAGGATTGCGTAAAGGTGTATTTTTTGGTAAAGAGCTATTTATACAATACATGTAAGGTTAACAAAAGCATATATGGATGAGCTTTTTGTTAATCAAGTTTCAACTTCAATTGACACACAATTAATGGATCTGTATTAGGCCCCATTTCATAAAGAGTAACTGCTATTATAGTTACTTTGCCATCAATGGTAACTTTCATGAAATGCTGCATTTTGATTGGCTGTTGTACCATGTTACCATGGCAGTTACCATTGATGGCAGAATTAATATAGTGCTAAGTCTTCATGCAACGGGGCTCAAGACTCTCTATCATGTCCACTACCATAGCTCTGGTATGACATGAAACCTCTCTATCACTTGACCTTTAATGACCTCTACATTAAGATCATATCCTTCTTAACCCCGTCATTCCAGCTCCACTTCCCCCTAAAAACATAATACGTCTTTCCCCCTTCTCCCAATCCATGCCACCATCAATGTTTTGCTTTTCGGTTAGGATCGTCAGCAGGCTAATCAGCCGGTAGCCGGCATAAGGTGTGTTCAATGTTGATCTTCAAATATTAAACGCCAACATGAATCATGAATATGATACAAAACACAATTACAAAACGCTGATATAAAGAGAAACAAAGTGGGTGTTCATTGTCCCCATTCCCAGTCGTAAAAGTAACGTGGAAAATTTAAACGCCGAAAAAGATGCGTTTTGAATCACGATCAGCTTTGATTTTACGACCTTGATCATGGCAAATGCAGCAAAATGCGACACTGATGGATACAATTGAGTTTTCAAACGTCTATAAATATGTTCTCGCAGTGGAAGCTTCCCGTGCAAGTGCAATAAAAGGGCAGATATTTGCTTTTGAGAGCGGGGAATTTAAAGACGATGGACCTATAATCAGCTTTAAATTTTCGACACTGAACGATGTACCGCTGATCGCGTTTGTGTTCTGTGTTTTGTAATTGCGCTTTGTATCATGATTCATGTTGGCGTTTAAATTTCAAAATGTACATTGAACACACCCATAGACCCCCCACCTGCTCTTCAAGTCTAGTAGATGATGTTAATAGAGGGGGTATAATAGCGCCAAGGTGCCAGTGAGGGCTCTTCTGTGGGGTGTAGATAAGATGGTTGGAGGGGAGGGAGATGCTTGTCATTCCTAGCATGAGAACTTTTTGCTGAAGAGACCTGTTTTATATATTACATGTAGAAGGCAAAAACTAATGTCTTTTGACTAGAGGGATTTTTTTTTTTTTTTTTTTTTTTTTCCTGTTTCTGAATAGAGCCTACTTGTACAATTTCATTTGCTGAGATTTTGCCAGTGTCATTGACCTTTTCTGAAATACATAATATCACTCTGAAGAGCTTTTGATAGCATACATCTTATTTTTTTTTTTTCACAAGCTAAGTTGAAATTTCTTGTGTATGTTTGTTTTGCTTTTTGTTTGGGGGATTTTAGTCGACTCTAGAAGGATGCACCCCCAAAAAATAAATGAATAGATCAAAGAGAAAAATTCAAATTAAAAAGAAAAATGTAAAAATATTTACATTTCCAAAAGAATGAAATATTATCTTGTGTACATTTTATCTACACTCCATGATTTATTCATCTAAAAGATTTTTTTTTTATTATTAATCTTTTGATTCACTCACTGTAATACTAGTACCAGTACTCATTGAAATACTTGTAATGTTCATCCTGATAAAATACATTAATGTAGGTCAACAACCTAGTCAGAGTATTCCACTTATAATTCAATTTCTAATTCAGTCTACAACTAGCATAACCTATGATTCACCAACAAAATGCTTAAATCCAGGTGAAGTGTCTGGGGACCAAGACTATAGCAGCAGTAATGTTTCAAGTTGTCAGTGGATGTAGAAAATTGCAAATTAGCGTGCGTGGCTGAGTGAGAAAGGGAAACATGTTGCTTGGTATGCTTTTCAGCCATGTGAGTGCTGATTGGCATAGAGTCTAGGTCTGCCCGATGGTTACCTTAAGATAAGATGTGATCCAATTTCATGCTGAGATTTAAGGTGCCCGGTGAGAAGAAAAAGGGTGTTAGCTTAATTAATGTTATACAGAGTTAAGGCCATTCTAACAGGATAAATTGCCTTTTACAAATTCACCAATTTGGAGACATGATCTTGTCCATAAATTTTAATGGGTGTGACTTTGCGTGTTAAAGCCCTTGTGGTGATATTGAGTTTCAGTATAATATCTGTAATATTTGTGGGCAATGCTCAGCAGAAATAATAATAATAATCACATTTATAAAGCACCTATCTTGTTGGATACAATGTGCTGTAGGCTAGTTTTCTTAGAAAATAATCAAATATTGTCATTATTATCACAGTCGGTAAACTAACCATAGAGTAGAAAAGAACGTAATTAGTCATAGCATGTTCATAGCGTCGATAGCAGAGCTGCTGACTAGAGTTTCTTATGCAGTGCAACAACACAGATATGGGTGATGCAGTTTACAAAGATAATGATTATAATAACTGTGATGTACTTCTTTAGTTAATGTTTCCGTTATTTGATACCAATATGTCTTAAGAGGTAGGATGACTGTGCATGATATCATTGCCAAGAAAAGAGGAGAATTAAAATAGAGAAAGGTGGATCTATGTCTTTGTGTTGAGGGGAAAGAAAAAGAAACCCACTTAATCCCCCAGCCCTTGAAATAAGGATAAATCCATTGTGTGTTAATAGAAGGATGTGTAATCTCTTGGATGAGAGTTGTGAAATTGAGCAGCCAGAAACATACCAGGGGATATGCGATAACATTGTATGTTGTGAAAGAGTCCTTGACATCGTTTTAATCTTTACATTAATGAGGGATGTGAAGATTATTAAAGAGTTATGAAGTATTACTAATTAGATATGTTGATTACACATAAAATTATTAAAGTTGAATTAAGAAGGGGATGAATTTCCATTAAATTGGGTTCTACAGATAATATGTAGCATATATAAGTTGTTCAAACAGATAGCATATCACAAAAATCCTCTGGCTTCTCAATATTCTGGTTTGATAGTTCATAAAATTAGCCTCCTGCCCTTGGCGTGAAAGACTAGTGTACTCTAGTACACTCTGAGGGTGACGTCACGGCCGGGTATTGTGTATATCGTGCCTGGATGTTGAATACAGAATGATGCGCAGATAGAGTTAGATGATTTTACCAATTTTTTTCAAGGAAGTCAATTCAAATAATTAAGGATCATATGTACAAATCTTTACTATCCCTATATAAACAATAGTATGAATAACGATTTCCAAGTCTTAAATTGTGAAGTATTATTGCAAACAATGAGTTATTTATTGATATTCTCACTTTTTTATATATTTTTTAACTCCGAGTATACGATCGAGTTCTGTGAGGTGACGTACATTGTAGATCCGGTCGCTCACACCGTGCACACGCAGCTTGAGCAGCTTGTTCCGTATACGTGTGTATTGTGTAGTTTTATTTGTGTATGTTGCTTCGCTGTACACTATACTCTGCATTTCTGTGGCTTGCTTATGATGATTTCGTTATTCCTTGTTGACAAGTATTCAAGATCAAATGGGTGAAGTTTGGATCAAAATGACCTTTCTATGAATTTCGAAGACATATAGTGAAAGATATGATGAAGCAAACTCACAAAGAAATTGATAAACAATTCTACTTACTTACTTCGAGGCCTATACCGACTGATTTTCGTATAAATTGTAAGGCAAAACCAAATTCATGAGACGGTATTATTTGCAAAGTGTAGCGCAAAAGCGAACACTTAGCACATATACATGAAGCTAGCTAGCCAGGCCAACCGCGCCGGCGGCAAGCGCAGACCGATTCCGCTAGCGACTTGGTTTTTCAAGAGCCGGTCGCATCACACGCGGAAGAATATCTTACAATAACACGAACGATTAGCGTCCGCTACGCGATTGACCGGTGAGCATATCTCGATCAAATTTCATATTATTTCTCTTGAAATTAATCTATAGGTCTATCGTATCATTTAGAGGGCAGTTACATATTTTGGAGAATGAGTAGGCCTATGTTCATAAATCTACTTTTATAAGCATTTACGTTTCGCAAATTGATCAACTGCACACCACAACTAGCTGATTTCCATACCGTAACACTATAACAGTCAGTATTAATTTTATTGACTTGTTTCGCCACGGCCCTCGCCTTAAAATGCTACAAATAAGAATATTCTAGCAATTTAGAGGCATATTATTGACTGTATGACATAGCTTCATTTTTATTTCTGTTTTAAAATCATTCACATAAACTTAATAACGATAAAATAAAAGTTCTGACACACAAGTAGATTAATATAAATGTGTCAGTGTGTACACACGGCATGCCTTGTGTTTACTTCGCCAAGACCGAATTCCCGTTTGTGACGTCGACGGAGAGAACACTGGTATTAGTACGCATCCCCAGGGAGCGAACTCGGAAAATATGGGTAGGGGTACATCGTTAAAATTCTCTATTCTTAACTTATGTTGGGGGTTGAAACGCCACTGAGTATTTTTGGGGGGTTGTAAGGATGCTATTAATATAAATATCTCAATATTTGGGATCGTCTTCTTAATTCAACTTTAAGTAGAAGGATACATACACTGTAGGGCATAGTCCTTTTCAAAATGCCCAATAAATTATGAATTATAGATACTATGATACAATGTTGTGTTGAAGGAAACATTGTTATGCCTCCGCGACGAAGTCTCGCCGGAGGCATTATGTTTTAGGGTTGTCCGTCCGTCTGTCCGATCGTACGTACGTACACACTGTATGTACGTACGTCTGTACGTCCGTACGTCCGTCCCACTTTTGTTCTCACGATAACTTAAGAACCGTTTGACGGATCATCTTCATTCTTGGTACATGTGTGCATACTGAGGTGACAATGATCTGAATAGATTTTGGGATCACAAGGTCAAAGGTCACAGAGGTCAATAAATAGGTGAAAATAGCTCATTCTCACAACAACTCAGGAATTGTTTCTCTAATCATCTTCCTTCCTAAGTACATGTGTGCAAATAGGAATGAAAATGATCTGATCAGATTTTGGGGTCACAAGGTCAAAGAGGTGCAGAAGGTGACTGAGTGAGGTTAATAAAATAGGTGAAATAGCGCTCATGTTCTCAAAATAAGCTCAGGTGATTGTTTGTCACTAATTCATGTTCCTTCCGTTAAGTACATGTGTGCAATAGGAATGAAATGAATCTGATGCGAGATTTTTGGGCAGCAAGGTAAACGTCAATAAGGTGACAGTAAGAGGTCATATATTAGGTGAGAATAAGTTGTTTGACTCAGATGATAATCGAGAGAACCGTCTGACGGGACTCATCTCATTGCTTCTTTGGTTTCATGGTGTGGCATACTGTGAGGTGAAATGATTTGAGTAGAGTTTTGGGGTCGAACGAGGTATAAGGTAAAGGCGCACAGTAGGTAGTAAATAGGTGAAAAATTAGCTCGATGTCTCACAATAAACGTTCAAGAGTAACCGTTTATAGTTAAATAATATAGTTTATTGTTTTAGTACTATTTGTAAGCTGGTGATGGCAAATGAATGAATAGGAAGATTTTGGGTTATACACAGGTCAATAGGTCAATTGAGGTTCAAATGTTAACTATAACAAGTTAATGATCATTTGCGGCAATCAATAGTCCCAATCATGGATCCTTGGTTTCAATGTGGAGCTTTTTGTATAGAAGTCTCACTGTTGGAAAAACGCAGATGAGAAAGTTGTTTCCAATAATTGTTGGCATTTTGGAGGCATAAAAAACGTCTGTTAATGTAGGCACTGATATTGATGGGAAAAAGAAGCAAAGAGCAAAGATGCCAAGTTCTAAAATAGAAAAAAAAAAAATTTGCGTTTGAGGGTTTAATTGACTTCGGCGTTCTATTTCTATGCATGTTTCGATTGTTTTAAGCATGCTGCGCACATGCAGCAACGGTGTTACTTTGATATGTGCTGCGTGGCGTAGTGGTAGATGTGTGGAACTCAATCAAGGAGGGCCGGCGCAACGTCACGTATAATAACATGGAGCTCGTGTAAGGCTATGTTGTTATAATAACGAATCTGCGCTGCAATGCAAGACTTCGGTACTGTTGTGGCTTGATGTGGCGCACAAAAACTGGCGATTTTGTTTTATTAGGGGTTTCGAGGGCACAAAATGGTAAAAATTTCTAGTAATATTTGGCTTTTTGTTTGTTGTTTTTGCGTGAGAGAAGTCTGTGGTTCTCTGCGTGATTGAATCCTGAAGACAGGCCTAAATGTGCGTGATTCGATGGGCAGAATGCTGGTGAGACTTGGGTAGCTCTGCCAGAGGGCTGACGAACTATCAAACCCCCAGGAATCAGGGAATTGTTTCACCTAATCATTTTCTTCCTAAGTGAAGTGTGTGCAATGATAGGGAATGAAAACTGAGTCTGATCAGATTTTTTGGGGCCAAATGTTGGTCAAAGGGTCAAAAAAGTGAGCAGAGGTCAATAAAAATGAGGGTGAAATAGCTTTGTTCTCATGGTAACTCAAGAACCGTCTGACGTGA
The DNA here is from genome assembly GCA_940671915.1 of Paracentrotus lividus. Classification (NCBI taxonomy): domain Eukaryota; kingdom Metazoa; phylum Echinodermata; class Echinoidea; order Camarodonta; family Echinidae; genus Paracentrotus; species Paracentrotus lividus. Next base: position 10,196,129 of record CALNVZ010002100.1, read on the forward strand.
CATCATCTTCATTCCTTGAGTTTCATAAGTGTGCGATACTGAGGGTGACAATGATCTGAGTAGATTTTTGGGGTCAGCGAGTAGAAGGTCAGGCACAGATGGTCATAATAGGTGAGATAATAGTCGATTCGTCTCATTAAGCCAAGAACCGTTCTTAAGAAAATAAAAACACTATTTTAAACTGAATTATGCTTATTGGTTTATAACTTTGTACTGGGGATGGCAATGATACAAGTAAGAAGATTTTGGGTTTCACAAGGTCAAGAGGTATTGAGGTCAAAATAGGTTTTGAAAAAAAAGCTTTGTTCTCATGTATAACTGTCAATGCACTCTTTGACAGTTCATCTTCTTTCCTACTTGTGTAGCATACGGCATATGGTGGCACACGTGGTGACAATAGATCTGCTGGTAGATTTTGTGGTTACGAAGGTCAGAGGTCGGGCCAAATGGTGTGCTGTGTATAAAATGAAAGTGAACAGATGGGCAATTGTCTTATTTTCTGATTCAGGCAGATAGGGCGGAGGCTATAAATTTTTTTTGAATAATATTATTTATATTAATTTAGATAATTATTTTTCGAGGTGTGCAGAGCTTTGAGTATCATCATATAATCTTTCGAATGGTCGGTTTTACTAGTTTACTACCTGATGCATGCTTGTTTGTTTATACGTTATTTTATAGTGGCATCACATGTGTAATATTTTTGTGTGGGCTATTGGAATAATCTTCATGATGCGGTTAGTCTTGACAATGCAGTATTATGAAAAGGATATATGTGGAGAGAAGGGCCTGATTGTATATTCTATACAGCTTTGCGATAAGGCAATAGTTCAGAGCTTCATATAATAATAAGGTTACGTTATGGATAAGGAGCAGTAAAGATAAGAAGTCCCCAAATTAATATGGCACCAAGAGGAGGCAATGGCTGGCATAGGATTAGTTTTGGGATTAGCACCATAGCATTTTGTGGTTTGGTGTTCATATTGGGGTATCATGACAATCAGAAAAGTGATTTCCTAAGGAGCCTTTCAAAACAACTGCAACATAATACTGTAATTATATTTCTCAAATGATATGTCAAAGATAAATCTTTAATACTACCTCCTTCTCCCTCGCATTCCTCACTTATTTTCAAACAGACCAAATTTATCTGACATTGCCTTTCTTCATTCCAATATAAATTGTGTTTAGATAGACTATTTCACTGGTTTCCGATTCTAAGGTGTGTAGTTAAAAGCAATGCAACATAAAACTATTTATTAACCATGAAACTTAGATTATACATGTACTACACCAGTGTATTTCTTAACTTATCAACTTTGGTATTTCTTTATGTATGTCAAATTTTGTTTGTCATGCTTTGTGGTAAGAACACATAATCATACAATTCATATATATCTTATGAATTCATCCCCCCAAGGTAGATTACATTCATATCTTGAGCTATCAAATACATGTCATAAAATCTATTGCTTTGTCTCCAGTGGCATAAACATATCTTGATGTCCTTTCTTATGATCATATTCCTGGCACCTGGCTGATGTTTCATTTCTGGAGTCGTATCATCGTATTATATTTTTGAGAGTTATTAATAGCTCTAACCTATCTAATCTAAAACGTACAAGCAGGATTGTGTTCTAAGATGACGTAAGAGTGTGTAAAGCTCCCGGGGATGAAATCTGAGATACTGGCCTAATCCTAAGAAGATTTCCTCTGATCTGAACAATGAGAATAGGCTTTTTGAACGATCCCAACCCAAAACTCTGTCTCTACCAAATTAGGAGATTAGTGCTAAAGGAACTGCAGCTTTCAAAAGAGGATGCCATGGTAACTAAAATTAGATTGACTCAAACTTCTAATTCTCTTTATCCAAACTCCAAAGCTTTTAATTATACATCCACCTATCATTACAGTGTAGTACATCTTTGTACAACACTTTAACTGCACATTATATTATAATTATCAAAAGCCTTTATTAGGCATTTATTCCGTCGATTTATCAGAGCTATGAAAACACAAACTTTTTTTCTATTTTAGGTTGTTTAGCAATTTCCATATTATTATTTTTTTTCTTTTGTATTGTTTTTTTTGTTTTGTTGTTTTTCTTTCTTTTTTTTTAATTGGGGGAGGGGGTTTATATACACCAAGGCCCATATTGTGAACTGAAGTCTAAACTCGAGTTCAGGTTTAATCTGACAATAGCACAGTACAATTTCACTGCAATCCTACTGACCAATTATACCTTAACTCCAGTATATTTCTAAACTGCCATTCAGAATACAGGCCATAGTTTTATAGACTCAAAATGCCTATCTTGTTCTCGACATTAAAGCATGTTAAGGGTGTATCTATCAGATATTACTAACTACATCTGGCAACCAATCTGTAGCTTCACGATCCAAAAAAGTGATTTGATCAGGACCCTGTAACATAACAAGTAAATATCATTTGCAAATCAATAGTCCCAATCAGGATCCTTGTTTCATGGACTTTTTGTATAGAAGTCTCACTGTGAACCAATGAGAAAAGTTGTTCCAAATTTGCATTTGAGCATAACTCTGTATGTACACTGAATTGATAGGAAAAAAAAGCCAAGAGCAAAGATGCCAAGTTCAAAAAAAAAATTTGCGTTTGAGTTTCATGACTCGGCGTCTATCATTCGCATCGTGTTTGAAAGCAGTGCGCACGCAGCACGTGTTACTATATGTGCGCGTGCGTAGTGGTAATTTGAACTCAAAGGAGGCCGCGCACGTACACTACACATGGAGCTCGTAGTAAGCTATGTTGCATAATAACGATCGCCTGCATGCAAACTTCGTACTCGCACGGCTTGATGTGCGACAAAACTGCCGATTTTTAGGGTTTCGAGGCACCAAAATGGTAAAAAATCTATAATAATTTGACTTTTTTGTTGTTTTTGCGTGAGAGAGTCTGTGTTCTGCGTGAGATCCTGAGACAGGCCCTAAATGCGTGATTCTCATGCAGAATGCTTGAGACTTGGTAGCTCTGCAAGAGAGCTGACCAACTCATCATCCCCACCGCCACCCCCCCCCCCCCAAGATGATCACACCTGCATTTTTCCCTCTAAATATACACCCGTTATAAGAGGGGCCTGATATGGTAGGAGGATGGAGAGGGAATGTCAAAACTGAAAGAAGAGACAAAGGGTAATCCATAAAGACAGGAAGTTGAGAATCTCAGAGTGAATGATGTCTTCATCTTACACGTATGTATCTCAACATTCAACTACCTTCACGGGATGCTGAAATTAAACAGACAATGTATGAGATCCATGAAATTTAGAGAATATGCAACAAGCATAAAGATGATTTGTGCTTGAGATAATAATAAATATCTCTCGTTTTCATGGATTTCATGTAATTTTTGTTTACTGTCAAGAATCATATTGTATGAATATTTTTAAATAACAGTGTACATGTACATTCTTTAATAATTCTGCACCAATGAGATATGTCATGCTAAGAACTATACATTGTAATTACATTACCATCTACTTTATGACAAGCATAAATGAAAGTGTTAATGTACATCACAAACAATTTCAAACATTTGCATATGTCATATGTAAATACATGTACTTGTATGTTTTCCAGCAGGTTCAGTAGAACAAGGTTTTGTAATTGGCTCGATTCTGATTACCTCCTTATAACAGCAGTGGACTGTGTTTGACTGACGTAACAACTTTATTACCAATTGCTCTCCTTGTTTCATTTGTAATACAATGAAGATCTCTACTCACATATAATGGGCCCTATAACCTCGACCTTTCTGTTTTTCTATCGACTGGGAACGATTCCGGCATTGATCTTCAGGAAACAATTTGATCCACTATCTTTAACTCATCTTCTATGATGCGCACTTACTCAGTCCCCCAAAGACTTCCCTGCTACAAATTGCTTAACTCTTTGCCTGCCACATTAATTTTAAGCATAAATAAGAAGACTTTTCTCTTTAATTATTAAAAATATTATAACAATATTTGCTTTGTATTAACTAGGAGAAATTATGCCTCAGGCCTGGCCCTCGCATTATCAGTGATTTTCAGATCTTTTAGCCCATCCATTACAGAGAGAATGAATTATTACGATTGTATAGTTAATAAGTACAATTGTGACTATAGTCGAATTTGGCAGGCAAAGAGTTAAGGCGGTTGGAATTATTTCATTTGATGATGTCCAGACGTTAAATTTAGTTATCCGGTACAAATCTTGAATGCTTGTTTCCTTTTCCATAGTTCGGGTTTGAGTGTAATCCCGGAGATCCAAGTAATTCGAAGCGGACAATTCTTGATGGCTCAAGTTGATTATTGTGATTACTTCCGGTATTCAATATCTTTGGTTTTTGTTGTGGTGTTGATTATATTGTAGGTCAGTAGACATAGAAAAAGATGTAGAAATTGTTCAAACTGGAAGGAAACTAAGATATTAACACATCTGGCAGTTCTCAGTCTGTATTCTTATGAATTAAGTATTTAATATGAGTCATTAAAATTGATAAGAAATGAAACCGTTTTAAGGATTTTTATGATTTGCTTTTGGTCATCTGTATCCTAGATTATTTATGAAGTGATAGTTGTCCCTTGCACTTCCTATTCTGTTTAAAGCAAATTTGTCAATTGTTAATTGACTCATACACATATCAGTTATAGGAAGTGTACATAATTAAATTGATTAAAACGATTAATAGTACTTGAGAAAATCTTTAATTGAGATAAAAATGCAAATAAGACATGATAAGGATTCTTCAAAATAATATTTATGAAATTAAAAAGCAATTATGCCAGCACCCATTGTTGAAAAATTATTTGATACTGAAATTCAATTTTTTAAGAATTTAACAATTTTCTTCCAATATTTTCAAAACAGATATTGTTCATTTAAATTGAAAAGATTTTAAAACTAAATTATTGTAATGTGATCATGATGTATTATATTGGATGGATCAAACGATTTGCCATATTTGTCATATCAATTTGCCATTTACTTAAATTTCTATCCAAAATCTTAGTAATAATTTCTTTCAAAATCAATTACCTTAATTTGGCTTTGATTTGGAAGGTGTGAAATCCCTTTCATTCATTAAAGGTATCTTCCCATCTGTTTGTAGTCACTTTCTTTTCTAAATGCTCTCTCTCTCTCTCTCTCTTTCGGCTCTCTCTCTCTCTCTCTCTCTCTCTCTCTCTCTCTGTTTTTGTTTGGTACTTTCCCCCTCTTTCTGTTTTCTTCTATATGACGCTTTTCTTTTCATCTTTTCTTTCCTTTTCTATATTTCCCTTTCTGTGTATATCAATCTTCTGTCCACCTTTCTGTCTCTCTTGTGTCTTTCATTTGAATTCTCTTCATTTTTCATATACCCTCTTGTTATTTTCCTTCTAGCTTTATACAATGTATCTCCCTTCTTTTCTTTCTTCATATTTTTATTTATCGCCCTGGATAATCCCAGTCCAGCCCCTAAATACCATTCCATGCTGTTTCGCATGTGCTACGAGCCCTTGGCCCCTTTTTCTGTCTCTTACTTTCTAATTGACAGGATATGAGATCACGTGTTTGATCCCTAGCCCTTAGTACCCGCCCCCAAACAGTTGCCGGCTACCATCACCAACACCTAGTGATTCAGTCAAATCTTACCACAATTATACTGCAATCCAAACACACTTCTCAACAAGTAGATGTCTTATTCTTAGGCGCGTAGACATTTCAAAACGACTCGTGCATTTTGTCTCCCTTACTTTTGTCACATTTTGGCTGTGTGTATATGTCTCTCTCATTCCTGTTTTCTCACAAATTCAAAGTAACAATAATCACTCTTCCATGGTAATTTATCTATTATTGATAGCTTGCTTTCTTTATTTTTTCCCTTTCATTTATTTCTTTTTTTTTTTT
>CALNVZ010002100.1:10210204-10244463 GCA_940671915.1 Paracentrotus lividus
CTATATATTCATAGTGCGGCGCTGCGGCGCACCCGTAACAGTACTTCGCTCAACCCACGAACATGCCACTGTAAAACAAAACAGACATCAAGAACGCTAAAATACATCCGGGGTATGTTTGAAAATGAAAGACCAAGTGTATGTCATATCAGTTAACCAATCCCTAACTAAAATTTGATTCAAATTAGAACCGATGCCTTCCCCGTGTTCTGTAACGAATGTACTCAGAACCCGATATCGATGTTCGTCGATGTAATAGTGAGAGCATATGATTATCAGAGCAGAAATCCCAAAAGATCTTGACAGCCCACTCAGCGCTCGGCCGCCTCGTGTTGTGTAAGACATGGGATGCTTCGCAAGAAAACTCTGTTCCGCGTGTGGTTTGTTACGGATGGGAATAGTATCAATTACTATTCATGGATGATGTAAGACAGCCAGACATCGAGTTATGAGCGAATACAATTAAGCGCGGAAAGCATAGACCGACGATGGAAGGAGCCATGGACCAATAATAATTGCACACAGTCATGCAGTGGCAGGAAAAGTAAGACAAACCTTACGGTGGAAGGGAAGAGACGACTACAGGGTGGACCAGGGCAGGCGGAGCGTGTGGCGGTGGCGAGCCTGGGCTACCATAAAACATGAGAAGCAGGTGTAGGATGACAGGAACCAAGTCAGCGTAAGGTAATGGGCAAAAGATTACCTAAACTGTCTTGTGAGCCTGCTGAGCGGTAATTGAAGTCACTGAAGAGATGGTACTAACATATTATTAGTCGTTCTTGACCTAAGTTATAGCCAATTGACTAATTAGGTTACGTGTGGGCAAGGAGTGGTTTGAGATCACGATGTCATAATTAACAAAAAACAGGGAAGGAAGATTAGAGAAACTCGGAAGAAAGAAGAAGTAGCAGACAGCTGGGAGACTGCAGTGTGTCGGTTTAAGATTTCTATTATTTTCTTTATACAATGATATATTTACCTTGTCAATGTGTGCTAGAACTGGAGGCCAGACTCGATAGCACATGTGCTATCTTTTGTCCTTTCATCATCTGTATTGCGATTTATGTTACCTATAGGTGAGTATATACTCCTCGTGTGTCGAGGTGAAGTGCGCGAGCGAGTGGAGGTTGATGATGATGAAGAAAATAAATCAAATCAAATATACAAACAGTAAGGAACCCTCAAATCACCATCACTGTGAAATATCAAATACATTTAGGGTTTAAAAAAAAAATGCCTCGCAATTACCACCTTTTGGTGTTCTTTTTTAGCAATTTTCTCAGAGGAAATTTCGCATCAGACTTCACGACGATAGATTTTTTCGTATACAGTTCGTATTGAACGGCTTATTGGCTAAAGTTAGCGTTTGTGCGCGGCGCGGCGACCGCGAAAAATTGAAATAATCCGAGCGAAAAAAAAATAGGGTCGTGAAAGGTCCTTACAAAAAAGGAAAAGATTTCTGGAATTCGATTTTTGTGAAATTTTAGGAAATAGCCCAAGTCATGGCGGATTCAAGTCTTTCGCGAGAGCAGAGAAGAGAGTGTTGTTGAGGCTGGCATTGAGTGTAGTACAAGGCCGGCCCCCTGATTTGTTGGACCAGGATAAGGACCAAGGAGCGAGGGAATTCATGAAATCGCAATTAAAACATGCATATAAGTCCATCTCTCATCTCGCTCTCCCCACATCCGATTATAGAGATGACCCGTCATTTCTCACGCTACATGACCATGGTTATTCCATTTGCACAATTGCAAATTCTGTGGGTATTGAATTCTTTGCTTATTATACCAACTGATGAAGGAGCGCATAATTAATAGAGAGAGTGTGTGAAGTGTGCGTTTAAAATCGATCTGAAAAGTGCTGTTGTCAAAATTGGGTTAAATGACGAAAAGTTAAAAGTACAGCCAAAACACCCCTCGTGTAATAATCCATTAGTCAGCTTATAATTAGGGTGCGCGAGCGCGAACGTGCGTGCCAGTACGTGACCACATTAGATAGCTCATTAATCAACCCAATCAACTATTATACATGTTTGGGGTGTCACTGTATAATCTTTCGGACTTATAAGTGACCTCTGCCTTGTTTAGAACGGCCGTCAAGTCAGACAATTCTAACGTATTATGAATGCATGCACGGTGACGTTTTGCTCAGGTACTGGGGGAACTTGAATTCCGAATAGGACCACTTGGTTTCAAATGAAAGTCATATATAACTGGCATTCGAATACGATTCTTCTAAGCGTTTATAAAACAAAAAATCGTATTTTTAATGATTATTTCCCCAAAACCCATAGCATAATACTTGTGATGTGTGACTCGGACCCTTAGAGGGCCCGTGCCGGTGACCAAACGAGCTATATGTGAACCGGGACCGAACCAAGGCACAACTTGTGTGGACCAAGGACTAGCCATCGACGATTTCTGGTTGCTGGCATTAGTGAGTACATAAAGCCGGCCCCTGATTTCGTGGACCAGAGACCAGACCAGGAAAAGAAATTTCATGAAATTTCGCAAAAACCAGTGTGGACGATGACCAGAGGACAAGACGCGGAGGCGGAGGGTGGCCAGAGGACTAGCCCATCGCGGAGTTGCGGTGATTGCTCCATAGCCCGCTAAAACAGGCATCGGGATGCCAGTCTCAATACTTAGTCGACTAATTAGCGCTGTACCGCACTCTGCATCAGCACTCCTGGCAGCCTCTAACCACCCCAGATTCAGGCTGTTTCAGACTCTTGTGGGCTGCCGAGTGGCAGGCGGCGGCTCGGCGTTAACCAGTATTAGTTATGGCGGCGTCAATACCTGGTGAGGTTTTCAGGGGTCCTGAGTCTTTGTGGTTAAGACAACTCAACTACGATAATGTGAAATTGAAAAGAACTGTGAAACAAGAAGCAGTGATTTACGCTTCGTGATGTGACCGGCGTATTCCGAGGAGAGGTGAAATAAATAGGATGGTGAATTTAAGACCCCCCAAGGAAAAAGGCAGGTATAGGATGAGAGAAAGGAAGAGCCACATAGGCGTTGGCGCGTAGTGTGAATAGTTTTTAGGCGCGGTGATTAGTCAGATGCCTTCCAAGCCACAGATTCAAATCGCACCCTCCGGCTAAGCCCATCGTATAATTAGGGATCTTAGGAAATTCCATTAGAAGCTTGACTCTCTCTGGGATATTGGAAGAAAAATCACAGGACCTAGATGTACCTATCCTTTGTCAACTCGATCATTCGGTCTGAGACAGAATAGTTCCTTAATTGCTTGGCGGTATTGATTTGTCGCAAGTATTCCACATCAGCGAGTACTATTTCCATACGGGTCCCTGTATATGCATGTATACTCAACAGGTTACCCCACTTTCTTCTCCCCTCCCCTCTCATCATCTTCCACCCACCCCCCGCCCCCGCCTTGCTTTTCCTCATATCACTCTCCTGTCATTGTTCACCTACACTCTTGATCTATGAGTTTTAATTCTAATCATGCTCGTATCCAAATTTTAGAAAACCCATCATGAATATGAGACATCAACAGGTTGAATACTCTGTTATCATTTTAAAATGTAAAGGCCTGAAGTGTATCTCTTTTTCTCCGTGTATCTCTTTCTCTCTTCACCCTTCCTTGCCTCTATTCTTTCAAATATAGGTCCCTATCATTGTCTGGCTAACTCATCTGAAGTTATGATTAATCATCTTGCGTATACGCCAATTAATAAGGCGTTCCCTATGCGTCTAATAGTAATGACACATGTATTGGTCACTGTCTACCTGGGCCGTATGATACGCGCCCTCTCATCCCATCGGTCCGAAGTCAACAGATCCTCTCCCGCCCTCCTCCTTTCTCCTCCCCCGCCCCCCCCCCATAAGTTGCCACACTCCCTCTCTGTCTCCCCCCAAGGGTACACCAGAACCCACCCCCTCACCACCCCCCCGCTACCCCCGACCCGCCTCCCTCCCCTCCACTCTCCCCAACCCCACCACCCCCCCCCTCCCACCCCTCCCCACGCCCCCCAATCGGACCACGCTGAGCACGCCGAACGCTGGGATCTCACACGTCAAGACGTACCCCCGCACCGCCATCCCGCCCCCGTCCCCCCCCGCCGCACCACCCTCACCCATGAAGCTCGATGTTAACCTGAGTCATCAACGCGAGTAAGGTTCTCATTACCATAAATTACTATGTATTCGTTCTGTGTTAGTTTTTTTTTTTATTTAATCACTGACATGTTTTTAAACAGGGAGTTCACAAAACTCATTACTCTCATACTTCGAGAGTTCACTAATAGGAAGGTTTATATTTATATTACTTTTGGTATTACTTATCCACTAAAATGCTGATTGTTCAGTGGTTTCAGTATTGTGGATTTGTTGCATTTAGTGTAACATATTTACTGATATTAGCAGGGAAATAGTAGAAATCGCAGTTCCCTTCGTAGTCATATACTTTCTATATCCAGAAACATAGAACTCTTGGCTGTTACTTCGGTGTACTCGTGCTCTCCCATGTATGTTTGGTCCGCAGGTCTTCTATATGTGAAACTTTTTCCTGAAAGCTGTGGAGGCATTATCACAAGATTCCAGATATTAGAATATCTCCAAGTTTGTTAGCACGAGATAGCAAAGTTATATTTATTATCACGATCCAAGCATCGTTCCGCATACTCCGCACATGAGAGTAGATCTATATCTCAGCTCAATTATCTGAACATGTGTGTCATGATTAACATAATACTACTCTAATCTGCTGGCTCTGGGCTCTTAATGCGTTTTGACCCTATGGTCTCATAGGCAACCTTCAGGTGTTCGAAAGTACGTAGTATCCAGATTAACCATGATAGTAGTAGTTCCTTAGTGAGTGTTTTCAACCAGATGTAACCAGTGGGACGTACAAGAATAAAGATCCATCTTCCGGAGAAGCTTTGAAGCACATCCAAATGAATTTCATCTTCCAGCCCACCATATCCCTGAAGTCAAGTCGCTGTTCAAATCTGTAACGGATCTCTTTTTCTGTTTGTTTGGTTTTAACTCTCTTATTTGCTGATGATTTGAAAGAAGCCGTGGTTATTTCTGGAGATTTTAGTTACTATCAATCTATTTCATATTCATAGACTGCCTTTTACTGTTCTTATTTCTCTTTTCATTATTTGATGTCCCTTTTCTTGTCAATGCATTTTTTTTTTATTCAATTACTAATATGTATTTTTTTTTTAATTGTCTAACCTCTCTCTACATCTCTCTGTATCTTTCTCCAAACCTTGTTAAGTTCCATCATTTCAAATGTTGTTATCAGTAACCATTAATTTCTCACCTTTTTTTTTGGGGGGGGGGCTCTTTTAGCTATTTACAAGTTGATGTTGGTGTTATCTGACTGGTAATCTGATCCTAATTTCTTACTTATTTTCTTATGCTTTTATTTACTTTATTCTTATACCATGATCATCTCCAAGTTCTGAGTACATTTACATAAACCGTGTTTATATGCTGCTCTTTCCAAGTAGAAGATGCCTCCCTGGTAACCTTGATTGTATTTCCCTTTTCCTGAGAAGCGGTCCCATCTTCAGACGAGCACTGGAGACACTGATTTCCTGAATGTCATGTCTTGACCTTCAAGATTATGCCTTACACTGTGCTTGACCTGTCCGACAAGTGAAGAGATCCTCCTCCTCCTTCGGCGCTCCATTCAAGTTTGATTTAATCCATATTTAGATTCCATCTATCATGTTCTGTAAACATCACATACTTGAATAGGGATGGGTTTTCATTATATCCCAAGTTAAGGGACCTGTGGTTCATAATATTTACAATGATATCACTGTTTCCACTATATAGAACGGTGTTTTAAAAGCTGTTTTATTTAGTAAGCCTGGATCACATATCTGGGGCCCGTGCGACAAGAAAAGATGGAACAAAACAGCACTTTTGCCCATTTTTGTACTGAGCAGTTTGTACGAATATGGGCAAAACGTCTAATTTTTCTTACAAGCCATACAGGCCCAATTATGACCCAGGCTTTAGATTGCTTTTCCTCTTCAGTATTGCAATTATACCCGAAGTGTCATAGATGTGTTGAGCTATATTCATAATAATACTATATGATCGGGTATTGTTGGCACTTTATAAGCTTTGTGATAATGTAAACACACCTAATTTAGGAATCAAAGTTCTAGCATATTGGAAGTATGAGTGGGTTAATATAATGATTTCTTGCAGACATTAGGAAGTAGTTTAAAGCCATCATTGGATCCGGTTTAGAATCAAGGAAAGTGGGTGGCTCATTGGTCATTATTAAAGACGGGTTTCTAGTTCTCTCAAAGTGTCACTTAAAGCCCAACTTGAGTCGTTGCAGTTAAAATAATTAAGAATGAATCTGTTGAATATGTCCTCATATTGTTCCATTTACATGAAAATATTCCTACACAAAATGTTCTGTAAAGGATTTTAGATAAAATTTGAGAAAATAACGGAACAGTCGGTCAAATAGGTAGACAGCTATCTCGCCCCAAGTCACAGGGCAAAACACACACACAGCTCCAGGGGGAATTGAGTGCACATGATTTACCAATATACTTACCACATGGCATGAAAATCACGCCATGTGCTTGGACGGCCCGACGCATCATTGGATTGATACTTATTTTACTCTTTTCTCAGTCGTTAAGCAATTTTTTGCTAATTCCTTTGCTGTGAAGTATTTATTCACTATGCTTGAGATTCTGGTATGATCAAGAATGGAAATTCATGTTTGGATTGTTCTTTTCATGACGACTACTCAAGATTATCTTTAATATCTTGTAGGATTGGAAGAAGGGGTATAAGGGTTGGTTAATAGGCATAGATATTTTATCCAATTCCTAACTGACTTAGTAAAAGAACTACAGATAGGATTCCTATTGATTTTCATGTTTGAGGGTGTTAGTAATCTCCATCATTTTTAAATCAGAGTCGCACAAGTTTGTATCGATAATACTTACGAACTGGGAGAAATTTGTATACACGTTTTAATAATCAATATGCACACCTTGCACCTTTCACTAACAAGTGTGAACTTTAACACAACCTTCAAAATGTTATTTATTGCCCTTTCTGCATCCTCCATGTACTGATAATAAAGTTCATATCTATTTTATGTTCCTGCTAAGTCATCTTACATGTATGTTCCCCTTCTCGTTCCAAACGCTTATCATAGATTGAATTGTGAAACTACGATCATTATGAAACGTGGTTGTTTTCCCTGTGTAGGAAGCTCTAAGGCTCCAAGGACGAGCCTGTCTATATCCCTTTTAGTAGCAATTAAGGTTAAGTGACCTGATATAGACGTGAGATACGTTACAAAGACAGGAAGGTAGATTATAGTTTGCCTTTTAGAGGGAAGTATGTTGGCTAATTAATTGGGCTAGATTAGATTAATCCCTGCAGGGCAGTCTTAGCACCCATGGGCTAGCGACGCTCTCCTCGTGTCTCTCTTTACTCACTCCCGTTCATGTTCATATTATAATCTTACAATGGCCATGTTGAACAGGGTTGATCCTCGTGACGTGATGGCATGAAACAGTCTACCAGCCATGGATGTCCGCTTTGTGCCCAGAAAGAAGTTTCTTATCCCTTGTAGAGTACTGTGAACCTGTATTTAATCTAGTCGTGTCAGCCCCAGCCTTGCCCAAGGACAAGCATGAAGATTCATGTGATGAACGATATAACCATTTGTTAATGAAACTATTAGTCTGGAATAAAATAAAAATCTGTAACAGTGTTTAAATCACTCAAAGATCAGTTGGTGAATGTCCACTAAAAAATGGTTCAATTTCCAATTGGCAACCAATATGAATAGGTTTTCTGGTTGAAATGTGGATTTTTAAGAAGGAAGAGTGATTGCCAGCTCATCTTGATATCGGGTGGGGCTTTATGTTGCCATTGCCTTGTTGGTTAGGGTTCACTTGTGCCCCCTGTGGGTGTGATGCATGAATTATATCATCTTGTTATGAAAAGATCATGAGGGGATGTGCTCATTTAGACCGACTTGCCTCCCTTCTCTCCTCTCCTATGTTAACGAAAAGCACCTCATATTCACCTTATCCAAAACCTTAACTGCCCCTGAACATGACCATACTCATGTTTTCAGTCAATGTTTTACCATATTAATTCTATACACATCATGTACAGTTCATTTATTTTTTTCCATCTTCTAGAGACTGACTTTTATATATCTTAATATAGTTCCATTTATTTCCTTTTACTCTAAACTGTTATGTTGCTTCATTGTGCCCCTCCCCTGTTATCTATATGTCTTTTGGGCATGTTCTCAGAATTTGACAGCATTCGCAAAGGTGGAGCATCATGTTGCCATGGTAACAACTAAAGAAATGGGTCTAGTTATTCTTCCCCCAGGCAGTCTTGCATGAGTTGTATCACCTTGCTAAAAGAGGGGAAGCGTTCATTAAAGGTGAATACAGATTGAAATCCCCATCCCTAATTTGTCATTTCTTTTTTTCCCCAAATTTTTCTCTATCCGTCATGATTGTTTTCTCCAGTTGATGCCCATGGCATGTTTTCTCGGCTTAAAAATCTTTAGCCCATTTTATTGCTGTTGTGCACAACCCTTTTATGCATAGATAATGTATACATTCTGCACTGAATTGTACTTCTGGTGTTTGCTGAGAACAGCTGTCATATACAACTTGTAAACATGGTGGCAGCGGTGGGATCAAGCCTTTCTTGCAGTCACTAAATCCTTGCTCCTCCTTTCCTTGGTCATGCTATTAATGTCTGGCTAGAAGTAGAATTTGATAACAAGGGTGGGGTTTTAGACATCACCTTGCAGTTGTTCAGCAGAGTGCACTTCATGTGTCTTGTCAAATTAGACACCATATACACCTAGTCAGTGAAGGAGATCAATAGAGGAGTGAATTTTGTCAGAATTTTCTTTTAAAACTGCTATGAATTTTCATAGTTTTATTTATTTCATTTTGTTGCACCTTTTTTATCCCTTGCCCCAACTACTTTTAGGGCAATCTCTTCTTGGAGTGAGGTGAAAATAGTATTAAGAGCTCATTCTATGTCTCTCTTTCCATTGTCTAAACAATTGTCTTCTAAACATTACTTCATGGTATAATATAGCATGACCCATAAAGAGTAATAGGGGTACATTTCTGAGCATGATATCTTGGGATATCAGTTAATAATAATCCAGGCTTTCATGAGATGCTCACCCAGACCAGATGTTGTATCATAGCAACAGGAAACGGTGGTCTAATGCAGGAGGGATGGTTGGATCCCAGAAGGGGGTCTCTAGACCTGGGGATGTCAAAACTCTTATCTTGATCAGAGGCCCATAAAACTGGGTATTGTCTGTCGTCTTGGCTTCCAATGATTATAAGTATTTCAAATATTATCTTAAGAGTGCAGTATTAACAAATGAACGCAACAAAATTACTGTTGGTAAATTAAGCATGTTGATTTTGCAAAGGGTAATAAAAGTTATACTCCCAACCGTCTTAAAAAGGGACCTTTCACCAAGAACTAAAGAATTGATTAAAAGTATTGTATGAAAATAGATACTATTCATTAACATTCTCCCTATAATTCTGAAGTTATCATAGAAAACTCACTTTTATTTCAGTTGTAGCAAGACCTTAACTTTATTGCCATTTTCAGAAATCGCTGTTTATTTTGGATGACACTTCTATGTAAAATTGCCAATCAACAGACAATCTAGCTTTAAAGGGATGCAATAACATTGAATGATATTCAAATCGCAATTTATTGGATTTAGCTCATTTTGTCATAATAACATAATTATAAACATATAGGTCAGTCTGGTCTCTCTTCAAAATTGCAAACTAATTGCTTGCTTTACTTTCGAGATATCAATGATTTTATACTCAGATTTGTAAACTCATCCCCAAATGGGATTCAAGACCATCTGCTTTTCAACACAACACAACATACTCCCCATTTCCTGTTGTGTAGTCCCCGTCCCTAGTGACCTGCTGAACTTGCAACAGAGGGGTAGTAAATTAACTCTTGTTCGGCTGTATGCTTAGCATCGTTTGTTAATAATGATAATAATAATAATAATATTTGTGGCTTCTTATAGAGCGCTCAGGTCCATCATGCATGACGCTCATGGCGTCACTATTACACAGTTTTAAAGGGGAACTTCACCCTGGGTTTAATTTGGTTTTAAAAATGCAGAATTATAAAAGAAAAATATGAGTGAAGGTTTGAAGAAAATCGACCAAAGAATAACAAAGTTATGAATATTTAAAGTTTTGATAATGTGACGTCACGTGCGAGCTGCTCTCCTATGTGTTATGTAATGTAAATTCCATAAAGTGTCATTTTTTTCCAAAAGATTATTAGTTATTTCACCTGTACGGTAGATATATCATCAAACCGATGTTCATATACATGCCTCTATCAAATTGACCAAATCCCCTTATCAAGAACCATGAAAAAAAGACAAATTTATGGAATTTTCATACACAACACATGAAAGAGCTGCTCGCAAGTGACGTCACAGAATCAAAACTTTAAATATTCATAACTTCGCTATTTTGAGGTTGATTTTCTTCAAACTTTCCCTCCTATTTTCCTTTCCTTTTTATGCATTTTTTAAAACTATTAAAATTCCAGGGTGAACTTCCCCTTTAAGGTAGTAAATGACTTCCATTTGATCTGAAACTTTCAGTAGTTTGTTTTTATTGTTACAACAATATAATTTTATTCATCTTGATCTAATTGCTCTTGTTTTTTAAAGTTACCAAATTCCTTTAAGCAGGAACTATATTGAGTGCTACAGGAAGAGAATCTTGTGGCTTGAAAGCTGGTCAGGTTTATTTTTTAAAGTACAGATTTGGTTTCGATCTACCTTTCTAGCGATAATCTCAAGAGGCTACCTTGTCTGGTAATTGTTAAACAATCTGCTTTTATTGCATCAATTTGATTGTTTTATGGTATCAGACTTGGCTGGAAGTAGACACAAGTTTCAAGCCTGAAGGACCTAGGCTTCCGGTCTTGTGTCTGTAACAGTTCTTAAATCCATCTTCTTTAGACCATCAAGCATGTATGAGCTCAATGTTTAACCCATCCTTAGGGGTAAGGCCTAAAATATGATTCATTATGCTACTGATCAAATTTTTGTTGATTGTTGACATGGGGATTCCTATTTTTGATATTCAAGACTATAATGGAATTGGCATACAAATTATGTGAATCATTCTCTAGGTTTAACCATATGGGCCAAGCTTGAGTTAGAGGAAGGCAACCAAATAAAGTATGATGTTTTCTCTGTTAAACATGCCATTTATCAACACATACAGTCACAAGAATCAATTTCAGGCAAACCATGTCCACCCCTGAGAGCTAATCGTCCCCCTGTATTGCTCAGAAGTTGTTTTATCTAATCATAATATTACATTAAGACCTACAATGTTATTGCCAAATAAATGGTTTGACCTTTGGGAGTACATTAAAGGTAGTGTCATCCTTTTTCACAAATTTCGAAAACTAATGCAACTTGGCATAACTTTAAAATATGATCGACCTATACTGTCTATTCAATCTAACTGTCATAGGTTGCCTAGATCAGTAATATGAAATGAAAATCTGACTATCAATCTAGACCAGCTCTCCATCAACATCGTTGATATTACAGCGCGTGCAGCACGGACCACACACAACAATATACACACGGCGTATCAGTGTGCATTATTCTCTGCGCTAACGGTCGTCGGTCGATCTGAATTTCGCACCGTATAGTTTATTTTTCGAGGTGGGAAAAATTAGGAATGAATTTTGATAATTGCAATATAATTACAAACATAGACATTTGAGCTTAATCATGTTGTGGGAAGATATAGTCATTGATACACTACTATATCCTCTCAAAAACTAGCAATGTAAGATTTTTGCCTGCAAAAGGATGACACGGTCTTTAAGCACTTTATACTCTAACTGTTTTATTAGTTTAAATACATTACATTCATGTATCAAGTAGGTCAGTAAGGGAGTCAGGAAGAGGAAGGCTAGACATAGATTAAGAACGATTGTCTGTTGAGAAGCACAAGGGCATTAGCTTTGTGTTAAAATATATGAGTAATTATCCCTATAGCTCTCAACATATTATGATATGAAATTTGTATTTTGGCTGTGATCACTAAGATTAAAAGGGGATGACATGAAATTGTATGTGTTATATGAATTATTATAAAATGGCTCTGTGATTTTAGGCATCGTGGTTGGTCAAAACGCGTCACGTGTGATGCTGTATTTTTGATGCAAAGCACCAGCGTGCATTTTTCTGCGCAAAAAAAAGTGATAACACACTCTCATCCGGGTCTTTTCTACTTTCTTGGATGACGCGACGATCGTGATGTAGATCTTGAGCTACTTACCAAAAATTCCAAGGGATAATCCCTTGGAATTTTTTGGGTAAGTTACTCAAGATCTACTAGAGCTAGCAAAATGTCGCAATTTTATAAAAGGGTTAATACACTTTCCTGTATTGTGCGATTAAACGTAAATGCAAAGATCGCTCGATGCTTCAGATGGAGCTCGTTGCACACTCGCCTGCGGCTTGTTGCAGCGCGACCCCTAACTAAAGCTATCTCGCGGTGCACTGCATTCACTGCTAGTGCACGCTCGGGAGTGTGTTAATGCTATAACATATTATATTAACACCCCCTCCAAGTAAGTGAAGATGAAATGTAGCACAGAAGCCGAACATTGATATCGACTCCTTCTATATTTCAAACTTTTTGCATTGTTTTCAAAAGATTGAATTTTAACAGTCAACTTTGCATTTGTAATGCTTTGTTTATTATTATAGTTGAGCATCACAAGAATACCTGTGACAAATATGGTAGCAAAAGAAGCACAAACAAAGAGCTACCTAACAGGAAATGTAAAGAAAGAAGTAAATATCAACAATATAGTTAAACGAATGGGTAATTAATTTCCAAGGTGTGTCATTATTTCTGACTCACCCTGATCACTACAAATATTGACTTCTAACTTTTCAGGTCACCATAAAAAAATATTGCCCTTGGTAAGTTTGGTATTTACAATATGTAATTAATTTGAGCTAGTCGTTTGCTCATAAGACCAGATTCGCCACTGTGGTCGCTGCAAAGGCATTGAGGGTTTCAAAGTCACACTACCACATTAATGTGGTTAATGGTGAAAGATGAATTATCATTTTAATCTAGAGGATGTCTGATGTCTAGCTAAACCAGTGATATAATCTGTCTGAACACGAATATTACCACTTCGTGACCCAAAGCACTTCTCATAGATTAATGTTGAAGATAGCATAATTGGTTTATTTCTAGAAAATGTGCAGAACAACCAATTACGAAAGGGAAGAAGGGGAAGGGGCTTGTCCCAGTTGGTCAAAAGAATGAGAGGGAAGAGGGGGAATTTGGTTTTACCGTCTAAGGTGCTCATGTCAAGTACCTTGTAACTCCTTGGGCTAGGTACCTGGTTTATATCAACTAGATTCCTACAATGGGGCCGGTAAAGAGCCAAAGGTAGAAGGAAGACATGATTCACATCCTTGACTAACCAGCCAGGTTGTCAGTTGCTATGGTAACACGAAATTTTGAAAAGAACCTTAAGAATGCAGGCAGGAAGCATATCCTATACTGCTGGCTATACATCTGTATATTGAAAGGTTAATTGGGTTGTTGGGGTACCATGGTTAGTAATGAAAGTAAAAATTTTGTTTAGAATATAAATGTATTAATACTTTAGTGAAATATTCAATAAAGCACAGGCTCCAAAATATTGTTTTATGATTTTATCTTTCCCCTGTATATACTAGACTATATTAGCTGCATAATGAACACTTCAAATCTTCTTCTTCTTTTTTTTTTTCTTCCTTCTGTGTCTGTCTCTCTGTCTGTAGTTTTTTTTTCCTCTCTCTCTCTCTCTTATATATATTCTTTCTGTATCTCCTGTTTTACTTGTTACTTCCTATCACTTCTCTCCGCCTCACATCATCAAGCTCCCAAAACTCCATCTATGTTCATTAACAACACATCTCATCATTGTAGTACCTTGACTTCTGATATATTTCTTAATTGCTTCATCATTAGCCGTAGACCAGACACAAACTATAACAGCTGGCCTTCGGTTAATTCCAATTTTAGAAATCAAGTCATCTCAGAAATAGAGAGTTAATTGACTGATTGCCAGTTGATTGGTTTGCAGAAAAGTGTACAGTCATTGAAAAGAAGGACAAATACAGAAAAGAAACGTGTATTCAGCTACATGTAATACCTTTGGGGTTATTCAAGGGAAGGGGTCCTCAAACTTAAAGTATTTTTCCCTAATTATTAAAAACTTTGAGGTTAAGCATGCTGATATTTAACTGGCAAAGACAATGAGGTGAATCAGTAAAGAAGAAGTGATACCCTTTTTCAAAATGATGATAGGTCATAAGTAGTTTAATAATCCAAGTAAATAGTTACTTAAAACATTTTGGAATGATATTGAAAGAATTTATGGTAGACAGGATGTAAAGTAAGAAACTTTTTCTTGTTGTGTGTTTCTCAGTCTGAATGTGTATTTCCATCTTTCTCTTACTTTTTCACTTTCTCTCTCTCACTTTCACTTTTGTTGGCTGCCTCCAACATCACCTCTTCATATTCTAGCCTTTTTACCTATATTTTGGCTTGAATCTAGGTTAGGAAACCCTTGATTTGGATGTAAACCATGATGTGGGTATGACTAACTGCAAATGTCACCTCAATAACACCAAGAGTTTGAACAATGACTTTGACCCTAAATGAATTCATGACAGAATTTTTTGTCATAATTCTAATTCATATTTCTTCCAACAGCAGGGGGTAATAAAAAAAAAAGAGGGGTTGTCCAGAAATCAATTTATTTTTTTTTTAAATATATAATCTGTCTCTTTGATCATTGATAAGAAAAAAAGTTCAATTATATGTGCAATTCCAAGCCAACTAGGACATATCAATTCTAGTTGTAAACTTAAGGGGAAGCTGGCGCTATCACTCTACGCAAAGCGAACGCGGCCATAGACTTTTTGTATTTTGCACAGTTTTTTCACTTTGTTTTCTTGATTATGCGAGCAACTATCTTTTCAAAGAAATGATCAACTGAAAAGTACGCTAAGAGTCCGAATTTTCAAAAAATAGAATAATTATTGCAAAGGGAAAAAAAGTCCTGTCACTTGTGTCAATTCGAAATCCTAGTAAGAAAAAATCAAATCCTGTACAATATGGCCAATTTTGCTCTCAAATAGCTCATACGCTGCATTGTCATCTTCCTCGTACGCATAATTATATTACACCTAATGTCAAGCAGTTTTTAAAAGCTTGAATTCTCAGGTTTCAAATATGGTACATTCATCTCGATTGTTAAAAAAAAGTCCTGTCACTTTGAATATTCAACACAAACAGAATCTTTACTCGTGGGTCAATATTTCCGCATATCACATGCATGAAGTGACGGCGTCTTCGCAAAAATTGACAAGATCAAACTATTAAATATATCAAAATAATCGTTAGAACATATCAATCCTAACATGTAGAAATAAAGATTCATGATTACACTTTAGCACAATGGTGTTATAGGCTTGCCAAAATGTCTTTTCCCCAATCTGTCTGAAGCATCTTACCTACGAAAAACTATGATAAAAGTTCAATTATTTATTTCATGTCCAGGACTAATTTCCTCGAACGATCGACTGACAATTCCATTTATACTGACAGGAAGTTTTCTAGGCGAGTTTTGTGCGCTAAGTAATAATTGCATGCAGTTGTCAATCCGGCGCTTCCCGCCGTAGCGCGGGTTTTGTTTTTCACTGCGGTGCATTTCCACTAAACTCATGAATGTAATGTTGCGTTTCCCTCCTCAATAATGGACGCGTCTTTATGTTAAGATTAATCATACGTTAGATTTACATTCACGTGGTAGTAGAATTGATATGATTTTGTCAAAATTAAAATCTCTCTGATGTTTATTCTGTGACTTGTCACTTATCTAATGCCATGGGTGTTAATGGCTCATAAAACTCTTTCAAAATCACTAAAAATTATTTTACAATTTCGTTCACATCCTCGAGTACTAGAACCACATTAAAATTCAATGTGTGGGACTACAATGAAAAAACTCACTAAAATCAAATTACATAAGTTCTTTGATATTTTTTCTGAAACTTTCAACTAAAATGTGAGAAGGTGGATATTATGTTATTAAAGGTCAATAATGACATTTAATTTATGACAAGGAGGTGAAATAACAAAAAAAGTCACATAAAAAATACTGTAATGCGACTAACCGTAATGCGACTAACCGACATTTATCGATCTTTAAAGAATACTTTAATTGTTACAAATCTAAAATAGCTGACTTGATACTTAAATATGTTGGCTAGGAGGTGCAAGGAATAAAACTGGCAAAAGTATTATGATTTGAGCAAAATATTTTTTTATAACAAGTTGTTTTTTTTCCTTGTCCATTTTGTGTAATGCGACTAACCGATTTTTAACCTGTTGTGACGTTCACAAGAAAAAGCCTGCAACATTTCTTATATTGTCATTTTAAAGCTATGGTTGTCAGGTTTAAATCAAAGCATAAACTTTACAGAAAGACTCATTCTTGTAAACTTGGTACCACCGAGTTACAATATTGGCACCTAAAAATGTAATGCGACTAACCATGGAATTGCCCATATACATGTGTGCTTTCACACTTTTACAGCCCATTTCAAATAAGAGTATATAGTATTTGTGTTTTACAAAGATTAGCAATTTCTTGGATTTTCATTTTATTTTTGTACAAATTCTCTTAATTCTATTGCTAAGTTGAAATCCAATGCTTGAAATAGAAACCTGAAGTTGTAATCTTAGTTGAAATACCTATGGATGAATGCAGTCCTTGCTCTTTACCGTTCTCAATCAAAAGTTGACACGTCAAATGGCCGAGGTCAACAATCAAAGATTTCATGCTGGATATTGAATAATTTGCTAAAGTGATAGCGAGGAAGCGGTTGTGTATACATTGACAGATAGGGGGCAACAAGCTGTGATGGTTTGCTCTGAAAGTAGGGCAGTTTGCTTTATCTGCTTGTAACATGAAATGAGATAAAATACCTGGCCCCTACAAATTTATTTAAATATTATAAGCATAATGTCAGTTTTACCTGTTGGCATGGGGTCCAGCAGGGTATAGATTTAGGAAACACTAGATTTTTTTTTATTTTTTCAAAAGCATATGACATGCGCACAATCATGTTTTTCTTCTTGATCAACAAGTCTATTATTTCCTATTGGGTTAAAACAGATTTCCCCCACATAAAATGTATTGACCCCAAATTTATGAAAAAATCAAGCTAGGGATCTTTATTTAGAACTTTTATGAGCAAAGAGGAGATTTTTAAATGATATCAGTCCTCATACCCAGCTGGAGACAGAAACAATCATAAAATCAAGGGCCAATTGCTGTTAATTTATTATTTACGTCGTGATTCAATATTTGACCAAAATGCTTTGTGACATATTGAGACTGCTCCTAACCCCAACTGGGAGTTATGAGAGGATATTGGAGCCATTAAATGATCTAACTTAAATTTGATTGGAAATAGAGGAGGATAAGTCATATCGGTTTATATTTGACTGAATATACAGAGTTATTTAGTTTTAAAAATTACCATTTAGCATATTAGATCCAATATTAAGTTTGAATTTCTTTTGAAATTGTGTATTTTGCACTAAATCATAATCAGTAAGGATGAGTACTGATGTGAATTCATTATTTATCATCAAGCTGTCATCTAATTTCTTTTTGTATATTTCAAATGCTTGTCCATCTGATTTTCATCACAACTGTTGCTACTTTCCAATCAACAAGTGAAACTTGATTCCCCAGCTATCGATTCATATCAACTTTAAAGGCATATAATCTCTTTTCCTCCAATCTCTGTATTATGAGATTGTAGCTTTGTGTACGGTTGATTGTTCATCTAAATATTGTATCATTGAATCAACTAATTATATTAGTCATGGTGCTTATCCCTCTTCTTTCAATTAC
The DNA here is from genome assembly GCA_940671915.1 of Paracentrotus lividus. Classification (NCBI taxonomy): domain Eukaryota; kingdom Metazoa; phylum Echinodermata; class Echinoidea; order Camarodonta; family Echinidae; genus Paracentrotus; species Paracentrotus lividus. The sequence goes on from CALNVZ010002100.1 coordinate 10,228,246, forward strand.
AATTATAAATCAGCTATAATAAAAGATAAATGAAAAAATACATCAGAGTTTTTTAATTGCTTCTGATGTTTCTGATGCTTCTGATTTTAATCCTCAGTGCCTCTGTGATTAGGCCACTGGATTTTCGTATTCTACAAATTCCCAGATTGGAATAAGATTTAAATCATGTTTTGAGTCATATATATATTTCAACCAAAACCATTACTAACAGAATGTGATGATTCTTTCTATTTTTTCCCCTCATAGTTCAGAGTTATCTCACTTGCCAAAAGATGTACATGTATCTAATCCTTCTGAAATTCTGATGGTTTGAGACCAGCTTGAGCTGGGTTGGAGACTAGTCATGGAGACATCTCGAAGATGTCTCCTGAGTCTCTGGGATGTCTTATGAGTCACAGGAAAATTGTACATGTTCATATCAATAATCAATGACATATTTTTCGGTTGTAGAGACATCTAGGAAATGTCCCAAAGTCTCAGAGACGTCACTGCGATGTGAGATACCACCTTTATATTTGACCTATACATTGCTTTTTTAAAGCTTTTATGTGCTCTGTGGTTGGTTAAGGGTGGTATCTCACTTCGCAGAGACGTCTCCACGAAATAAAAGTATTACAGATGTCTCCAATGTCGCAGAGTTTTCAAAAACTGTTACAAAGCACTTTCAAAGAACCATCTCAAAGTAGTTTCCGCGACTCATGAAACGTCGCGGAGACATCTCCGCGACAAGTTTTAAAAATTTGCAGAGGAGACGTCTCTGAGACGTTTCATGAGTCGCGGAAATTACTTTGAGATGGTTCTTTGAAAGTGCTTTGTTACAGTTTTTGAAAACTGTCGCGGAGACGTCTCTAATACTTTTTATCAGTCATAGAGAGGTCTCCGCGAAGTGAGATACCACCCTTAACCGATACATGTAGTTCACTGCCAGACAATAGACCTTTTCTTAGCCTTAGGCATATCGTACACCTTCATTCTGAGAGCATTACCCCCTGATCTTATTCAGAGACTCTTCATCTCTTCTACCAATCTGATTTTACTGTGTCTCCTGTATCTCTCCTGGGTGTGTAATTCTGTGTGTTTAAGTTTATATAACTAGAGGCTTTGCCTGAGGATGTGATTGCTATGTCAGATACACTGTTCACTATCCTGTGCCATAGAGAACATTGAATTCTGACCTTGTTAAGAGACTAATACTAGTACATATCTCTACCACCAATCTGACTTCACAACTATATTTCATCTCTTCTGGGTTTGTACTAGATTCCTTGCCTGAGGACAAGATTGCAATGTCAGATATATATTGTGCACAATCTCTTCCCATAGAGGACATTGCCCCTCACCTTGTTCACAGACTGATACACATCTCTTCCAATAATCTTTAAGAAGTCTCTATATCTCTTCAGGGTTTGTAACTCTGTTTATTGAAGTACTTGTAACTAGATGCCTTGCCTCAGGACTTTATTGCCACGTCAGAGAACGAAACTCAGGTTACATCTGATTGTTGGAAATCAGCCCTTACAGCATCATTTGACCTGTATTGCAGGGTTCAAAGAAATGTGCCATTTCTCCTGAATAACATTAACAGTTTTGCCGACCCCATGAAGCGTAGCCTATGCCTGATATTTTTTGGTTTCCTGAATGGGGCTTTGAGTTGATCTTTGTATGAGAGTGCGTTGTTATCAGATCTCATGAGGGTAAGAGGATACCTCCATACATTGATGAACACCTATGGCTGCGTCTGTCTGTTCAAGTCATGCTCTGCTTACTGAAAGATGGCTGCTGTATCACGGTCATTTCATTACAAAATGTTTGTCGTTCCAGGCATTTACACCAAAGTTTGCTCTCAATGTGATGTTGGTATGGCAACTGTTGTTATGATAACTGTGAGGAATTATGATTAATTATGTATCATCGTAATTCAATGATTGAAATGGTTCAAGGGATTATCGTTACAAATCTCTGGGAGTACTAGGAATTATTAATTTTGCTTCTCTCAAAACAGTTACTAGAAAAATCTTTTTCAAAGCTCGACTATTTTCTTGCTGATTAACTTTTACAATCAATAATGCTATTGATCCTTTTTCTCCATTTTATTAACCCTTAAAAACAGAATTAATCATCCCCTCCCCCAATCTTCTGTCAGGAATACGTCTGTTTATAGATTAAGGTTTCTCGTCATTCAAAGATGAACAAAAACAAAGTTATGTACTGCAAAAGCTTTATTCCAAGAAATAATATTTGCATGAAGATCATTAGTGATTAATAAATGTTTCTTGACTTTCAGTATTTGAGAATATGATAACACAAATGTTTAGATATTTGTCCCTCTCTTTCTTTCATCCTCTTAGTTTTTACCAATACCAATTCTTTACATTGCATATATTATGACTTGAGTTAAATCTCAATTGACTAGGCTTATATATTTTAATGTCATGTTTACCCCTTCAACTAATCAGTATTTTCTTTCTGTCTGTTGTTGTTTTTTTTTTTTTTCATTACCCAGGTTGGTCAGTTCTTCTGTCCATCACCAGTAACTAGTTTGACCACTATGTCTCAGACCAGTAACACCGTACTGTGTGGAGATCAACTGGGAAATGTCTACATGCTACAGTGGAAACAATAAATAGGTTTAAGGTTTAAGGATTAACTTTGAAGGATTAAGGTTTTCCATCAATGGGCCTTTTTTACCTATTATTGGAGAAAAAAAATTATGTTATGCCATAAGAAAATAAGTAAATATGGCATAAATATTCATATTGTGAATTGCAGGCTCTAGATACACAAAAACAACAACACGTTTAGCCTACATGTGCTATCATTTCAACTTTTTTTTTTGTAAGAAATGACAAAAGGGGAATGAGTTTGTCAGTTACTATCTTATATACATATGCCTTTGTGGTTGATCAGATTTTACAATTGAGTGAAATGTAATTAAATACACTAGAAAGCATATATTTCGACAATGGGCGATAACAAGGCATATGTTGTAATATTCATTTATCATGCATAAGATTGCTTATGAAATAGGCATCAATGTTTTGATAATTCTTTTATCCTTTCATTTAATATTCAAAGTTAACTGAGATATGTACATTGTATGCTTGAAAAAGACAATTTTATCTCATAATATAATTAGATGTAAAACTTGAACTCACTGAATCACTCATGAGCAATCTTTACCTTTGAGTCAAATATTCTGTACAAAGTGCAGGTAGTTTAAAAATGCTTTTTATTGTCATAATTAGTATACAGTCTACTCCTGTTGTAATGAGGTTCTTAGAACCAGGCCATTTACTTAGTTATAATGACATATTGTTATACTGAACACATGGGCACATGGACCCATGTACACATGTTTGAAATGGGAACTGGGAGACTTGGCTCGTTATAACGAAATATTGCCTTATGATACGTACTCATTATAACAGTAGTAGACTGTACTTTGCAAATGCTACGTAGTTGGTTAACCATTAGTTGTAGTTCCAATGTTGCATTCCCTATGAATATCTACTATGTATTTGAAATAGATTTTAAACGTCTTTCAGTTTTGTATATCAATTTAAAGCTGAAGATTTGCCTTCTAATAGTAATTTTAGCTCTAGAATATATGAGTGGTAATGTTTGATTATGGTATCAGTTTGAGAACTTATAGTTACCACTTTTTCAGTAAATTATATTTGGTATTGTCATGTGTAGCATTGTTTTTTCTGTTAACCTTTGTAATATTTGCAATATAAATTGTTTTCCTATGTTTCTTTGTCTCTTCATCAATGGAAACCAGATCATTGTTGCTTTTTGTTTATGTAATTTGACAAGATTGCGTGAAATTATGTGATTTTCAATAGATATATTTTATGTGTGAGAATGAACGTAGTTCTATATATTTCAAAAATTGGAAGTGATCCTTAATGTAACATGTCATTATTCTTGTAGGATAATCAACAGAAAGAATAGTGGTGTCAATACACATTTGCCCAAATTAAACATTTAATGTTGCTTTATTAGCATATAATGGCAATAGCTTATATGAATGATATAACGATCAAGTGGTAAAAATTTTATTATCTAATATCACTATGCATGTAAGGCTCCTGGCAATATTTTCTTTAGACATAATCAATCATGATTCTCAATTACATTTTAATCTTTACTTAATTTGCAGTGAATTATGAATAATATTGTATTAATTAGTTATTGGCAAATATTTTTGTGAGCTTAAAAGGTGATAATATGAATAGATTTATAAACATTACGACTTTTGTTCACTGTCTGATATAGATTTTATCAACTATTTTGTGTTATATATCCGTGGTTGTAATAAGCAATTATATTTCAAAGTTTATAAAGCAGTTTAATAAAAGCAATTTAGAATTCTACTAAATTCATTGTTTGCATGTTTTTCTTCATGAATATAATTTTCTGACTTGTCCTTTGTTATTTTGAATGAAAACCACCTATCCCCCACTAAAGCTGTTGTTTCAGATATTTCCATTTTTTTAATTAACTTTATTCTGTCAGTTTAATTTATTTGTTTGTTTGTTTTTTTGTTTTGTTTTTTTTTTACCTATGAAATATCACTTACTTTTTTTAGATGGTCAAGTTGACAAAATGATAAGTTAATCACATTTAAGATGATAGATTTTTGGTTTAAACTATACAACAGGGACAGGGGGCTGAAGGGGGGGGGGGGGGCTGAAGCCCCCTTCACCAACTTTTTTTATTAAATGTGTTCAAAAACACAGGACTGAAGGGGGGGGCTTCATATCACATTAAATCTCACATTAAACATACATGTTAACGAGGTTATATCTTACACAATTGTTTTTGTCTGTGCTCCCTATATTTTTCAAATCCTGGATACACAGATGGGCCGGTATTCAGAAAGTGTAATTAACGTTTAATAAGGGTTTAATTATCAAATCGGTATTCTCAAACCTCATTTAATACTATAGGTCAATAGAAACTATACCTTGGCAACCCTGGGTATAAAGTTCCAAAACAATGGGAAGAGAAAATAGCCTATGTGGATATATGTAGGAAGTGCCGTCTGGAACTACTGTGAATATGAAATTTTTGGCATCCAATAACTAAAGATCCAAAATTATCCTTTGAATCACGCGATCATAAGATACCATCTTTTCCTTACAATCAGGAAGCCTGTACTTCTACTAAACAGAATGAAACTATATCATACAAATCAATATTTGGTTCGCCTCAAGCCGTATAATGCGTGGTTTAAAAAATATGTGTATATTGTATTATCTGAATGAGCTTATTCCCACTGTGTAAATATTCTCCTGGTATTAATTATTTCGGTTATGGCTATGAATGATTTGAAGGGGCTAGGACCGAAACCGATCATGTTTACGCGAAACTTGTAGATACAAAAAGTATACGATAGTGTACAAATTAGACAAATAGAACAAGTTCAAGATGAAGATTAAAAAAATAAAAAATACAATCGATAATACCAAAATAAGCGAAAGGGAAATTAAAGGCAGAAATCGTCAAATTAATAGGCTACAGGGTACATTTATATAGGTGGGGACAGATAAACAGACAAAATGTTGAGCAATCAAACAATATTGTTTAGATATCCTTTATATATTTTATATGGCAACCTTTTTTAGACAAAATCTTTATGACTTTTCATGTGACAATTATCTCGCCAAAATTATATCGTTTTTGTGATTTGAATACAATTTGATAGAAATTAGTTTCAATCGGGAAAGTTTAATATTTTTTAAACAAATTGGTCAATTTAATATTTGGTTAGTTATGGCTTTTCAATGTTCTGCTGAAAAACTTGAAAATTAAATTCCAATCGAAGTTGGGTGTTTTATCAAAGAAAGTTTTTGTATAAATATACAAAGTTAATCCATATTAATTAGGAAAAAATACGTTACTAGATTTGTTTGACCCTATTTCAAGAATATATAATTAAAACAATAGGCTGGTTGCTACAAACAAACGAGTATTATATTTTTCTTTAAAAAAAAATCTATTTTTGTTTATTTTTTATTTATTTATTTTTTCTATTTTATTATTTTTCATTTTATTTTGGGGGGTAAATTTTAGGTAGGTCACAAATACCAGGCACTCCCAAGCAGGTGTTTTTGCCCCTTAATAGTGTATTAGAACTAAAATAGCAACTAACATGAATTCCTTGTCAATCTAGCTTCGAACCAGGTAAGATTATTCAGAGCAGGTGCAGGTGGATCGATAGGATGCCGGTGGGAGGGGTGACAACGGGTGTCATCCCACCCCCCACCCCCTCTTCTCTCTCTCTCTCTCTCTCTCTCTCTCTCTCTCTCTCTCTCTCTCTCTCTCTCTCTCTCTCTCCCTCTCTCTATTTTGCTATCATACCTACCATCTAGAGTATATGCGAACCATCCATCTACATCTATGATAATTGACCAATCTGAAAAACCCTATTCTATGTCCATCCATGGAGGTAATAAGTTTGGTCCATCATTGGGTCATACGCAGATTCCAACTCCATTGGTGCCTATATACTGAGTACCAAATGTATGGTGATAACTGATGCAGAATGGTGACCCCAATGGCCGACCCAGCATTATATAAGGTTAAGTTGAAAACTCAGATTTTAGAGTCTTTCCACCGACATAATTTCTGCTTGGAATCATTTTTAGAAGCTTTTCGTCTTCCATGTTTCAAAATCCAATCCTTCTTCCCCCCCCCCAAAAAAAAAGACGACTTTGGGGATGCTTGCGTGTGTTATCAATTTTAAGTTCATGACGCATGCATTTATAAGCTAATCAAAACTTTGATCAAACCACATCAAACTGACACAATTCCCGATCAAAGGTTGAGATTTCAGACAACCAGGGGCGTTTTTATTCCAGGAGGGGAGAACCCTTTTAGACTTCGTTCCACTCCTGAGAATGATCGGCAAGTTTGATCATTAATATTTGATGAGATTAAAATGAGGAGAAAGATAAGGAATATTGGTGTTGAATGTTTCTTTTCTTTTTTAAATGAACATTTTTTTAACTAGAATTAATTGTAAGAGAAGAGGAAAAGAACCATGTCTGTCTCTTTGGTTTCTCACTTTTCTCTAGTATCTTTATTCTCCCTTCCCCCCACATCTTTTTTTTTTTTTTTCGCAAATCAAAATCAAATTAAATCAAATCAATAATCAAACCAAACCCGAAATCTATGGTGTCGCTTTACGATCAAGATGTGTATCTCTAAAGCCCCCTCTTGCTCTACCGACCCCCCCCCCTGCCTATCACTTCGGCTGCCACTACCACACCTCGTGACTCATTCCATATTGTGAAAGCTTTTATAAGAAGAGAATAGGAGGAAATTAGGATTGTCCTTAACAAGGTCAATCAAAGCTCCTCGGGAAATAACTCACCGTTTAACAATTTTACCTGGTCCACATTCAAATATAAACGACCATGTTTGTAACTGACAATACTTGACAACAAGGAAGGTCCCTCGAGCTAATCGCAATTTCTATGAGTTAATATATTAGCGGCAGGTTTCGATGTGTATAAAGAAAAATGAATCATTGCATTTTGATGAACGTGAAATTTTAGTTGTTGGCCTATCTATAGATGATGAAAGGTCATTTTGAAGCTAATCGATCGATTAAGTCTGCTGGCATAATTCCGTTTTGTATTATTGGATTTTTTGGTTTACTTTTCTGCTTACACTCTAAGAAAACGAAGTGTAAATTTGACCCTTTCCAGGTCATTTGTGACCCAGACCTGGTTCCACAGAATTTTTTCCTTTCTCCTTTTTTTTTTTTTTTTTTTTCCGCCCTAAAGTGCCGTATGGGGCACGTGCTCCCTTCCGCCAGCACCCCTCCCTGGATACGCCTGGCACCAGTTACGTCTGGGCAGGGGTCTTGTTCTGGAGGGGGTTTTATATTTCTTTATTTAAAGACCTTCAATTGGAGTGAGGAAATATGAAAATGTCATTGGTTCTAGTGGTCCTATGATAGACAACCCACCAAACGTGATGTGTCTTGTGCCGTGACGGAAGGGCGGTATAGTAACAGATGCATATTATTCTGGTCAGCAGCTGTGTGCATGATACCGGGCGGAGAGCGCAGGCGGGGGAGCCCTGCCAATTTGTCTTCCCGTTTACTTCCCAACATATCAAGGTCATTTCTTTGCCAAGATTAAAAGTTATCATTCAAATAAGAAAAAAAAATATGAAAAACACGAGCATGAGGATGAGATAATGAACTGTTTTGCTAAATCTTTAATACCATAAGGATATGGATGAGACTATATATAGGGCAGTATAAGAAAGAGGCAACTATATAAATCATGAATGTCCTTAAAATCTATTTAATGATATAGCGAAAGTAACAATTGAACACAAAATACATTGACCAAAAAATATATATTTAAATTAAAGTCTGCACCACGATTTACATCGGAGATATTTGGAGAAAACACAAATTTTTTATTAGACCTTGAGCTGCATGTATTTGAAAAGGAAATCTGCCCATATCAAAAGTGTCTAAATTCAGAAGTGGATGAAAGAAAGTTATAAATAAAGCAATCCTGGGGGGTGTAACACAAAGACTTACGATTGATTAAAAGTTACGATTGATTTTTTCTCGGTAGCCTCATCATGGACAGGATGCTCGAAAGTTGATGATCTTAATCCTAACCCTAGCCCTAACCCTTCTCTTAATCATATCCAAATCCTAATCCATGACTGTACCTGGTTTTCAAATGAGGTTACCAAGAAAAAATCAATCGTAACTTTTAATCAATCGTAAGTCTTTGTGTTACACCCCACAGGTCTTACTTTTATTTGTTCTAATATTCTTCCTGTATAGTTAGTCCTTTATTTCTTTATCAGTTTGTCTGACAGACAGACAGACAGACTTGCAAAGATGGAGAAGTGAAACAGAAAGGGGCGATAAAGATAAAAGGAAGACAAATGAGAGACTCACAGGCATAAGACAAAGATAGAAGGGGAGACCCAAACTATAAAGAAAAACAATAAATAAAAAAAATTGTATTGTATAGGCCTACATAATACATACGAGAAATTACAAACCACAATTCAATATACATTCATGAAATTGTGAATTATATTTTTTGTTATTTACAAAATGCAATTTTTAGTGGATGGCGTGGATCAGCGAATATGCTATCTCTATGATAGACCTTGAGATGTTTCTGTTTTCCCCATTATATGATGATCATCTGTCAAGATATTTTAATGATGAATCTGGAAATTCAATCAAGATAAATGACAGCCTCGCATGGCGGAGAAAATCACCGAATCATCCCACTCAAGTTCATGAACTATAAACCCGTAAAGCAGTATTAGGTAGCCTCAAATGATGAAAGATGGACAAATGGGGAATCCCAAGATATTATTTTATTTTATTTGGAAAATGATCTGCCTCTAACTTCTGTAAGCATAAGGAGAAGAAAGTATAATATAGGTTTTCCCGGCCAATTTCATACATAAATTCGTGTGTTTGATGCGACAGACTGACTTTAGTCAAACAATTTCGTGTTCATGCTCTCAAATTCGTTTTTAGGCACACAAAGTAGTGGTTGCAAAGTTCAAATTCGGATATAGGCATTTAATTTCATTATTTGTGCAATCATATTAGTGCGAATTTGAGTATACGGAATGAAATGTCGACAGGGTGAAGACGAATTTGAATAGTTATTGCCGAATGTATATGCTAATTATGTGAAGTAGAATGCGCAAATACAAAAGTAATCACAAAAATCATTAATTTTGATGATTGAATACGATTTTGACTGGCAACATTTCGATGCATCAGCGGTTTTTTTTTTCCCCGAAAATGACTGCCTCTAATATGCAATTGATTGACAAAACAATTAAATTGACCGGGAAAACCTATAATATGTCGAGAAAAAAAAAAATCGACATTATTTTTAGGATAAATACGAATGAATGTAAAAGAAAAGACAATCAGAGGGGAAATGCTCCAAAAGACTGAAGGGGAAAAGTTCTAAACGGTGCTTCAAACATAAAGTTTTGTTTTACAAAGTGCAAGAACATATTTGAAAATAAGAACCATATCAAGTTGAAGTATTCTACTCCCGTGTTTCAGGCACAAAGGCATTAACTCATAATATATATGCTCTGACATAGACTGAAGTCTCGCTGACTCTCAATATGGATAAATCATTGTTCTTATTTTATTTATTTATTCTCAATATTTGTCTTTAAAATGTAACTTAAAAAAAAAAAATGTGTGTCTCTGCATGACTCCTCGAACAACAAAACAAAAACGAACAAAAATCGGATCTGTTTTTTTTTTGTTTTGTTTGTGTGTGTGTTTTTTGTTTGTTTGTGTGTGTTTTGTTTTGTTTCGTTGTTTCGTTTTTTTTTGTTTTTTTTTTTTTTTTTTTTTTTTTTTTTTTTTTTTTTAGGGGGGGGGGGTAAGAACTGTCATTAAATACAAACACTTTTTTAAATTATCCTGTTTCTAGAAATATAAGTATCTTTAAATTATTTTCCCCGAGATAGGTTTATCCTCGATTATTAGATAAATAATTATTTGTCTACTCTTATCTTGCGTATCTATGTAATTTTAAATTACTCCTTCTGATTGCTTTGAGCATAATTATGTAAGTAACTAAGTTATAGGGGCTTGCGCCTTACAAGCTCTGCTTATTTGCAAGTCCCTCCGTTTAAAATATATTCAACATATGCCTTTTTGTTTGTTTATTGTCCAGTTCTTGTTGACATTGTTTAATAGATACGTTTGATTTCATACTGAACAAGCTTGTTTATATTATATTTGAATGTACTTTGGATATGTTTATATTGAATGTTTATGTTTGTAAACGGAAATAAAATTGAATCTTGAATCTCTTGAATCTTAGAGCATTTATCATTATTAACCTGCTAAGGCAATGAACCATCATGACTTGTCTTTATTTCCATCACCATCATAACCGTAATAGGCCCAATCATTTTTTTTTAAATATCATTTGCATTATCATCATCATTATAATCTTCTTCATAATTATCATCATCATCATCATCACCATCATAACCATCACTCCACCACCATCATCATCATCATCATCAGTATCATTATCATCATTATCATCACCTTTATCATTATCATCATCATTATCATTATCATCATCATCACCATCATCAGCATCACTCCACCACCATCATCAGCATCACTCCACCACCATTTTCATAATTATCATCACCATCCCCATTACTCCACCATGTGCCGAGTAGCCTCACAACATGTTCACAGGTTCTTAAATTCACACCGCATGTTCGTAAGCTTGCAATTGAACCTATTCAATACATGCATAAGAAATCATGCCCATATATTCGTTTTTTTTTTTATTACGCCTGTCTCTCTTTGCACGAGATATGCGAGTATTTCCCAAATACAGTATCTCAATAAAAGTTCAAAACATTCCACTGTAAATCTTATATTGTAAAGCTTTTATTTCATCAGTAACAAGAGTGAAGTAAAAATATAAAGATATACACTTAATATCTTGTATGAAGCAACACTGTAAGAACACAACAACACTAGTAAGTACACTCAATACATCCTGATTACATATGCAGCGATGTAAAATAATCGGCAAATCAAACATGAAGAAGAAACTGCAACGGCACAAACATTCAAAACAGCACATTTTGAAAGTGAATGATGATTTATACATGTATCTGGAAAATCAAAGTATTTCTTTTGGCAAGTAGGATACTGACATATATAGGCCTATAAGACTATACTATATATAGGTGTGAACATTTATCATTATGATATTCATAACTGGAATTTCAGAATTACAGTCTTTGTAATCGTGTAATTTTTAACATGAAAGGAATACTCAGCTATGTGACAAAAAAAAGAAGAAATAAAAGTACCTGTATATAACTATCAGGTTAAGAGTTTTTACTGCCAAGACTAAAAACATTCCTACATGAAAGAAAGTGTACATGTAGGACCTTGACATACTTCATTTCAATAAGATGAAACATAAGATTTTCAGCCATTCCCAAATTGAGGAAATCTGTCAAACACATAAATGGCATAATCCACAGAGAAAAGTTTAAACATGTTCCTAACAACATATATGACAAAGGAATTCCCTTTCAGGATTGCTATGGATGTTGAATCAGATATATTAATCTAACTAGGCAATAACAAACATGAACATGTCTTGCAGCTACATATAAATGTTTTAACATGAATTTTTATTTAGTTTCAAATTTGATTTACAAGAAGCCTACAAAATTACGATAATTTTTTTTCTTTAAAAAAAATGCACATTCCTGACACTTGCAGACTGGCCTCAATAGGAATAAGAAATGTCGGGTTCAATTATTTGACTATTTCATGATAAAGATTAATAAGTTTACATCTATTTCAACAAGAAAGTGCTCTAAAACTAGGATCATATACACATATATTTGGTCTATCATATTGAAGGGTTCTATGCACGATGCAAAACATGGCACCACATATTAACAAGACAATTGCACAAGATATACATAAATGATTCATACTTTTAAAACATATTTATACATCTTTTAAAATGTGAAGGAATAAGGTGGTGATTGATTGTAAGGCATTAAAATGGTTTTGCATATAATATACATGAAAATAAAATGAAAAATGGGGGGGGGGGAATACAGAACTCACAAAGTAAGACAAATATTGTTCAGCTTTTTCATTTTCTGCACTTCATAACAAAGATCTTTATGTACTTATGGATCAAAAAAATAAACCTTTGGATTACTGCTTAAACTTGAAACTTTGCAAATTTTTTTTTAAACTTTCAGTATTGCTATGAATTCAGTGTTGTGTTTCACTCATTTGTTTAAAAATAAATACAAACCTAATCAACTCATGAAAGCTTTGGGGAATTGTGAAATTTTACATTACACATCAATCTGTGTATTAAATAAAGAAAACTAAATAACTTCTGTCTCTTCTTTCAGCTTTGCTTAAAAAGTAATTTATAATCGTTCAAATTGCCTGCATTAATTGCATATTATTTACAATATAGTACTGGATACATTTAATCATGAAGGCTGGTCATGGATCGATATCAAAGCAACCAAAGAGCAGATAACTTAAATCTAACTGAAGGTAGTGCTTGGATTTATTTTGTCCCAGCCAGAGAAAGCTTTAACTGGGGATTTCATCTTCCTAGGCTTTAGATTAAATACAGTAATTGAATAATATCTGGTATCCAAATTTTTAAATCACACAAGGCACAACATCTAATTGAAGAGAAATGCATTGAGAATTTAGTAATTGTTGCTTTGATACAAAAAATAGTTTTGAAATCGGTGAAGGATTTTGTAAAGGCTACTGAAAACAGTCTTGGTGGACCATATGAAGACACTCTAGTGAAAATAAAATGCCCATGTTACCAATTATAAGCTAAGTTGTAAATTTTCTGCACATGAATATTGCTGAGAAAGGAGGCAATCAGTGATAGATATCAGGGAGGTGTTTTACAAAAAGTTAAGTAGACTTAAAGTCGTTCTTAACTTCTATGCGCATCATGCATCATAACATGAAATCTAATTGATAAAATTTCTCAATGGCACGCATCCTCTGGGCATAATCTGACCATGAGGTGATGCATGATAACCGCGTGCAAATAGGGATTTAAGTGCAATTTTTTAAGTCTACTTAACTCGATTGTGAAACACTCCCCTTGTAAGCTTTGGTGATGTTAATTTACAAAGTCAAGGTCAGAATCAATGACACTGACTGGTTTCATCAACACTCTGTCCATGCAGCATCCTCATAGTCTCCTTGCATGTATCAACAGATACATCGGCTAGATACTGGGCACTGGAAGTTGATCTGAGAGTGTAAGCCCTGACTTGGTTCAGAGGATATTTGCCCTACAAGGAATACAGGGCAACTTTACTAACCATTCCTAGCCTGCTCAGCAACCAACCACCTTTCTAATTCTTGGTTAGAGGCCTCTCCTGTTGTTGCATTATCGGTGCATACGGGAGATGGTGGGCCCCAGACCAAGCATTGAAGAAGGGCTACAGCTTGATTGCAAGTGAGTCTGTCCTGAGGGTTTTTGGCTAGGAGTTTTGCAGCAATGGTGCGTAGACCGACGGTGAGAGAAGATTTGATGGGGATATCAGGAAGATCATCCGCTGTGTAGTCAGAGATGATTAAACTGTCCTAGTGGAGAAAGGATTGGGTTGATGGAGAATTCATAGACAAGGATTCCTACATCAAACTCATGGCATTTCTGCTCCAGCTTGGACACGACCTCCTTTTCATCTGACCTGACTGGAGACACACCTCGCGTCCCATCAGGTGATTGATGACCAGATGATGTCCACCACCCTGGAAGACTACTTTCAGTCAGTAAGAGATGATCAAGCTCAGGCTCTCCCAAGCAATGTGGCGTGACTGAAGCTGACAGAGTCCCTGACACAATTGCAAGAAGCAATAAGGCAACCTCTCTCTCATAGAACATCCGGTAAGTATTCATGCTTCTCAATGTTATGTGAGACGTACTCTGCAATGTTCCCGTAGGTAAATCATCCGTGAAGACGCAATGCCGTCTCTATAGAGGCCACCAGATTGAGGAACACCCCTAGTCTTCTTTGCTCCAGGAGTGAAGGGTCGATAGTGATAGTGTCTTGTAGCGTGGGACACGGAGATGAGATTTTGGTTGGGATACCATTGATTTGGTCATTTCAGCCATTTGCAAAACCTGAGATGCCTTGCTTGATCACAGCAAACCTAATCAAATTGAGGAAGAAGAATGAAAAGGAGAAAAAAGATACAAGTAAAAATTTTCTTAAAACACAAATGAAAGTATATCTGTGATGAAAAAAAAAAAAACTATAAAAATTGCGTTTGAAATTAATAAGACAATTTTTTTTTTGTACCCTACTTTGTCTTTAATCTGAGAAATCCATTCAGACGCACTGGATTGATTTATAAGTTGTGAATTAACAATGAAAAAATATGATATGTACAGTATATTCACCATCTCACGATATTAATTAAATCATTTAATTATTTAATCAGTGAGCAAACAAGTCAACAAGAAATTAACAACCTTAGAATGCTGGTGACTTAAAAATCTATAAACGTCCTAGATGTACATGACTGAATTTTAATATCACTATAACATTTGTACAATATCTTAATGCAACACAGACTAATAAAGTTTATTTATGGCCGGTGTTAAAACGAGGTTTGGGAATTACATCCCGTAATTAATACCACAACTGCCAGCACCCTCATGAAACTAACCACAATACAGACATGTCTGCAAGCCAACTGAATGATTTAGGGTGTGTTCAATGTCCATTTTCAAATTTAAACGGCAACATAAATACAAAACACAGAAAAAAAACGTGATCAGTGGTTCACCGTTCAGTGTAGAAACTTTGAAGCTGATTATAGTCCATTGTCTTTAAATTCCCTGCTCTCAAAAACAAACATCTGTGCTCCTTTTCACTTGCACCAGAATCTTCCACGGCGAGAGCACATTTAAAGACGTTTGAAAACTCAATTGCGTTCAGTGTCGCTTTTTGTTGCATTCGTGATGCTGAAGGTCGTAAAATCGAAGCTGATAGTGATTTAAAACACATCTTTCTCGGCGTTTAAATTTTCCTCCAAATAAAGATCTAAAAGACGTTTACTTTTATGACCCGGAATGGGGACAATGAACACCCACTTTGTTTCTCTTTATATCAGCGTTTGGTACTTGCGTTTTGTATCATGATTCATGTTGGCGTTTAAACTTTGAAAATGGACATTGAACACACCCTTAATTCAATTAGCAGGATTGGAATGCAAACGGAAATTGCTTAGTCACAGACCTGGATATATCTTGTAGTAATATTTTGGTCAATGAATTTATTTTTGAATAAGTACGGTTGAATGCTTAATCATGTTTGTTTCGATCTCGTTCCACTGTACTAGTTTTCAGAGGTGAAGAGCACTTTCTTTCAAGACTTGTAATTTTGAGATGTGGATTTGCTTCATGCGGGTGCTACATTGTAAATTAAACACATGTGTTTTTAATGAAACAAGGACAAAACATATTTGAATGCATATCTTGAAAAAAAATAAATTGAAATTTGGTTTGGTTCGTCTCCTTTTAAAATAAAATAGAACTACCAGATGGTCTTTTAAAATTTTGATAAAAATTTAGTGTGAGATTCTCCCACTGAAACCCCTAGCAAACAGTAGACTCT
>CALNVZ010002100.1:10244487-10266070 GCA_940671915.1 Paracentrotus lividus
TCAATGTGCACATAGACCAAATCATAGGCACAAATCCCAAAATTCCTTCCAGCCAGAGTCTGTTTTTCAAGTTTTTATGGTTACAAAAGTTCTCTGATGCTTCCTTGAGCATTACAAAAACAATAAATAGGTAAAACACAGTAATTCAGATGCACTTTTGCCTCAAAGATGGTTGGGCGGGAGAAAGAAAGGGAAAATGCAGCTAGGGCATGAGAAAAAGGCAGAATTATAGCTTGGGCATGAGAAATTTAAACTCAAGTAGGAGAACAGGAAATTTTTCAAAATGGCCTTGGGTTCAGTGGGAGACTTCATGCTGAAAGCGAAGAGTTGAAGTCTCTGTTCAATAAAATTTCCCAATCTAGCATATTAACTCACCAGTAATCCTGGAGAAGATGAAGTGTTGGTAGGATGCGTAACGCTAAAGAATGCAGCTCCAGCCGATCGGCATTTAGGTTCTGATGAGATCTGCTCCTTCCAGACAGAATCCTTACACTCAGACCAGTCAAGTGTAGTTCTTGGTATAGTTCTTGAGAGTTGAGTCAAAGCTTGTAGGTGGACAGAACTCACACCATTCAGAAGGTTGCGTTGACTTGCCTGGTCAAGGGAAGAACTGCTCAGTGAGGTCAAACTGCATTGAGCATCAGCATCTACAAAGGAAGGCTTTTTCAATTGCACGCTATCATTCACTTGATTGCTAGGGTCTCCGTGGATTGCATTGTCATCCAGATTAACTTGAGGAACTAGAGCCAGGTTTTTATAGTCACTTCGCAAGACAGTGGAAAGCGAGACCTGGGTGTTGACTGCTTCATCTTCAGGGGCAATGATCCTGACTGGACGCTTTGGTAAGACCTTCCCATCTGCATCAACCTTGAGTGGTTCTGATACTGTGCTTCTGAGAGCAGACTTCAGAGGAGGGGAGGAACTAAGAACAACGATGTCATCAAAAACCAGCTGCTTAGCACTGCTTCTATCGGTGACATCGTCTCCACTGGTTACCTTCTCTGGAGTCTTTGGGGCCATACGTTTGGTACGAGATGGCAAGTCTTCAAAGCCAGTGGTCCTATTTCTTCTCCTCCTTGCTGGTTTCTGAGGAGCTATGTTGGCTCGATTGGCACCTGTATAAATGAGAAGATTAATAGATATTAGATGATACCAACAACCAATCGTATGTCAAATCTATACCTTCTTCAGAATCCAGCATCGTTGAAATTACCCAACTGTAAATCAATATCGTACATACTCATCATACTCTGAAATAGTTCTTATAAGTTCTTGACAAAGTATATTGGAGACACAACACGTTCACAATAACGTTTCGGAAACAAGTTGGACCCGTGAAACTTACCACAGGTATACATAATTCTTTTCCAACTTCCCCAATGTGAAAAGCAATTAGTAAGAAACATTCTCTTTTTATCCCTTACAATCAGCGCAATGACAAATGAGATACTACCCATCAAACAACACTGATAGTATATGTATGAAAACTGTGTTCATAATTTAGAAATCTAATTTTGTTAGTACATTTCCCCCTCAATGATCAACTCCTGATAGATAGGACTTGCTGATAATGAATTGAGGCCTAACACTTCACAAATAAATCCTGTAAATTAAGAATTTGGCAAGGTTTTTTGATGTGTGGGACTGGGGGCCCTATCAAAATGAAGAAATGAAGTAATAAATGGTTTAATGAACTCTTGAATTTATATGGATCTAATCCCTGTAGTTATGAGATGATAAGTTGCAGATGTATCTGAAAATACACACAGGGGCATAAGGATCAGATGGAAATCTCAATCACTTTTCAAACATCTTGCCACAGTCAAGGTAAGGGATTATCTGTAGTGGTCTGTATAACACTCTAAATATTTAAAGATACATGTATGTGTCTTTACCACAAAGTCTTCCCCATGTACCCACATGTATAACAAACATGATTAAGTTTCAAGAAATATCAAAGACAAATAAAAAAATTAAAAAAAAGAATAAAAGGAATGTATTTGCAGTATTGCAGTATATTTATAAAGTCAAGTTCTAGGCAAGCTGATCCTCTCTTTTGTTTTGTTTGTTTGTTTGTTTTTGTTTTTTATTTATGTTATGCTCATGAACAAAATTACAATTGAATCTAAAAGTGAATAAAAAAGAAGAAAATTTTGTTTTCATGCATACAATATAACCTCAAGACTACATTTCAGATTTGCATTAAAAGCATTGATTAAAATTATTGAAATATTCTACTAAATTCCCCTACTGTCTAAACATATAAATCAAGGGCACTTTTCAATTAGAATAATTGGTCTATACTTTAATTGCTTGGTCAGCCATCATAATATTATTCATGCACCTAGTATTTGAAGAAAAAAAAAGAAGATTATATGCATTGCATTATGTCAAAAGGTCATATTAGCGTAATTACAGGAGTGCATAACATTTAAAGGTAATTGTTTCTTTTTACAAACATATTTCCTGTTCCAACTCATTTTGATTTGCTACCTTGAACCTTATAAGGCACAAGCCTGTACTTCATATGAGTCCTTCAATTTATCTCACAATATCTATTACAGCTCTTCTTCAATCATACAATCATTAGGTGGTGCTGCATTAGCTCGATCTATTTTGAATAGCGCGCTATTTGTGATCTGATGAATTAGCCCAATCAGAGGAGATCTGGCTTTGTGGTCAAGTAGCGCGCTAATTTGGAGGAAATCCCAGCCCTAGTCATCGTAGGCTTGAAAAAAAAAACTCAAGCTGGTTTGCGGTTTTAGCACGAAAAATCGCTCTATTTTGCGCGGTGCTGCACTAACTAGAGATAAATCCAAAATCGTGCACTTGTGCGTGTATATATGCTAGCAGCAGTTACCAGTTACGCAATATATAAATGTACCAGGCTTGTTTGTTCAAGGTCAGGTCAGGTCGTTAATGCGAAAGTTTAAAATGCTTGAGCTAGTGCAGGACGGGTTTCTTATTTGTTTGCCGATCCACCAATTATCATGCTATGTTTTAGCTCGAGCTAGTGCAGCAGCGCCTATTTAATCGTTTCTCTACAGTTAAAGTATCCTTGGTACTTCAGCACTGATAAGAACACCTAACAGTATGCTGGCAAACTTGACAAGGCCTCTGGGAAGTGATTCACAAAGCCTTGTCAACTGACTCAGAAACTTGTCAAGAAAGAATTATCACAATGTCATTCAATAAAATAGGATTTGTTTCATTAGGTATCATACAAATGTCAACCCATTTCCAGCCAAGTCTGTCCAGGGACAGAGTCTTCGGGTATAATGACAATTAGATTTCATGCAAACAACTTGTTTCTATTATAGTAACAAATCCTTTCATGAACATGTACATCATTTCGGATTAGTCATTATAGTAATGGTTGTATCTCATTTCGGGGAAACAGGTTTGAGACAGTTTTGAAACTTGTAACAGAGACGTCTCCTGAGTCCCTGCGATGTTTCGTGAGTTTCTTCCGTCTCGGAACCGGATTTGGGACTACATTGAGACGGTTTTGAGATTCCTGAAACTCATGAAACGTCTCCACGACAAGTTTCGAAACAGTCTCAAAACTGTTTCAATACCGTCTCAAAGTAGTCCCAAATCCATCTCCGCGAAGCGAGATACCACCATTAACCAATGCCCAAAACAGAACTGTGAATGCCACTGTATGAATAAAAGCCCATTAATAGAGGGCTAACAAGGGTTTTATACACTATTAGTACATACTAACATCTTTCTGCCGGCAGAGGGATACTAAAATCTTTAAAAATAACATTTTTAAGTGTACTCCTAAACATTATTAATGAAAGAAATAACTTGTCATGTTGGCCTATGCCTATATTGTATATTAGTGTCTTGAATAAAAGTACATTCAAATTGAAAGTACTGGAAAACCAACTAAAATATCAATATAAACAAATTATCAATTTTTGAGGTGATAAGGCAACTCATCATCATCTGCTTAAAGGTATTTGATCTGAAATCAACAGAGTGCTCTACATCTGTAATTCTTAGATTCAAATCTTGAACTGACAGCTACTTTGAAGTATCATTTATGAGATCAGTTTGCATTGATTTGTAAATGTCATGTCAAATCAAATATCCTTTGGTCACATTTTGAAATGAAACCTGATGTCAAAACACAAATGGGGAAATCAGCTCATAATATCAAACTGGACGCCGGTTTAGTCAGGGGATAAATGTAGAATTAGCAAGAGCAAAGGTATTAAAACAAGAGATTAAATTAAGAAGGAGTGAGAAAAGTGATATATTTGAATGATTTACAGTTTATATATGGCATCATACTCAATAAAGCTACTTCAAAAGGGTTTACAATGTATCATGACAATACATGGAAATGATGCTTTAAGTACAAATTGATGATGCAATTATTATAAAGCAATTACTAGTATGTGGAGTGCCAAGTTGTTTCATCCCAACCCAACCCTGAATGAATGTCATTTCACTCTTGGCTAACCTTGTTAACTATTAGTTGTCAGTGTCAATTACTTTGACAAATTAATGATCTGTTATTACCTATTCAAAAAAAGAATTACATGTATAAAGCAAATTAGATTTCTCTTTATTCAATTGGATTTTTATTGGCTTTATTTCATATTTATTTTGATGTGTCACCACTTCAAAGGATTTGGATTACTAAAAGTAGATAAATGCAGCAGGTGCATTTAGAGTATAAATGTATCCACGGACGTAGACATGCATTAATTTCTTTTGTTTAATACTGGGGATGATCTATTCATCATCCCCCCCCCCCTGTAGTGCCTTCAGCTCTACGCCTGTGAATGTATCAAAAAAGTGCTATATAGCCTTATATTGGGGGAAATTGTTAAGAAATAGAAAAAATCTAGTGTTTTAGCCTCACTGTGTAAATTCAGTCATACTTCAAAACTTAAAAGTTTCATTTGAATATTTTGAATGAAATGTTTCTTGTTTGGTTAAACTTACATTCAAGCAAAGGTACATTTATGTTGGCCTACATGTACATATACATGTTATTGCATGTATATGGTAATACAACATTTTAAATCCCTTGTCAACATCTTCCAAAACGAAGGCTTAGAGAGATAACATGATATAATTATATAAGGTATATCCACCCCCTTAAAACAACTGTCAATGAGATTAAACCTGATACACAATAGCTATGTTCACACGGGACCATCGGGATTGTATCCCTAAGAGTTTAAACCCCGACGGCTTGTTCTCGAGTCGGGTTCACACGGTGTGCTTATCCTCGAGGATAAGTGAGAGGCTCAATGGCTGGAAGTACAAATTGTATGTAGCTTGTGCTATTTGCTTCCCCGTACTATTCGGCTATGTCGCTTGACTGAACCGGAAGTTTAACCATTACAAGAGGTCACTCTTATCCTCAAGAACACTAACTCCAAGTTAAAATCCTGCCCACACGGTCAAACGCACGATCGGAGACCACCCACCGCTTGGAGTTTCGAGCCTTAACCCTAATCTGTCGAGAACATAAACCCGGACTTATCCTCGAGAACATAAACACCAAGTTCGTTCACACGGGCTTCAACTCCAAGTTATTAACTCCAAGTTGTCCTCGAGAACATAGTCCTCGAGGACAACTTGGAGTTAAGGCTTGTCGTGTGAACGATACTTTTAATTCAGGGTTTAGGACACACTACTATGACCCTGGCTAACTGAGTATCTCAAGGCTTGTAAACAAATCTATCTTCTTGCCCTTGAGATCAACATAATATTGTACAAATGTTCAATGTACTTTGGACGTCAAAACAATTCAAATTGAATAACATACTGCCATGAAGCTAAAACAGTAACAGTTGTAATTGTTTCCATTAAATAATACCTTTGATGATATAAATTGTTTTATCCTAGTTGGATTTCTAACAAATGTTACCACTTGGGGTTCTTTTCAGAACTGAAAATGTTATATTTACAAATTTTCCTACTGTGTGTAATTGTTCTGTATGTAGTGTTCATATCTTTGAGACATATGTAGTCCTAAGTCACAAAAAAAAAATGTTCAGTACAAACATATGTATTGACCTTTGCTTGCACCAGATTATTTGACAGATTTCAAATACCTTATTCCTTTATTTACTTTACATGAAAAACATATTCATATCACACCTCTCAACTGTTATACCGCATTTACATTGTGACTCGGCTCTCGTGTCGAATCCTCAGGAAGGGTTCGACACTGCAAAGAGTGAACCTGTGATCGTGTTTATACATAACAAAAAAGGCGAGTTCAACACGGCTCCCAGATCATGACTGGAAGTAAAGGGACGTCATTAATGTGGGTTATGATGTATAGCCAAATTCCAAATCTGACCTCAAGGTCATCAACTTCGACACGGCTTTCTGTTTACACACAGACAAATTGCTGTGTCGAACCCGCCTACCGGATCAAAACCTACGATTTTGGCGGAGCAAAAAAGGCGTGTCGAACCCGGGTCACGGATCACACTGATCCCGTTTACATGACATAAAATTGCCGTGTCGAACCCGCGACCCGAGTCACAGTGTAAACGAGTTGAGTTATCCGAGGCTGTTTGTTTATATGGAGACAGGGAGTGTTCTGTTGAGTTAGAGGTGTCCTACTCATGACCATGTACATAAATGTAATTGACTCACTCTCATTGTGTCTCTTCTTTTTTATTTTTTTATTTTTTGCTCTCCCACAGACACCAACAGATCAATAAAAAATATCAACCTCTTCCATATTGTGTGTACATCTTATCAAGGTTGTGGCTTTCTATTATAGTCTATTGTGTGTGATGTTTTTGTTATGGTACAAAAAGTATTTGTTGAGATGAGTATTGGTTATCATCAAGGCTCCGGTTTCTAGTGTTGTAATATGTAGGACAAGGTTTACATATTGGGATTTTTTTTTTTTTCCATTTATCTACCAAAAGAGACTTCACCTAATCTGATTTTTTTTTAAAAGAGGTCATTATTATTAATCTATACATGTAAATGCAGCACTTACATTTCATTTTTGTCTTTATCATAATTCCTATACTAGCCTTCTGCTGTAGTTGGAAAGGTGAAAAAAATAATCAACTTTCCAAAAAAATTATTTCAATGAGCACTTTACATGAAGAATACAGTAAAGAGTGCAGTGTAAATGATTGCTCTACTGCCCCATCAATAGCCATAATATGACCAAAATATAAAAAAATAATACTAATAAAAAAAAAAAAAAATGAAATGTAGGGTCCAAACAATGTACATGTAGGGGGCCTATATGAAGTCCTACATGTATGTCATGTAAAAACATTTACATGTGCATGTATTTCTGGGTGCAGTGTATAATTTCAGCGTTAATTAAAAATCCTTACACCATGTATACAACGATTTTCATTAATTAACCTTCGAAATAGTTTCTTCCACAATTCAAGCTCACTACCAGTACAGTAGTTCTCCTTGAAGAGATTTTTTTTTTCTTCAAATTTTCTAGAGAAAGGTGAGCTTTCCCCGAGGCAGTTTTGAATTCCAGAGGACTTAACTTGATCTTTGTTGCCATTAATTTTATTTCTGTTCAATAACAATCTCCATGACAACTTTTTATGCTTTCATTTTTGATAAGCTCAATCCTGAAACCATGAAATTACCCATGTTTACTTTCACCACATTAGTACTTCAGAGCGTAACAGTACAAAGACCTCAGCTACCAATTCCCACCAAACCCCTTCCATTCACAGTCCACTTGATTCAAAACATGTTTATTTTCACAAGGTCTTTAGATCCCCCACCACCACCTCAAAACCTGAAATATCATTGCCTAAAATGTCCAGAAGTGAGTCAGGTCAAACAATATACCTCTTCAATACCTCTGATTCAATATGCATTCCACACTTTTTGTGATAAATGGCCAAGCTCAAGTTCAGGCAAACAGCGGAAAACCTTTGTGGGAAAACCTTTGTGGAAAGTTGACACAATATGTATTGAATGGGGATTTGTAGGTTTTTTGCTATGAATTTCATGAACACAATGCAGACCTGGGTATGAAATTATTAGACTGAATGAATGGAAATGATACAGTCATATAGGGTTGGGTATTATTCAAGTGTTCAATTTATAAACATGTAAATATAATATGATAGTTCTTTAAGTATTCATTCTTATATACTTGGAGGCTTGAACCACTTATAACAAAATTTAGTTAAATCTTGCGTGATAATCATGTACAACATTTTATGCCTAAACTATAAATTGCATAAAATTCAACGGTCGTGTACATTAAGCCTTCTTAAATTTTTGCAAAGGTTTTACTTTTGTGAATTTCACTATTTAGTACCTGTTAAATTTTCCCCTTACTTAAATAAAGCTATTCTTAATACTGGAAACATCACAACAATCGCATAAGTAAGCCCTTATGAATTTCAACACAACCAATATCAAGAAAATATGTGTATGCTAAAATATTCCAAAATTCCCCTTTTCAAATCATTATTCAGATCATCTCAGATAAGAGCATACACTTTTTCAAAAATAACATGCATTTTTTCTGATTTAATTTAATTTAAGTTTAAAAAAAATACAAGTTCTAAAAGAATGTTAGCTTGATGCCTTATTAAAAAAGAGGGGTAATATTCTTGAAGTTGGCGCCCCTATGCCCGCTCCCAGGTTCCTGTTCCTCCCACTCCCAGTCTCCAGTTTTCAACATGAGTAATACATCAAGATTGAGATGAGGTAAACAGGAGGAAAACCTGTTATATCAAATTCACAATCGGTTGAAGAAAGACTTTTTTTAAGCAGACATCTGGAAAATGTAATACCAAGTGCAAACTAAATAAGGTGAAGGGGCATGTTTTCTATGAATATAAACAAGCTCCGTTTTGTATGCATGCAGCTTTAAGCTATGTTTAAATGTGCATCGGAATAAGTATCAGATCTCCATATAAGTATTATGTACTTTCCAGATAAATAAAATATGAGTAGACATGCAAATATAATGCAATGTAACTGAGTTCATAACATCTATAACTCACACTGATATTTGATACAGTATGGTGTTACAATGAGCAGGATGCTTACTATTAAAATTAAAAGATTACTTACCCAAATTTTCATACAAGTGTTTTTCATCCTCCTCCTCCTTCTTCCTTCGGCTTGTTGGGGACAGGGAGTAGGATTTCTGGAGTAAGACTGGTTCCTCACTGTTGTCTTCATCCTGATGGCCTGGTAGTGGTGTAGGTGGTTTGGGTGCTCTACGTTTCCCTGCCTTACCAGATAAGTCATCATCTTCACTTTCCACCAGGCTATTCCTGTTGTTGGTGGTGGTAGTGGTAGAGGCTTTGGGTATGGTGGTAGTATTAGGAGTGGCAGGTGACAAAGCATTGGTAGTAGCTTGGGATGCCCGTTTGATTGCCACCGTTGGTTCTCCTCTGTATGCATTGATGACTTCCAGGCGCTCCAGGGAGTTCCGAGGATTGGGGTCGTTCACTACAGGAGTAGCAGGGGCAGTAGAAGCAGAGAAAGAACTCACGAGCCATTTCTCAACCTCCTCTGCGTTGAATTTTCTTTCCGGGCTACCAGAATCATTGCGTTTCTTATTCCTCTTCCAAGGCAACTTGGACCGCTTGGACTTTGTGGTAACTGCAGGTGCATCCTGTGTAGCTGTTGTATTAGGGAGGTTAAGAGGCTGGGGTCTATTCAGAGGAGGTGGAGGAGAGGCTACTCGTCTCATGGGCGGGGCACCAGTGTGATTCTCTTTGTTGGAGACCTCCTTCTGTTTCTCTCTGCTCATGGGTGACAGCTCCCTTCGGCCGGTCGGAGAAAACTCCCTCAGCCTAGCTCGAAAATTGCTCTCTTTTTTAACTGGGGTTGCCTTTCTAGATTCATGTTGATTTCTAAGTGGAGACATATCTCTGTGTCTTGTGGGGGACCTTTCTCTTCGTACTTCATCACTTCTCCCTGAGCTGCCACTGATGCGGGTTTCTACCTTAGACTTGTCATTATTGGATGCCTGCGGATATGACGTCCTGTCGTTGTCATCTGATAGGTCTGATGAACTTCTATCTACTGATTTTTTATTCTCCTTTTTGTTTTGTGGAGGAGGGGGTGGGGAACGATTAGGCAAGCTATCAAGCCTATCGTCCCTTTCTCTACCAAAGTGCTGATCGGTGAGTTCCATCGATGGGGGACGTGGAGCTACCCTTTTGAGTCTGGTACGGCTAAAGTCAGGAACATCCTGGTCCTTCCTATTTGAAACATCGGGCAATTCCTCTTCCAAACATGGATGAGTTTTTGATCTTGATCGAGATGGTCTTCTAGATTCTTGTAATGTTTCATTGCTCAGTGATACCCTCTTTGATTCAAGTAGATTTTGGGCATCTTCATTTTGAACAGTTTCATCTTCCTTCAGAGCAGTAGTTTCCTTCACATTAGATTTCTCTTTTGGCTGTAGATAATCAATGCTTTGATCAGGAACCTTGTTGCACATGAGCATCAATTAAATCACTGCTTTCTTTATTACTACTCCATGCAGTGTTCTCATATGCCTTGGGCATAATGAATATAGGAACCTTGTATTGTCCAGAATTTCGCTTCTTCTTCCTATTATCAGGAGGCTGTTCATCGTGAAGAATGATGGGGTATGGCGGTGTATTTCTTATTGTTCTGTGCAGGGGGTGTTTCTTGCTTTGGTCCGTCACTGGAATCACTGGACTACCTGAATCATTGATACCGGAGTCTGTGTGGAACTGAGATGCTGAATAGATGCCATCCACAAGGGCCACACTTCTCCTTGGAAAGTGAGCCGTTGGATCCATGGAGGTACTAGCTCCACCATCCTCCTGCTGGATCAATCCCACACCTTCATCCAATTCATGCGACATTCTCCCACTACTTGATGAAGTATGAGCACTATTAACTGACGAGTCGGATTTCCTGCTTGATTTCTTGGACTGATTATCATGCAAATCTACAACCCTATAAGGATTTGTTTTCACCGAAGGAGACTGAGGGCCTGTACCATCCTCCATCTCAGCACTACCATTGCCTATTCTGTCTCGCTCATAGTGATGAGATATTTCCCCCGTCTGTGAAAGAGTCGTCACACAATCAGCAATATGTCCATATCGGGGTGCCAAATCCTGTTGCTCATCACTGCCACCACGTTTCTGGGGAGACGTGACCGGAGACTTGCCAAAATAACAATCTGAGCTGAGCTGACTGTTTCTCACCGCTACATTCTCTGTCTCCATGTCATTCATGTTATCATTTGTTGACGTGCTGACATTTATCAAAATTTCATCATTCGTAGATGGTATAAAATCTCCGGATCGGATGTCTGTCTTTTGTGTTTTGTGAGTGGCTTTATGGATGGCCTCGACTTTCCCACAGTCTTGGAAGGGTTTCATGCCCCGTCATCGTAGCCTGGGGGTTCATGACTAGATTCATGGGCAGCTTTGATTTTGAATCCACTAACTTCTGAAGCTCCTCGACACTAGCGTCAGTCCCAACTACAATCGGCAAGTCAGGTAGATTTGGGAGTAGCTCCTCTGTCTCGATCACAGAATGGTTGTTGTTATTGCTACTATGAACCTCTGTGGATGAATTGAGCCCCATGCTCTGGATATGTCTAAGATTCTTGGCGACTTTCACAAACTCCGGGAGCTCTGGATCATGGCGGTTCCTGTCTCTGGTCTTAGGTGGGCTTCCTGCCTTCTGCACCGGGCGCAGCGCTCGTCTGAACTGCTCACTATAACTTCCACTAAGTTCTAAATCACTGTCTGCCGAGGTGTTACTCGGGTAGAAGTTGCCATTTGTCTCCACTTCTTGCTTATCACCAAGCACATTGATGTTAACACTTCCATTCTCTGAACTTAATTCAGCGCTCTTTATCCCAGCTTGTGTTGTTTCATTTCTGGATGCTACTTTGTTGTCCAAACCAGACAAGGTTTCAGCTTCAAAAGGAATGTTCAATGCCAGGGCTTTCTTGGTGGGTTTGCTCGTCACATCACGCTTTGCATTGTGGGGTACCGATTCTTTAGTTCTCTCTTTAACCCTCTTCCTGTTATTCCTCTCAGCCTGTCTCTCATCCCGCCCTTTCACATCCTTCTGCAGGTTATTCTGGTTACGAATGATGACTTTAGGAATGTCGTACTTCTTGTTTGCGGCCTTCCCATCATTCTCTTGTGCCTTGTTGATATTGTTGTCAAGGGCAAGAATCTTTGCAGACTCCATCTTGTCTTCCACTTTCTCTACATGAGCTGACTTGGCCTCAAAGCAATGGACACAGAGATGGCCCTTGAAACGATGCTGTTCAAAGAATGAACAAGCTGCATTGGTAGCTTTCTGTTCTTCCAACATCTCACCAAATGAAAGCAGCTCCCTGATGATAAAATCTTGCAAGGCACCTTAGATGTAAGTCCTCATGATTGGTTTATAAAGTCATCCATCAGTCTGTAAGACCTGCACAAAAGAGAAAATAGAGGTAAAAAAAAACAACAATATTAGTTTCATGCCTCAGCGAGAAGTTAACAACAAATTAAATATGCTTTAAAATTTACAACAAAAAATCTTCTTCACTCTGACTAGAATCCATTGGAGTAAACCTTTAAATCTCATGTGGCAGATTCCATCAAACAATATACACAGAGCCAACTTTAAAACATATTGTTACGTTTTTGAGACATGATTCTTCTTTGCACAAATTTATGTAGTTAACAATTACCATCTTTATTTTATCAAGGTAGCATGGCTCATTATAGCACAAGATATGAGATATTCTCTACTTCACTCCAAAAGTATAGACTCTCTTCTAGTTCATTCTACTTTTTAAATATAAGTAACACTAAAGTATAAGCAAAATGTGACTGGGCTACAACTACCATCAAATCTCATTCACACAAAAATTAACAAGTACAACAATTGATAAAATGAGCAATGCATCTAATCCAAGATGATTGCTACTATAGCCAACGGTTACCGAGAAATGAATAGTGAAAT
Source organism: Paracentrotus lividus (assembly GCA_940671915.1). Lineage (NCBI taxonomy): Eukaryota > Metazoa > Echinodermata > Echinoidea > Camarodonta > Echinidae > Paracentrotus > Paracentrotus lividus. The sequence continues at coordinate 10,257,448 of CALNVZ010002100.1, forward strand.
AAGGGATAATCCCAGTAAAAAAAAATCTTAGGGGCAGGACACAAACAAAAAGTGACAAGAACAATTGAATAACCCATGGGAAATGTAAACAAATCTCAAATACTGGTAGTATTGAACCCATGGTCAATCACAGAGTACATTAATGTGTGAATTAAAACTCATTGGAACAATAAACAGGATAAACTTTAAAGAGAGTTACCATAATGTCTAGGATGGGATAATGACACAATACATCCAGTACATTGACAACAGAAGGGGAAAAATGCTGGGGCAGGGAGTAAAGTCTAATTTTTGTAAAAACTAACTTTTCTCTTTAAAATATATGCATCAAAATTACAAAATATATATCGTTTAAGAGCTCCCATGAATAAATGTTTGAGCATCATAATACGCAGACACTTGAAACAAAACAAATCAACCAACCCTAAAAAAAATAATAATACATGTAATTGAAAAATAATAATAAATGAAATAAAAATGGTGGAGATTTGCTTTTGTCAAAACAACTACTCCATGAAGAAGAAGAAAAAAGAGATGTATTCTAGATCGAATACCACAGAAGGGCCTGATCCACAAAGGGTAATCCAAATTTAGCCAGAGCAATCCTCTTTGAAGAAAACCATAATATATTTCTAAGCTACAAGCATTGAGGGAGAAATCCATTCCAGTTCCAATCAGACTTCATGGCAACCATAGGCTATCATCACTTATCATATCCTGACCTGCATTCAGGTTCAACTACTATGCCTGCCTGTACCATGTCAAGAATGAATATTGCTAACTTAAAGGGGACCAATACCCAGGGAAATAATCACTTTTATACATGTATGAAAGAGCTTTACTTACTGCAAAATATGTCATTGGAAAATATATTTCACACAACATTATGTTGAGCTCAGAAGGAGGTAAGATGTATTTTGAAAGAAAATGGGGATAATCTGAAAATATGTGTACAAAACAAATGGAGAGTTGTCCATAAAATCAGCCATTTTGAAGCCAATGTTGCCAATATGAGGATCCCCATAGACGGTACAATGAGACTTTTCAAACTTCCATAACTCTCTTATTTTATAACTGATTTTGATGCAACTTTTTTTTAAATTGCTCCTCTCATTATGTTCTTTCCTATAAAAGTGAGTATTCTCTTTGGTGTTGGTTTCCTCTAAAAGAAGACCACACGAGGGTTATATTTTGGGGAAATAGGTTCAAAACATGTTAACTAAAACATCCTAACTTCAAAGTAGATTGAATTTTGTTTTAAAAGAAATTCTTCTCGATTCAAAATCATCAAAAACAATTCAAGTTAAAAAATAGCAATGAAGTCCAAGAAAAACTTTAGAAAATAAATACTTATATAGAGAGAGAACTCTGTCAAATTCCAGAAAATATTTTAACATTTCCTACATTTATGCAGAATGTAGAAATGTACTTGATAATTATGTACTTCAAATGTGAAGACTCCAAGAATAAATATATTAATATTATTGCAATTCAAAAGAGGGGACCTACTTGAGTATATTTTGAAGAGAGGATGTTGATAATTACCAAAGAATAAGCTCTTAATAAAAAGTAATCCTTCAAAGAATGTTTTTTAATAATTCTTACGTACACTCAGCACAGGCTTTCATGAACACTATTAAAATTGCTTTGTAAACTCAAACAATACACACACACAAAAACAAAATTCAAACAGTCCATTCAATTTAACTGATAGTTTCCTTTTTTTAAAATAGTCAGATTCCAAACAAAGAACAATGATGCAAAGGTATATTTTTTAACTGCAGTAGAGAAGTTATAAACTTCAACTTCAGAATAATTGTATCCTTTACCTCAACACTAAAGCTATCCATGTACAGTATGTTCCATTTCCACCACAAACTCCCAAGCAAAGGTCTTCCTCTCCCTAAGATATTATTCCTTCTCTACTTGGTGGTTACTAAATCCAAAATAATCACAAATCCAGGAACTGGCGGTATATAAACCACACACCAATACAACAAAAAGTTTGCTCAGCTGTCCTATATGCATCTCGGCAAGTGAGGGCAGTAGACAAATTAGTCCAATTTATGATCAAGAGCTCAGCTCAATAACTGAATCTTGTGTTCTTGGATGATGTAAATGCATGTAGTAAATTTCCATTATAATCAGATTAATATCAAAAATTATTTGTACTTGAAGAGCGAAATGGATTTACAAGTAAACACACACTAATCTTTTATTACCATTAATCTACTCAAGAGTAGAAAGTTGCATACCTTCTGCCCAACCTGGTGTATAATGCCTTTTCAGTGAGATCTACGAGCATGAAACTTGTGCAATGTCAATTTAGGTACGTACATGTACCGGTAGGCTACATTCCCAAAACCTGCATAATCGATTTGAAAACACAGTTGAGATATGCGCTGAAATATAAACTTAGATAGACCCTAAATCTTTCTCTTTAAATTCAAAACTTTGAAAGGGCCCAGAAATTGGCGAACTCTGCTAAAAACCACCTACTTAATGTCTAAAACAGTAAAAACTAGATAATTGGTGAGGCAACAAGTTAAACATTTCCTATCATTAAGTACAGTAGCCTAGACAGCATTTTATTATATGCACATGGTATCCAATAAGAAATTTATATATCAATTGCTACTACTGTGTTCTGCAAAATATGATGCAAGAAAGTCTTCCAAAGATGATAATTTTTACAATGATTGGAATGTCATAAGTGCCATACATTTCAAAAGATTTTCTGCCAACACCCACATATTTGTGAACTCCAGAAATAAGATGAAGAATGGGCTGCTGATTGGGAGCCCATAAATCTAGGGAGAGGCATAAACAACAATGCACTTTCCATGACCTCTCACCTCACATGACCTCTATCAGTTACCTTGTATGTTTGTCTAAAGGTTTAGGGCATTACCCATTGGAGTGCCAAAAACTTTCACTTTCCCCAGGGATTTAAATACAGAGCTATTATTGGGTGCTGCATCACCAGCTTGAACTTGAACGAGGTTGGTACAGTATCAAACTTTATCATGTTCTTGACAGAGTTAAGTTGCATACATGCATGTACACATCTGTCACTGAGCAATTTTTCACTATATTTTACATTTAATCCTTTGCCTGGAATCAGCAGATCCTACACAATAACTAGATGAATAAAGATTAGAATATCAAGAGGTGTAAAGGTGAAATAAAACCAAAAAAAAACATATTCTAAGATCCATAATTTAGTCTACATGTAGGCCCTACAAGTTTCTAAAATTACAGAGACAGACATGTAGGAAGAATTGGAAGTGAAAAGAAGACACTTTCAAAATTATGACAACTTGTATTTAACTCCAACAATTATTCAATAAAAATGAATTATATTGCATTGTATTCTGACTCATTGACCGCAAATAACACCATTCATTCTAACCTGGGAGATCTTAGTTTATAGGCACAGACCCTGATCAATCAAAACTCCCTAATAAAGTAGGAGTCTAAATACACATACTTCAAACTCAAAGGCCATGTAGCATAGCTGGTTGCTCTGTTGGCAAAGCCAGATAATAACAATGTTTGATAATTTGACTAGGATCAAGGATGTTTATGAAAATCTGTTCGAAGGTGTAAACTTAGAGTCTGCATATAAAGACTAGAGATTTGTTGCCCAGGTGAAACCGAATGCAGTAGGAAAGATATGCTCAAATGAACACAAGTTTAGAGTAAAGCAAGACTGCTAGTGGACAATGAACTTGTTGAAGGTTTTTTATTTACCCTGCAAGTACATGTATAGTTATCAATACAAGGTACTGTCAATATGGTACAGGTATTGTATTTTTGTATTAAATAGACCCTTTAACTGACATTACAACACTCAACAAACTACAGTATTGGAAGTAGCCAGTCAGATCAACAATGGGATTTTCCCTCAATATCACCAGCTTCCTTTCAGCAATTTCCAACAAATGACCTTCAAATTAACCCCAATGAAAAAATAAAAGGTGTTATTGAAATTTGTCCTTGTTTTATGATACACAATATATTGTACAATATCTCCTTGGTTGTACAATGTAAATGTACAACAGGATGCTAACAAGGTAGATCAAAAGTCCATGAGATTGTAAACAAACTATTTTATGGATGTGTCTTCAAGAGATTAAAATGAATAAACATCCTTCTCCAGAAGAAAAGCAACATCATGAGCATAGAAACACCAAGAGGTCATAATCCAACATAAAAATATTTCACTTGTACATTTCCCTATTGAGAGACTTGAAATCTTACATACAGAATTCTTTGCTGAATTATCAACCTGCACAATATAATTTTGTTTGATCAAACATGAAATCTACTTGTAGAGTATATTTTTTTGCATGTAGGGCCTACATGTATGGAACCATGGCATACGTATCCCTTCTATTATAGTTTTATTAATGATGTGCAATTTATTATAAATGTGCAGTCTAATGCGATTGTAATACACCTGTATTTGTGCAAAGATTTGTCACCATAATGTTTAATGACGCCACTATTTGCTAAATACTTAGGCAAGTCAAAAATCCACCCAGTAGATGTCTCCTCCTCTAACTGTGTATGTGCGTGATCACAAATATTTTTAGAAAAGAAAACTATCAGCCAATGTGAATTGTTTACATTATAGATATATTGACTGCTTTGAGGGGCATGGCGTTTTCTAGACTGCTCAAGGGAAATTCCGAATCTGCTATAACCCAAGACCGCAGGTCGCGGGTTATTGGCAGATTCGGAAGTTCCCGAGAGCAGTCTAGAAACGACCATGTCCCGAAAATAAAAGCAGTCAATATATCGTTTATATGCCGAAAAACAAGGGGATCTAAAATTAACATACATGGTCTAATTTAGACTAACTTACTAAATTAGCAACCAAATCGCGCTGCAAGTTATGGTATCTGAAATCATCGCATCGCGCAAAGCAGCCTTATGCACGTAAACAAATGGGGATCGCACTATGCCCGTTGCTAAGGGGCATCCAGGGTGGCAACGGGCATAAATCCAAGTACTATTGACCAATGAGATGTTTTGGGGGCATAGTTGAAGACATGACCAAGCTCTTGACCAATCAGAGGACAGGATTATTCAACATTCTTAAAGTGAGGTATATAAAAACCATTATGGCCTACCACATATCATATAGGCCATATATTTCATTGAATGAGGCCATTTGTTATCATTTCCAAGGATATCTCCAATGATAATTCAAGACAAGATGAAAGAAAAAAACAAACAAAACATAAATACATGTACATGTATGATTGCCTACATGCAAAATATAAATACCTTATTATCTTTGATTTAAATTTGTAATTCAATTATTTGAACATACTTTGAACTACTGAGTCTGGACCCCAACATGAGAAATTTAGCTATCTATTATAACACACATTAATGATGTCCCTTTACTTCAGGTCATGATCTGGGAGGTGTGTTGAACTCGCCTTTTTTGTTGTGTATAAACACGATCACAGGATCACTTTTTTCCAGTGTTGAACCCTTCCTGAGAATTCAACACAGAGCCGTGAACACGGTAATATAGGCCCTAGGCCCTAAAATTTTCTCCCAACTACTTTCATGTATAGGGGCCCCTACATAATGCATTTGTGATATAATTCTTGTTGAACTACAATTATATCACTTGTCAGCCTACATTGTAGCTTACGGTAGTTCCAAGGTACATGTACATGTACATGGTTTTTAAAAAATTTGAGAGGGTTTTGTTTTTGACATCACTCATCCAGTGAACTCTTCAAGGATTAGAGACCTTCACGAGAGCAGTTAGCCAACTTCTAAAGAACTAATCACATTCTAATCATTGTTGTGTAAGTTTTCTTATTCTGGAGCACATCTTTCTTCCTTGGTTTACATTGAAGCACATGCTCTTGTTCTCTTAGTTTGATATTTACTCTATATTACCTTGATCTAATACAATTTTGTATCCTTTGAACCTCAAATCTAATTCACACAAAAATACATAGAAAACAGAGAGTGAGTTATGTACATGTTGTATATAGAGAACCATGTGCAGTGTACGACATAAACTGTGATTGAAGAGCTCCCAGAAAAAAAAAACAAGAAGAAAAATATATATTGTAGGCTAATATGTTAGCCTACAATATATATTTTTCTTCTCATATACATGTATTATTACATATCATGTTCCAGAAATCTCGCTTACATGTAGGCCTACGATTTAATTTACAGGTAGCAAAAAGTTCTAATGAGCATGCTAACTGACACTACATGTAGATGACCACAACTTCAAATAAAATGCCGTAATTATTCACAATTTGTATGACAATGTGGTAAAAACAACAAAAAACAACAAACCAAAACAATAAAAACATACATGCAGTTTTGCTTCGTCATGCTAAATGGCAGACAAATCTCTTGTCAATCTCACTGAGAGTTTAGTACATCAAAGAGAAAGCTTTAATACCTGAACAAAGAAACCTATCATGAAGCCCTCCATGCACTAGATTAGTGTAGACAGAGGGAAAAAGCAATATTATTGGCCGAGTGTTGAGTGTTATCATCGCTACACTGTGTATGGCAACCACTTTACTGTCCACTGACTGAATATCTGGGGTTACTTTAATCAGTATTTAATTGGGAAATTGGGAGGCTGATGAATAAAATTTCCCTTCCAAGTTCAGTTCTCATATTCCTGTGGTCTTCAGCTATGCATGTGTGCATAGGCTTTCGCATAAAAACTAAAATAAAAAATCAAGAAATCTCATGAAAAAGATAAATTAGTTGAAAGTGCCATATCAGCATAAGGGCAATAAAACCTTTAAATACTATGTAGATATGTATCGTGAAAGCTATGAACATGATTAATTTTAAACTACAAAACTCACTTTGACTTTATAGTCTAATCTACATGTACATGTACATGTATCTCAGAGGCCTTATTTACAATTTTGTATGAACATGATGCGTGACGTCAACAGCAAATCTGTTCTTTTTTTTTTCGTATTAATAATTGGGGGTGGGGATGGGTGGTGGGTAGGGAAAGGAGTGAGTTTGGGGTTTGTACATGTATGTAACAAAATGTAAGCTGCAGACAGCCTACATTTAATTACCCCCTAGTATAGCTGTTAAAAAGTAAAGTACACTAAATTCATATGCAAAAACAATGATCAGTGAGTAGGCCGTTCAAGTTAAATGCATGCATACCTCCATATACTAGTTCCACACTGTCTCTGCTTCATGCATGATTGACATGTGGATTTTGATCTTGCCTGTAGACAGTAAACAAACGAGTCTGACCAAGTACATGTTCATGTATGTATGATGGTGCAGGTATTGTTGGCCTATCCAAACATCATGCCACTCCTGACTGTCAGAAACAGAGTTGCCTTTGTCAATAATCATCAATATTAACATGATAACGAACTTGCACCCAGTAGGGAACCACCCTCAAAAGCAGTGCCCAAAGTACAAGGCCCTAAGCTACATATACCCTTTTCAGACTGCAGTTAAAATCCTTAACCCCAGGAAATACATGTAGGTGGTGCTAAGGGGGGGGGCCTTAGTACCACCTATTTCCCGGAGTTAAGCTTAGCACGCTTCGGTTTCAGACTGCGTTTTACCAAAGTAGGCTAGCACGGTAAATAGTACGGTACTATCTGGCCCTGCTAAAAAGCAGGGTTAGCCGGGTAATTGCGTAGTTAGCCGGGCAATTGCGGTGCTAAGAGTTGCAGTCTGAAACCAATCCGTGCTAAGGAAAAGCGGGGCTAAGCATTTAGCCAATCAATGAAAATGTGGTCATGAATATGCATAATTATTCATAAACTTGATAACAGAAGTACAGAGAAAAACAATGAATAACATAAGGAAAAAGAGAAAAACAATAAATAACATAAGAAAAAAGAGAAAAGCAATGAATAACATAAGGAAAGAAAGAAAAACAAAGAATAACATAAGGAAAAAGAGAAAATCAATGAATAACGTATAATGAAAGAGAGATAAAACAATGAATAACAAAAAAAGAGAGAGATAAAACAATGAATAACAAAAAAAAGAGAGATAAAATAATGAATAACATAAGGAAAGATAGAAAAACAATGAATAACATAAGGAAAGAGAGATAAAATAATAAATAACAAGGAAAGGTAGAAAAACAATGAATAACATAAGGAAAAAGAGAAAAAAACAATATACAGCATAAGGAAAGAGAGAAAAACAATGAATAAAATAAAGAAAAAGAGAAGAAAAAAAACCCAATGAATAACATAATGAAAGAGAGAAAAACAAGGAATAACATAAGGAAAAAGAGAAAAACAATGAATAACAAAAGGAAAGATAGAAAACATAGAATAACATAAGGAAAGAGTGAAAAACAATGAAGCACATGATGAAAGAGAATGAAATCATTAATATTCATAATCCAGCAAATAGTCTGGGGTTAAGGAATACCCAGTGTGAAAAGCATTGAATTTCTTAACCCCGGTTAAGCAAATAGTATGGGGTTAAGAAACACAGTCTGAAAGCAAATAAAAAGATAGTACGGGGTTAAGGATAGTGTGGGGTTAAGGATAGTACGGGGTTAAGAAATAGCAGTCTGAAAAGGGTAATATAGGACTACATAATTATAGTCTACCAATCT
>CALNVZ010002100.1:10266130-10320316 GCA_940671915.1 Paracentrotus lividus
TAACATAAGGAAAGAGTGAAAAACAATGAAGCACATGATGAAAGAGAATGAAATCATTAATATTCATAATCCAGCAAATAGTCTGGGGTTAAGGAATACCCAGTGTGAAAAGCATTGAATTTCTTAACCCCGGTTAAGCAAATAGTATGGGGTTAAGAAACACAGTCTGAAAGCAAATAAAAAGATAGTACGGGGTTAAGGATAGTGTGGGGTTAAGGATAGTACGGGGTTAAGAAATAGCAGTCTGAAAAGGGTAATATAGGACTACATAATTATAGTCTACCAATCTTTTTGGAAAGGAGGCAAGTAAAAGGAAGTAGGAATGAATATTCCTGATAGCAATTTAAGTCACCTAAGAAGTATGTAACATGATTGAACTTCCTTTGATGTCTTCCATTGCGATTGAGTTTGCATGAAAATAAAGTCCTTCATGATTGAATTGGTAACAATTCCTATGTTGATAATAAGCTGAATCCATATTTACATGTAGGCCTACAGGTATGCAAAATAAAGCTGCTGTCATGAATAAAAAAGAAATCAATATGTGTTGCAAATAAAAGATCTTTACGAAACATAGCTCACTGGTGCCTTGATTGAAGAGTTTAGTGATGACAAATCTTCTTAACTTATTTCATACAAATTAAAATTTTAAACTAAATACCAAAACTTGCTTCAACAAATCATCTTTGAATTGACAAGGAAATGGTTCCTTGGAGAAAAACATGTGTACAATAGGATAAAATGGTCAATGCACATTTCTAAGGCCCTTTGAGGGGAAATCATCTGCAAATTTTTGAAAGAATGATGAGGATGCAAAGGTACATGTAGGGACCTGATTATTATACAAGAAGGAAAAAAAAATACAAAACAAGATAAAGAGCACAGAACAAAGGTATTAAAAGAAGAGCAAGACTGACGGTGCCAGAGGTTGAAAAACAGTTCTCAACTTTCTACTTCTCATCATGACAAAGACCACTAAAGTCAGAGATCAAGGTACACACATAACCTCACTGTAAATATTGATGTCTGAAGACCAATCTATTGGTTTTTTCCTCCATCCCTCCTACTAAGAATTAACCCAATAATATTGAATTCTTCCTCGGAAAATACCACAATAACAAGATTACAAGACAAGAAAGGAAAATACAAGAGTCTGGCCCAGGCATGGGGTGACTCATGTTATTGTTATTTTAAACATCAAATTGTGGCTTATGATGAGAACTTTCCATAACCTCCTCTATGACTTCTATACTCCCTAGTGATTTAATCGCTTGTATTTAATTTTAGAATTGAGCAACAAATAAAAATTACACATACATGTATGTGATATATTGACCATCTGATGCTTAATTTTCTTAAAGTTTAAAATAAAAAAGAAAGGGAAAAAAGGAATATAGACCAATAATTACAAAGAACCTGATATACATGTAATTGTCTTAACAGTTTATTAGATCTTCCAAATTTCAAAGTCAACTGATAATAGTATCAAAATTCAATTTCATGGACGTGGTAGTCATAGTCATAATGCATCTTTGTTTGACTTTTTTTTACTGTTTCATGTTCTACATGTAAATGGCACTTTTGTGTTACGAGAGATTGATTGTGTGCCTAGGGAGGTGTCAGAGAGAACTTCCTGACTTACCCAAGACTCAAGAGTCCATGATTCCAAACAGTAGCAAATAAGGAGCATGCGTCATTTAATCCTTTCAATAGAGTTCAGAAGGGCTTGAAGTCCTCTTATTCTTATTCTCGTATATTACATCTAAAGCTTATTTAAAATCTCCTGTAATACAGCAATATATTTTGTTTGTTTCTTCATCCTCTTTTCCTGTTTACCAATTTGGAAAGGAGTTAGTTTCATTTTCTTCTTAATTCCTCGAGCTTATGCTTACTGATGGTCAGAGTAACAACCATAAAGTGCCCAGGTCGTTTCCCTGAAGAAGACACAATTGAAATCGCCAATATTGTGGGGGAGTGCATAGGCTGTGATGTTTGAATATGCAACTGTGATTCTGAAAATGGGAAATTGTTGATGCTGATTGTCAGGAATTTCACAAACTTGTATCCCTTTGTGAAAACCAGTGCTCCCACCAGCCCCCCCCCCCCAAAAAAAAAAAAGAAGAAGAAAATGATAAATGTCACAGAATCTACTATTAACATGAAAATTGTTGGAGGGTCTACTCTTGTTGCTATATGTATATGAAGGTCCCTGATGAAATTATATTTATCCCATAGGTACCTTGAAAAAAAAAATTAATGAAGGGAAGTACAGACACCCTGTTTTCATATGTACAGATTTGTTTAAAAAATTGATTTAAGGATGTATATTTACATATTCAAATATTGGCCAATTTTGGGTTAAATTTTCTTTTGAATGAACACAATACTTATCATATGCCAGGGAAATTTGAAGTCTGAAATAGTTGCAAAGGTAGATCTACTTTTACTATGTATTTCTAAATCTAATTTATTAATTTTTTTAGCAATTGGATACATCTGAAGACATTGCTCCATGTATTGTCTTAAAAATGTATCCATGCATGTGTTCATCAATTTCTTGTTGAATTTATCCTCTTCCCCACCCCCATAAATCATTTTCTGACATGTGCCCTTCTCCAATTCAAATCATTCAACTTCTTTGTTACTACATGTAGTAACTATGATTCTACATCGAGAATTGGATCAATTCAATGACAATAGATTTCTATCCTGATCAAAATCATTAAAAAGGGCTGTCATATACCCTAAGTCTGTTACAACTTTTCTCAGGACTGTTGCTGTTTTCCTCCCTCAAGTTCTCTGAAAGGAGATCTCACAAGTGCATTTAATAGCATTATTTTCATTGACATATCATGAACTCACTGTCAGGTGCCCGACCTTCCTCAAGAGAATAACAACTACTTCTTAGGCTGTTCAAGGAGAACTCATTCAAGACGAGCTTCAATGATAACCCTTTGTTAATGTTATGCAATCTTTTGAATACAGTATTAAAGGGCTATTGTTGTGTAACTGTTTGAAAAAAGCTGAAAGTGTGCTTCTGGCTATTCTTCTTTTAGACATTTAACTGACCCACTAATCGATCATAAACTCTCCTTCAGATCAAATTACACAGGCTCTCTTATATGCTGCACAGTAGTTTTGACTTGTGATACAATGTACGTGTACATGTAATATAAACTTCCTAATTTCCTCTCTTTTTTTACAAATCAAAAGTGCATTACAATTTACCAATACCATAACTTGTGAATGTTAGAACTTATACTATTATTATGATTCTCTATTTCACTTTCATCAAACAACCTTAGTATAATGACCCTAAAATGAATTTATTTTTTACTGCAAAATTTATTTAATCACTTCTTTTTCCTTTTTTGAGGTGTGTGTAGTTTTCTTCAACAGTTTCTTAACTATAAAGACCTACACACAATGTATGATTTTGAGACTTTCATAGAGACTTTCACTTAAAGCCTACAATGTAGCAAGACTTTTAAATGGCCATGAAAAAAAAAATGCAACTCATGCAATTCATTTTGACGATAAACAGAAAAAAAAGAAAAAAAAAACACTTTTACTGGGCCTAATCAAATTCTGTAGGGCAATTCAACGGTTAGTCGCATTACACTTAAATAGGTGTTAATTTTGTAACTTGATGGTACCATTCTTACAAGTTACAGGAATGAGTCTTTCTTTAAAGTTTATACTTTGATTTAAACCTGAAAACCATAACTTGTTACAATTAAATATTTCCTTAAAATCACAGCACTTTTGCCAGTTTTATTCCTTGCACCACCTCAACAACATATAATGTATTGAAGTCTCAAGTCAGCTATTTAGATTTGGTAAACAATTTAAAGTATTCTTTAAAGATAGAAAAATGTATTTTCGGTGAGACTTTTTTTTTCAAATTTCACCCCTTTGTAATGAATTAAGTGTTATTATTGCCCCAAATACAGAAATATGTCTACCCTTCTCCATTTAATGATACTTTTGAGAAAAAAGAATCTTGTGTAATTCAATTTTTTTTTCTTCATGTAGTATAGAATTTAGAATTTTAATGGTGGCTCTAGATCTGGAGGAAATGAATGAAATTTAAAAATAATTTTTATTGATTTTGAAAGACTTGCTTCATTAACGCCCATGGCATTAGTTAAGTGATAGGTCACAGAATAAACATCAGAGAGAGATTTTTGTTTTTTGACATAATGTCCTAGTTGGCGTGGAATTGCCCTGTACAATTTCTGACTAAACATTCCACTGCCTTTTATTTCACAAAACATATATGGTTAACAACAACAATATACAAAAATAGAGCATCAAAATTAACATTCTAAATCCCTAGATCTAGGTGAATGGAGATTTGTACATGAAATGGAACATGGACTGAGGTTGTAGAGCTTTAAACTATATGGGCAGTTCCAAGGTAACGGAGTGACATTCAGAAGCAACATTTCAGCATTCAAACAAGTTTATCATCCATACTTTAATCTTTATGTACAAAGAAATGGTTCATGACAAAAGCTGATGGTACCCTCTTTTCAAAATGATAATTTTGTGATGCTCGTAATTAATGAGATATGAATATTCATAATCATGGTTACGGAGAGACGCAAGATGGACATGCATATTTGAGCAGAAAACATTTTGCTTAAAATCTGTAAAATTTAAATGGCTACCACAATTTTGAGTTATTAATAGGGATGTCCACTAAAATTTTAAGTTATTTTTAAGTTGTTTTTGCTAGGCTTATTTGATAGAGCATTTTAAAAGAAACATTTTAGTACTTGAATTATCACAATTGGATGTTCCGTTTCAAAGATATGACCCAAAGAGTGTCTCAGATTACCAATGAGCTGCTAGAACACTTTTACAAGTTTCAGACAAAGCCAGAAAATGCAATAAAAGCTCAAGGTTATGGTTCTTTTGTCTTTGATTTATTAAACCAAATCATACCAAACATTTTCTATGTGTGTATCAACATGAAATGAGATTATAGTAACACAACTGAGTAGATTATACAAAGATACAATTTATGGCAGTGCAAAACTGATGGTTTGACATGTATGTTACCGTATGTGATCCAATATGACCACCGTGGAAAATACTCCATAGGGCATGTTTCAATAGGACACCCTAGACAATGGGCTATTTCATGGTGGTGTGGCTCAGAGCTGAGTGTTAGACAGGGTAGAGTAATTTTAAAACTTAAATGGCCAGTGGTAAACATTGTTCTTTGTTTTTCACCCTAATACATTTTTCGTTCAAAAATAGTGAAATTTTATAAATATCTACTTCTCCTTATCTGAATCTATTCCAATCATGAGAAATTCCAGTCATAACACACATCACGCAGAAGCATCACTTTGAACACGCTGTAGTTTTTTTAATATCAATTTTTCCAACAGGAAAGTTGATCTTCTGCTGAGGTATTTTCTAAGGAAGAAACTGACCAATTAGGAATAAAAATGATTGATATTTACCACTGGCCAAAAGACAATTTCGAAAGCTGTTTTTTATTGAAAAGTTTGCTGTTTTCTGCCTGTGTATTATTGCAGTAGGCAGTGCATGGGTTATTGTTTGCATTGTAAATGCATGGGTGACTACATCCATACAGTGAAGTGGAAACCGTTCTAGTGGCTTTCTGCCTTTGTTTGGCCATCCCTATTATTAATTGAATTCTATGTTATTCTAGGTTTAATATGCCACCCTGCATAAAACAATTGGTTGAATATTTTGTTAATTATGACTTAAAACTTGAACCCACGTCCAGTTACGGAGTGACGGTTACGGAGTGACATCTGGTTTTGCGGTCTTTTTCGTGAGGAGAAATGCATTATAAAGAAATATTAATACCAAAGTTTGTTGGTGTAGTCCATGATAATTACATTAAGCCAAAAAAAATCGGTAAAAAGTGACTAGATAAATTAAGAATAAGAGGCATTTAAAGCCTCATAGTCCCATATGTGCAAATTTGGGTTTGATCAATTATTCAGCGCAAGAATACTGAATCGCAATTTTTTTAAACTTAAATGATTGGTTCTATTGTAAAGAAGCCTTTGTGGTAATTTCAGATCCTAATTTGCATTTTCAAAGGCACTGCACCACATTAAAATTTCAGCTCCATGTCCTGTTTTGCTTGGAACTGCCCATACATAGATACACAAAACACCAGCTACGAGAACATTTATGTCAAAACTGAGAGATTGATTTTGTTTGTTTGTTTTTTAGGACTTAGATCTATAGATTTTAACAAATTAACAAAACATCAAAGACAGCATTTAAACAACAGCCACTAATCTAAAATCACCCAATTCAAAAGCGTTGCAATACAAATGTAGATATTAACATGAGGTAAAGTACCCATCTACATGTAGGGCCTATTGTATATAATTTCAAATAGCCCTTTATAGATAAAGAAGCAACAAAGATGCCATAGAAATATATTTTTGTATAAATATTTTCAGTTTTTCTCCAAGATTTGCAATGACAGAATGACTCTGATTGTGATTTCAATTGTCATAGAAGGTCTAGGCTAGTCAAATTTAGTTTTATTTTTGAGAGCAAGTGTTGACAAGTCAGGGCAAGGCTGTGAATGAAAAATAATGGCAGGGCTTTCATCATGTGCATAAAAAACTTGGATTCTTCGCAACTCCAAAATATCAATCACAACATGATTTTCAATCAATCACTCAGGATCACAGCCATGGCATAGGATTGGGAATTTACTTTTGTTTGATTATTTTTTAGTTGCATAGAAATTAGAATTGTTGTTGGAATTAGAACATAAACTCTCTATTCAAGAGGGCCCTGGATGCCACTTCTAGTAATGCCCATGTTTGATGATACACAAGTTAATTTTACAAACCAGCAGTAACTTTTACAAGATAAAACCCCAAAGCATTCACCTCCAGCTGCACTGCAGTAGGCTATGCACCATTACTGAACAGTCACACACACTTCTCTACCCAAATTGGACGGGCCAGTTCAGGCTGCAACATCAACCGGACTACCGCTCAAAGACACCCGAGTTCAAAGCAACAATTTAAAAGCAAAACAAAACTCACCTAAACACTCTTAGTCCATAGACACCACAGGGTCAGCTGTTCACAATAAAATTGGAATGCATCTGTTCGAACAATATATCAAATAAGATAAAGGAATTGTGTTTTGAGGTTATTCAGTCGGGCCTGATTTACAGAAATTTTGCTGTAACTTTGGCCCCAGCTCAATCACAGACTGTTTTAATGTATAGAGGGCGCTCGACTAGAAACTAACTTGCCAAGATTATGAGGCGGCGCGGGTGTCCATTAGTTTTACAAACAATTCGGATGAAAACATATCGTTCCAGCTGCTAAAGGGACCTATCATTAATTTATAATTTGGGAAAGGAGTTAGTTTCACTCTTTGACGGACAACACCTAACTGAACGTCAATCTAAAGGACATTGAGCGTAAAAATATGGGATGTCAACCGATACCCAAATTTACATCTGTTCTTTAAATCTATAAAGATTTTTACAGAGTAAATGATAGATAAAAAAATACAGATATGAATACCATCCGTTTCTTGCTGGCAATGTCTAACTGTGGCATATAGATGAATAATAAGGTTTAAAGGGTTGGTTTTAAGTTTAACCTAAGGGTTAGATATTCATTCATTACATACGGATCCGAAGAGTAATAATTATAATAGTTCTGGGCTTCTATGTCACAGAGTGTACACGTAAAAAAAAATTTAAAAAAAGTCAAAGCAAAACCCTCTCTCTCTCTCTCTCTCTCTCTCTCTCCCTATCTATTATTCTCAATCTTGAACTTGAACTTGAACTTGATCTTCATTATCCAAAAACAATTGTAAAAGAATATATTTTACAATACATAATAATTTACAATAAGGTTAAAGGATAAAAGGAGCCAGAAAATAGCATCAATGCTAGTCGAGTCTGGTGCCTTTGTACATCATGAATTAGAAACAAACAAATATATTACCCCCAAAAAAGAAGAAATCTATTAAAAATACTTGCAACTTGTAAAAGCAAAACAAAACAAACAAAGAACAAAAATTGGATTATATATGCATAGAATTCTGTTCAATTATACCCTTTTCAGACTGCTATTTCTTAACCCCGTACTATCCTTAACCCCATACTGTCCTTAACCCCGTACTATCTTTTTTTGCTTTCAGACTGTGTTTCTTAAACCCATACTATTTGCTTAGCCGGGTTTAAGAAATTCAATGCTTTTCACACTGGGTATTCCTTAACCCCAGACTATTTGCTGGATCATGAATATTAATAATTTCATTCTCTTTCTTTATGTTCTTCATTGTTTTTCTCTCTTTCCTTATGTTATTCATTGTTTTTCTCTCTTTCCTTATGTTATTTATTGTTTTTCTCTTTGTCCTTATGTTATTTCATGTTTTTCTATCTTTCCTTATGTTTTTCATTGTTTTATCTCTCTTTCCTTATGTTATTCATTGTTTTTCTCTTTTTCCTTATGTTATTCATTGTTTTTCTCTTTACTTGTGTTATCAAGTTTACGAATAATCATGCATATTCATGACCACATTTTCATTGATTGGCTAATGCTTAGCCCCGCTTTTCCTTAGCACGGTTTGGTTTCAGACTGCAACTCTTAGCACCGCAATTGCCCGGCTAACTCCGCAATTACCCGGCTAACCCTGCTTTTTAGCAGGGCCAGATAGTACCGTACTATTTACCGTGCTAGCCTACTTTGGTAAAACGCAGTCTGAAACCGAAGCGTGCTAAGCTTAACCCCAGGAAATAGGTGGTACTAAGGCCCCCCCTTAGCACCACCTATTTCCTGGGGTTAAGGATTTTAACTGCAGTCTGAAAAGGGTATTACAGTAATTTGTATACACTCATATATGAATGTTAACTATGTCACATTACACATAAAGATTGGTAAAGGGTATCAGTTTTCACGTACTCATCACTCATTCATTCAAAAGATACTCTTAAAGTGCCGAATTTATGTCACAAAACATCCGATATGGAATAGTTAAATCCACTACAGAAGAAGTCTAACAATGCAACATAGTTTTTACATGTCATACACAATTTATGTCACACTTTAATTTATTCTGGAACGAGATTGTATTCAGTTTAAATACCATCGCCTCTCCCGACACCGTCTTTCTTCCAGTTGTTATATGTTAATTAAATTAGAAGATAATATATTTTTTTCTTTTTAAATTAAAAAATCTTTTGTACACTCACTCTCTCCCTTTTCTTTCTGTATATTTTAATATTTTACAGCAGCTAGATCAATAGGAATTACTAGTATATTTCAACAAGGCAGTTTGCATATGGCATTTTCTATTAATGTCATACTTTATGAAAATAAATTAAGGTCAAGTATCAATTAATAATTTAAAGGAAACCAGTACACAAGGAAATAATCACTTATATATCAAAGAGCATAATGAGAGGTGTAATCTATAAAAAAAAAGTTTCATCAAAATCGGTTATAAAATAAGAAAGTTATGAAGTTTGAAAAGTCTTGTTGTAACTTCTATGGGTATCTTCAAATTGGAAACATCGGCTTCAAAATGGCCGAGTTTATGAACAACTCTCCATATGTTTTTTTCATTCCAAATTTTCTTACAAAATATATCTTACCTCCTTCTAATCTTCACATATGTTTTTGTGAAATATATTTTCCCATGACATATTTTGAGCTCAGAAATAATAAGACATATTTTGAAAGAAAAGGGGGAAAATCTGAAAATTTGTGTACAAAACAAATGGAGAGTTGTTCAAACTTCCATAACTTTCTTATTTTATAACCGATTTTGATGAAACCTTTTTAAAGTTGCTCCTCTCATTATGCTCTTTCCTATAAAAGTGATTATTTCCTTGGGTACTGGTTTCCTTTAAGGTCTTAAAATCTCAAAGGGCATATATTGGTAAGGAGTGCAACTGAAATGGAAGGATATGAATATATTAGCAAGTCATTCTTTCGAGGAACAAATTAAAAGTAATTGACAGGTTCAAATTTCTCTAAATTCCATGCTTTTTGAGGGGGGGGGGGGGGGTTAGAGACGTAAATAACGGAAAGAACACCAGCTTCCCTTGATAAAAAGGTATTTCTCTGATTATTATACAAATTCAAATTAATCATTGATTAATTATAATGCATGTACTTACAATATTCTTGACTTTTTTTCAACAACTATAAACATCCTCTCTCTTACAAATAACTCTCAGGATCATAACAATTTTGTTTTCATGGTTTTTTTTTATTAACATAAATTTACATTAAGTGCAGACTGCAATTTTATGTACATAAATTTGCTATTATAATGTTCATGCTAATTTGTAGCAGTCAAATATTCATTCTCTGAAACATCAAAAAGAATTGTACACATTGGTCTAAGTATACAATCACAGCAGGCAGACATTCCAACGTCTTCAATACACATGATTTTTATTTCTTATTTTCTATAATTCTTTTTCAACACTTTGACTTTCTACACTTCTTCTTTGCAGATCTGATGTTTATATAATCATGACTGGATCTTAAAATAAATTGTGATAGCAATATATATGGAATATTACAATGTAAATTCTTCCTTTTCGAGGTCATGAATTGTAAAATATTGAAATTGCAGCCTTTTGCAGGGTTTTATGACCCTTGCAGTTATTGTCTGGGAATTGTATACAAATTTAGGCAGTCACAGACTGGTCACCAAGTGGTTTGGTATGTGATTTGGTCTTCTAAATTGCATACTTGATAAACTGTCCACTTTTGATTTTTTCATATTAACATTCAAGATGTCGGTAAGGTACAATTTACATATGTGAAACCCTGTATCTAATTTTATTGCAATTAAAAAAAATTTCAATCACAAGATATGCGGTGGTGACCATGCCGGCTACTGTATTTAAGGTTTTTTTTTATAAGACACATACTGTATTAATTGCAAATTGAAATAAAATAAAATATGCATTTGATAGAGATCTCATTTTTAAAATTTCTTGTTCTATAAAATTTGTGTTTGTAAACTAACTGATATCAAAATATAATATTTTACAACTGATATCACAGTTAAAGAATAATTTTATAATATTTTTTCCCCTACTATTTATTTACTAGTTGTTATTTAAACAGTGACATGAAATTAATGTTAATTGTCAACAATGGCAAACCCAATTATATATATCCACAACTTTACATATATAAACAACCTCAAAATAATAAATGATGAAAAAGATTTGGAATACAAAGATATACATAAATTCTGACACAAGTCATATACAAAGTTATCAATAACAAAGTTTACTTGAACATAACCTTAATGTACAGTACCATATACTAGAGGCACAAGACTTTATTGTATTCAAGACAATAGAAGATAAATTCCAGCTGAGTGCTTTGAAAAGTCAACTCTGATTTACATGCTTGTATCATGTTTTATTTTTTAATGCAATGTACAAAAATATGATGCACAAACAAAACAGTAAATATGTCAAAATTATTATAATATTGATATTATTATTTCTCTCATTTATGGGAAATGTAGAGAATCTGCAGCCTAATGCTTGTCAACAATCTAAGTGTTCTGCAAATTCATAATTAGACCTTGGGAAGTTACAGGTAGACTACAGTGTATATGGAACTAATCTAGAAATATACCCAATCCACTATTGAACAATGGTGTTCTGAAATTCGATGTTCACTATATTTTGAATATTCACATTAGTTTCCACAATGAAAATGTGATGCAAAATTTCCATACATGTATTCACATGTCACAATATGCCATCCCTGAAAACATCAAATACATAAATCTCTAATGCTACAGGAATGATAATATATATCTCTTTCTAAATTCTAAAGTTACCCATGGAATGCTATCATTCCTATATTATTTTGAATCCATTTCAAGGTGACACAAGAATTTCTAATGTTATAATAAATTCTAATGTTATCCATAGAATGATATCATTCCTATATTATTTTGAATCCATTTCAAGGTGACACAAGAATTGGTCTGTCCATACAAAAACACGTCTATTCTTAATTTGAAAAGCGTGTATACTTAGTACTCTTCAATTTAAATGCATCTGTATTGTAATCTATACAGTGGTGTTTATTCCCAGCCATCAGCACTGTGCATATCTCTCTGTCTACCGCTGTAATTCCGCTTGAAATCGTCATCAAACAGTTCCAGGTCATGTTCGTCTCTGATAACACCCTAGTAGACAAGAAAGAAAAAAAACAAAAACAAGGCGGTACAATTTAATTATAAAAGGTCACAAAAAATCTAGTGTGTTCAGAAAATTGTAACACCTGTATGTTTCTTTTCACGCCTGCAATAAAAAAACTGTACTACGATAACTGCAGTTGACATAGATTTACATGAATAAAATGATTACAGTCTACATTCATCATAAAAAGGCAATTCTTCCAGCCCCAATTTGTCCGAACCTATCAGCTCACTTTTCTGTACAAGGAAACTTCATTGACTTTGAGATGACTGGCTTGGTCCCGAGCACCTCATTATAATGAGAGTAGACTGTATGTCAATTATGAGCAAGCATACAACACATTATTAAAAATCATTCAAACATTATAGCCAACCCTATCCTGTTATTAATAAAATCCTCAACCCATAGGTTTAACGTAGTTAGAAATTTATAAGTGCCGCTGTCTACCTGATAAGTCACTGGCCTGTACAAAATGAGGCTCACGATTTAAGTACTTCCAATATCACCAATATTCTTTCCCAAAGGCATTCATATAAAACTAATAGCAAATGTGTACCAGTAGGAACTCTTTTCTGAAATGTCGTGCTCCTTATCAGAGTACGGCGAAAGCTATACTTTCAGGGTTCCTAGCATTTCAAGAAAACAAAATTCCCTGATTTTCCCCTGATTTTTCCCTGATGAAATCTAAAAATGCCCTGATAATTATTTAAACCCATTTCAAGTTTCGCGTGTTTTTCTTTGTTGTCGCTGTGAACTATTTGCAGTATAAAACACTAATCTGACCGACTACCGAACTTTCAATTCTGGGGCCAATTAAAATTCCTTGACTTTTCCCTGATTTTGAGGCATTATTATCAAATTCCCTCACTTTCCCCCGACTGGAAAAAAGTAAAATAATTTTCTCTGATTTCCCTGATGGGCTGGGAACCCCGACTTTAAAGACAACACTTTGGAAACACTTAAAGACAATGACTTTGTGACATGCATTTAACAAGATTCCAATATCATTATTGATATTGATATTTAATGAATAATTAAGCCTAGCTTAAATCTGTGGTTTAAATATGGCTAGCAAAATGGGACACAATTTGTCTATGTTGCATGTTCCTTAGGAGTTTACCAAATTCTGGAATTATGTTTTAATTGTAAGGAAAACTTTTGTACGCATCATTCCCAAGCAGTTTAAATGGTTTCACTCCCCAAAATTCGGATAAATTGAACATCTACTTTTCGAGATTGTGTCCCATTTTGCTAGCCATACTTAAACCACAGATTTAAGCTAGGCTTAACTTTAGGCCATCTTTGTGAATACGGGCCAAAGAACTTACCTTTGGGAGGAAACCCAGGAGCTTTGATGCATGCTCCCTGAGGAGCCTCTGTCTCTCCTGCTCAATGATCTGCTTACGAAGAGCCTCTAAGTTCTCTGCCTCCTCGCGTTCTGCCCTCTCACGCTCCTTGTCGGCTGCAAACTGAGCCCGCCGATCTTGAAGCAACTCCTCTACTCGCCGCTTGTGCTCCAACTGCTTCATACGACGACGCTGAGCGTTCATCTGCTCGATGCGGTCATCCTCCTCAAACTTGGCCAGCATCTAAAGCACACAATACAAAATTTTGAAGATAAAATTATATGTAATCTTATATACTCTCATACTTAGTGATAGATTACTTAATTAATTGAGCTAATTTTTAGGGCAAGATTTTGGAAAACTGTATTAACTCTGATCGTAACAATTTATTGTGTTAACTTGACAAATCAAAAGCACTTTATCACTTTATACAGGGGTGATAGTCATCCTTAAAAAAAAAATTGGCCCATGGTCAAGGAGGCGTCTTGGTTCACTGGCGAGGTCCAGGGGAATAGACTCTCAAACCACCTGCAATTTTGCTTGCTTTTTTACTTGATGATAGATCACTTAACTCAGCCAATAACTTTTTGATTTTTAGAACAATATTTCAGAAACACGATAATACTGCACACTGTATTAACTCTAATGTTATTATTCTAACTTGATCATTCAAAGGCATTGTGGGATATTTCACTTTATACAGGGGTGATAGTCACCCTTTCCCCCAAAAATTTGACAAATTAGCCCATGGTCGATTTTCACAGTACGAAATGCAAGTATATGTCATCTAACAGTACAACTAAAACAAAGGAAGTAAATTACTCTTGAGACATCAAGAGCAAAAAAACTATCCATATTTACCTGGCGCTTGAACTCTTCTTCCTCCTCCAGCTCAGCCTGTCTGCGCATTCTCTTAAGACGTAGCTGCTCCTGGTATGTCTTCTGGAGCTCTAACCTCTGCCTGATCTGTCTCTCAATCTCTGCATACTCCTTCTGACGTTGAGCCTCCTCCTGCTCCTCGTGATATAGCTCCTCCCTCACACGGTCCATCTCCTCCTCCATGGCACGCTTCCTGGCAATCTCTTCACTCAACTGCAGGATGCAAAGAAAGCATACATTCCATAAACTTCACTTTGTACAGTGAAAACTTGTTATACACAGTTCTCATATAATGAGATTCCTGATATAACAAGGTAATCGCCATGATCCCAAGGACCTCGTTGTAACGAGTATCAATATTACAATCAAACTTTCATACAGACCAATAGAAAGAAACTAGAAAGAAAGATGGTTTCATACCAAGAATCAATTAGACGGATCCTTGTTGGGGAAGTGACAAAAGGTCTTATTTGATGGTCTTGTTTTGGTGTTTTTTTTTTTTGTTTTTTTGCATTCTTCTCTTTTTTCCCTTTTTTCTGAGGGGGATACATAAGTTGATTACATATGTTGTAAAATTACTAAGATGAGTGTGTAAGCTATCTTACAAACACATTTCAGTGTTTATAATTGAATGACTTTTGTCACTTGGCCAAGATAATATGCACATTCATGTCTAGAGATAACATCAGTGGAACTGAACTTTTGCACAGAGTATTTAGTATAACATGTTGTTCAGTAGCTTGACGCTGTAATCTTAACTAATGTACGAGGACCCCTGAGAAGCTCAAAACATACCCTTTGATATAGTATTACATTTATTGTTCATACTGATAAGGTTCAGTTACCCTTTTTAAGATACACACTACAGGACTAGTTAAATACACATTTGTTTATAAAGTTTAGAAGTTTATGAATTTCTTGTTTTGTTTTGTTTTGTTTGTTTTTTCTTTGAAGGCTGTCAGAAAAAACTAGACACCTAGAAAAATGTTGATAAAATGAAAACAAATTAATGAATCCCAAATTATTATATATATTCTGAAAGATTAACTCTCCCTGCATCTTTTGTTACCAATCTTGTGTGTTATATCTTTACGCATGGATAAACGCGACGCACTGTTTGCAAACATGTCAATTTCGCATTGTGCAAAAATAGGAGTAGAATCAAAACAACAAAAAGTTAGAAAAAGGGAACTTCATCCTAATTAAAATAGCATAACTTTTTAACAAAAATGTCTTTCGCTTAATAACTTGGCAGGGGTGTTGTTACACATATTGATTACATATTGTATGAAAATTAGATTGACTCATCAAGTAATGCACGAATGAGTACACATCAAAGAGTAAATTGCCACTGGCAGACCTAAAAAGGCCTCCTAATACTTTTGAAAAGAGATTATTTTGTCTTTCACGTGTGCTCACTCATGCTTGACTCTACAGATCTATCTCATTTTCATACAAAATGTAGTCAATATGTGTAACAACACCCCTGCCAAGTTATTAAGCGGAAAAAATATTCGTTAAAAAGTTATGCTATTTCAATCAGGATGAAGTTGCTTTTTTATAAGTTTTGGTGTTTTGATTTTACTTCCATTCCGGCACAATTCGAAATTGACATGTTCGCAAACAATCATCCAAGCGTAAAGATATAACAAACAAAATCTGTACCAAAAGATGCGGGAAGAGTTACTCTTTTGGAATATGTATAATAATTTGGGGCTTATAAATTGGTTCTCTTTCTATTGACATTTTCCTAGGTGTCTAGTTTTTTCTGACTCACTCGTTAGATTACACAACCACACTTACACTCTTCTGGACTGAAGCCTTAGCCTCCTCCTGTGCTCGTTTGTTCTCCATTCTCTCCTCCTCCCTTGCTTGTTGGAGCGTGGCAAACTTGAGAATCTCCATGTTCTCCTGTTCCATCTTCTGTCGCTCCAGATCCTTCCATTTCTGTCTTGCCACAGCATCCTCATCTATGTAACGCTTGGTGGCTTGTTGCTTCTCGGAATAGATCTGCCTTTCTCTGTTTGGATTCACAGACAGAATTTGTGATAAGCTTCTTTTTCTTTCTTTTTTAATTAAGCTTAAGCAACATTCTAATATATATTTGAATAGGGACATGTTTCTTGAATTTCTCAAGATTATTTAGTGAAGCTATTTCAAAGTTTCCTTTAGCACATATAGTGTGAAATACCCCTTGCATCAAACATTATAATAAATGATAGATGATTTAAACAAATTTCATTCAGTAATCTTTAATTCTCTGGCCTAGATTCAACAGTGTCTCCATTTTCATGATTGTAAATTTCTATAAGGTAAAAAATTCAAACAAGATTTTGTCCTCCTCATATTCTATGTAAAAAGATTATAAAGGTGTCAAATAAACAAAATGTCTCTTTCTGTTGTTTTCTATGTTAAGCTTTAAACAAAACAAATAATGGGGAAATACTGAGATCACTAAGAAGAATTGCACATGGAAACAAAACAGTTCACCCAAATTTTCTGTTGATGATCAGTTAGTCAAATGCATGTGACAATTTATTTGTTACATTCCTACATGTATAAGAAACAAGATAACAAAGCTCCATGTATTATGTATTCTATTAAACTATCTTTTTCTTGTAAGTGCTTCAAGCAATTATTGATGATTGAGTAAAAGACAGTCGTGTGTACATAAGTAGAAATATTGATAAGCGTACCTCTCATCCTCCTCATGGATCTTCCTCACTATCTCATCGATCATGAGCTTTTCCTGAGGAACTCTTCATAATCCTCCTGGCTTCCTCTTCCTGCTCCTCGAGTTGTTTCTCCAGCTCCTGTTGGTATGTGAACGCTCTCCTTGTATTTCTCAACCAGTTGTGTGTGCCCTGGGACTCAGCCGTGGACCGATCCTCCTTCATGAGACGGGCAATCTCTGCATCACGTGCCTGATGATATTTTAATACAAGAATTAGTTTGAATGTCATCATGGACCATAGCACATGTATTGTGGTCATATTCAACTACAGTAGTGCGAAACGACCATTTGGACTGATAGAGGGCCGCATATCGTGACTTGTAGGTTGATTAATGGATCATATGACTACCATATTTATGATAGATGTAGCAGTGGATGTTCAATACCAGTTGGATTGAATTTTACAATTGGTCCTGGAAATTATGATTAAAACACGTGCGTGAGTGACACGACAGAAAAAAAACATGGGTTTCTGACCATACATTGGTTATGGTTGGATTTGTGCTCAGGTAGATCTCTAAGGGTACCATAGGTGCTGGTTTATGTGTATGAATATGTTACCTCTCCGACATTTATTATGTTTATCAATCATTCCCTCGTTGTGGAAAATGGATCCGCCTCTATGTTTCGTGCAGTGACACGACATCCAAAATGTGAGTGACACGACCAGTGCCCTTTAAATTCAACATTTCAAGTAAATAAACTAAATCCAAATTACCTGTATTTATATGCCATGTGTAGAATAGTCCATGAAAATTATTTAAGCAAAAAAAAAATCTTACAAAGTGATTAGTTATAAGAATAAGAGGCATTTAAAGCACCATAGTCCCATTACGTCAAATTCCTGTTTGCTCAATTATTCAGCATAAGAAAACTGGATCACATAATGTTTAGAACTTAAAAATTGTTTGATATTTAAAGAAGCCTTTGTGTTGATTTCAGATGCCTAATTTGCATTTTCAAAGGCACAAAGCGCCACATTGAAATTTCAGCTAAATGTCCCACTTAGTCTGAATGATGACCATGTTAGATTTTGATTTTGTGAACATTACATCATTACATTACAGCTTTTGCCCAAACTTGGTAAAGTACAGGGCAATTTTTCACTTGTTTTTTTTTTTAATCCCCAGTGCTCAGTCATCTGTCACAGCACAAGTATAAGTTTTGTATAATATGAGTTACTCTTTATTTTGAAATAAATATCAAGGTCACACAAGCTACAAAATGTCAATATGAGGCTCTCAAAGTTGGGTTTACCCTTTTCTGGGATGCATTGAATGTACCATATGGCACTATGACATTTACTACATTCGTCTGGATAGGCATCTCCGTGAGATATGCCCCCTTGAGGAATATTCACTGAACACAAGATCTAAACTTGTTTTATAAATGTGTCAAGCATTATTCATAGAAGAAAAAAAAAGTGAATACTATTTTCTAACCTACCGTTTTTTCATATTTGCTCGCCTCCTTCTCTGCAATTTGTGCTGCTCTCTCCCTGTTAGTATACCCTGCCCTAAGTTTAGCCTCTAGCTCCCTAAGCTCCAGACTGTTCTCTCGGATCTGTTGACGAACCTTCTCATCGCGCTGGGCCTGTAGCTTCATTTTCTGGAGTGTGTTGGCCATCCGTTCCTCCTGTTCCATCTGTTGTTCCCTCTGGATCCGGTCTTGTTGAGCCTGAAGAGAAAGGGATTCATACAACTTTAGATACATCAGTTGGGCGCTTCCATGCTGTGACGTACCAGACATTTTGACAACATTTATCATCTTTTTGGCATGAAAATTCAATTCAATTCAAAAGTGGTTTTATTTTCCAAATCTTCAAAAATATACTATGCATATATGCACAATTGATGAGATTCATTGATCAATATAGAAAAAAAAGGAAACTAGCAGAAAGCAACTCTTGTAGGTAACATTAAAAAAATAAAATAATAAAAAAATGAAAAAATATTTTCTTGATTGATGGTGAATCTTTAAGTAGTACCAGAAGGGGCATAAGAACCAAGGCTTAACTTGACTCGATTACACATCCTTTACAAATAAAATTACAAATAAAATGACAAAAAGAACTATGTCGTATGGGACAAAAAAAAATAACACAAAAACCAAAGAGACAAAAACAACAAAAGCATGGAATCGCCCAGTTCAACTTTTAATTGCCATCTCTCTATGGCATCAAACTACATGTATTAAAGATGTCAATCTACATAACATTTGAAGGTAACAGTACTGAACAGTGACAACATTGGCAGTGTTCATGTATGCATGAATTTGTGAATTAAAAAAAAAGGTTAAATAAAACCTGGAGTAGTGATCATGGTGACAAAAATCTACTAAAAAGTTTGTACTATTCATGACAAGTCTCAAAGCATTGCAAATAAAAACAAAATACCACAGGAATATTTAGGAATTTGTGTAATGCATATTGAACAATGTGAGGATATATTTTCGAATTGGCGTGGGGGGGGGGGGCTACAAGAATACGCAAGTTGAGTCTTAATATCTATATTTTAGTATAGTATGGTACGATCATGGATTAGCATGCCCCCCCCAAAAAAAAAAAAAAAAAAAAAGGTTAATCTTAGATTTAGATTTTTTTTTATTTTTTAATTCTTGGACAAGCCACTAATCATACCTTTGTAATAGATTCTGCAATGTTTCTTTCCTGTTCTTCTTGCTGTAGTCTCCTGATATATCTCTTATTCTCCACCCTTTCCTCACTCGCCATGTTTGCTTCTAATACCTTCTCCTTCGCCAGTCTTTTAAGATGGTCTTCCCTTGTGTCTTCCTTGTGTCTAGCTTGCACCATCATGCGTTCTTGAGTGGCATGTGTCAGGTTCTGTCTTCGGACGGTCGTCTGTAAAATAATTACAAAAGCAAAAATCACTTTTTAAAATTACCATTAAAAACAGCCCTTTTACTATGGGATGTGACACTGCAATAGCATCCAGCTTTGCAGCAGCAAAATGGCATGCCTGTTTCAAAATGGTGCAAAAACTTTCATCCTGTCAACATTTTTATGATTTCCTTCTTGTTCCTTTGTTCATAAACAAAAATTTAAAAATTGGCATATATTAAACAAAATATATTTCATTTGAAATTCAGGTATTTAAATTTAGGTAAAAGTTAAGGAGCAGACACGATGGGCACCCTCAGAAACATTTCTACAAATACATGTGCAAAATGAGTTAGACCTTATTTAGTTCCTAACGTTAGATCTAACAAAGGTTAATGGGTAAAAGGTGCCTAAGTCTTCGCAGTGCCCATGTCTGGTAAACCATCCAACTAACATCAATTTTCAATCTTAACCTCAACAATCCTTTTTGATACAAAAAAAAAAAAAAACTGTGAAAATAATTAATTAGCAATGATTTTGCAGCAAGTTTTTGTTGTGACCATTGTCAAAAAGTGAAGAGCACAAAACTTAACGGCATGCAAAATGAGTTAGTGGGCAGATACATGGGCACTATTCAGTTTTGCTAGTGGCACTAGTGCTACACAAAATTACAAGCCCGTCTTAAAACCGTAATAAAACATATTGTTCTTGATTTTTTTTATTTTAATTGTTCATTAGAAATAGAATATAAAGAATGGAATAACATTGATGAATCATATATCTTAAAATAATATTCTACTTAGATCTCTAGGGCCTAATGCTGAAATATTAGGTCCGCAGACTCAATTTTAACCAGCCATATGAAAGCCAACTTAAATTGTTGGCTTAATCCCGAGACCAAAAACCAGGCTTAATTAAAGCCTTAATTTTGGGTCCATATTCCCAACCCCCCATCCTCACGTTACTTAATGATACTAAGGTATGGGCACTAAACTCATTAACTGATCTAATTTATCTGCGCGCCCATTGATGATTTTCAATTTCACTCAGAATGATGATGGATGATGAATTGAAATTTGAAAAGGGGTAGGCTAGATCTAACGTTAACTGTTACATTTTTTCAAAATTCAATTGACATTGATAGGTACCCCCACAAACGCAAGATGGCGCTCTTGCGCTCACATGCAAATAGGTACACAAAAATCGGTATCCCGAGAACAAAAGACACTTCCGATATCGCATGGGAAAAGCGAATGCAGCGCCTTGGTTTTCGTGAGTTTTTTTCGATTGCCCCCGAATTATTGATTATCTATAAGTCATGTCCACGAGTGTAACGAACGGAAAAGGTCATTATCAACCTCATAAACCCAGAAATATTCCCCTGAAAATGTAACGAAGTGCTAGTACTCATTTTGAGGCATTGTTATCGAAACTTACCTTGTTTTTTCCCCTAAATTTTGAGTGGCAAGAAATGTCTTTAAATCAGAGTCTTTGGCATTTTATGGCTGTTTAGTTATGTGTCTATCCATACGTCCTTGATATATCATCCCCCAATAAACAATTAGAATTTAGAGGCATAGAAATGGCTTGTCAAAGTAACAGTCAAACGATCCTCCTTTGATTTTTCCGTGAATTTTTCTCGTTTTCCGTGCGTGTCGGCATGTCCCGTGCCTGCTGTACAGAAGCCCTATCATAAGGGCTCACCATGGTGCGTGCACGCGCATGACGCACACATGATGATCGTTTGGACTATTGATAGCTCGTGCAGAGACGGCTTTCTCATTGAAAATTTTGAACACGGTAAGTGAGCTGTTTTAGCTGGTTTTTTTTGCGCTTTCCGAGATTTTAAAGTTTTAAGTCACGTAGATCTACATCCTAAATGATACATTGAACTTTTTTTAAAAGTATGATTTGTGACTGTCAGAGCATTTTTGCTTTTTATCTGGGAGTATAGATCTACCCGGTTGTTGTATGTCCGGACGGGTTGTTTGTCCGGACAAGACGGCACTTTTAGAGCTTTGTGAGCAATATTTCATTAATCAATTGAAAGTAATATCAGACAATATAACAGAGCACAAATATTCACAAATATTTTTGCTTTTTACTGCACAAATTTTAAGAAAATCCAGAGCAAAATATGCTGTTTTTATCTGCTTAGTTAAGTGTCCGGACAACGGACCCCCCATTCTACCTAACAACATGACTGTCAATCATGCAGTAATAGAATCTGATCTAGATATAAACCGACCAGCCCCCGTCGCGAAGCGACGGGAACTGACGAACCAGTAGACATATTTGGCGAAGTTTTGAAAATATCTATACATGACCACAAATTTCGTGGTCAAAAATACCTTATTTGAATTCATACTCACATTGAATCAAATCTTTGAAGTTTTTCCTCGAATTGGTGACATCTGCGAATGTTTCACATGAAGTAATCAACTAATAATGTAGAAAAATACAGGAAAATTGAGTCCATCAACGTATATCTCTCCGTGCGTGCGTTGTCTTCGCCATACGTCTTCGCACAGTAAAATGACGTCATAGAAAATGGCAGCGATGGCACCAACACTATGAGAAGAGACAAGGCCAACGGAAAATTCAATTTGGTAAGTCAAGAAGCTCTTATATACTTTCATTTTTAGTCGTTGTTACGCGTGAAACATCATAGAAACCTTACAACAACATTTTAACATTAGATTGATTAAATTGACCAGTATAATCCTCTGAGCGCTCATCTTCGCTGATTATTTCGCTGTAAATGGAGGTGGTGGAAGTACAGCCCCGTCGCCTTCGGCAACGGGGCTGTGTATAGTTAATCTAGATATAGACTCCCTAGTCCTAGAAAAGAAATAATGGTCTCACCATATTGATGATTTCTCTGAGCCTATTCGGTAGTAAAATTCAAAATTGCTCAGCTCAGCTTCCTCCAGCGGCTCAGCTACAGCACTGGACCAGCCAGCAGGGTGGTTCAGGCACAGCTCGGCGACGGCGTCGGCCAACCGGCAGGCGTCAAAAGTGTCAGCGATTCAGACAAGAGAGCTAAACAAACGTTGAAATATTTCTTATTTTTTACAAGATGTTGGACTTAAATTTACTATTATTGTTGTCCTTTTGATTTGAAGGAGCTTGAACGTAGGACGAGAATCCTCTGACTAATTCAAACTTGATGTAATTTCAGGTCAACGCTTGGGACATCAAGAGTGCACAATCGGTCAATCTCCGTTATACAAATCTGATACACGAAAACTGCCATTGGCTTTGCATGCATACACACACAGTACACACGGCATAGGCATATATGCAAGGAACTTGTTTTGTGTCGTCAAGACATCGAATGCACCGTCTCGTGAACACCGAGATATTGCGAGAGTGAGAGAGAAAGGAAAAAAAAACCATAGCGCCATCTGGATGCTCAGCAGAAATACTTCACAACAAAATGGACATCCACAGCGAAAATTCCACCAGTTTTTGGACCCATGGGCCGCGTCCTGGGGCCTTTTATGACCCTCCTGGTGGTGTGAAAAGTACAAGTGCCATCCCAACGAAACGCACATTGTAAGTTTTACGGAAAGTTTAGTAATTTTACACGTAAAAAATGTATGGTCGGGACTGTGTGACGTGAGTGATGTCTGATGAGTGACTGTGCAATCCTTGTTCATTGATGAATAGGATGAAATTTGGATTGCTGTATCCGGTCAAGAAAACATTTATTATTCTTTCCCTTATAAAATATTATGAATGAAGCAAGTATTTTCATGAACTAAGAGGGTTAATACTCATAAATAATGTGAAGAGTACAATAATGTACTGAGCTGACAAGAAGATAGACCTGGAAGCTCGACTGCTATCCTGCATTCTTCCACGCTAGCAGCACCACTACGTGGGACTACTATCAAATACAGTGACTAATTATAGGTGCCTAACTACATTTTTATATTAATTATTTTCACAAAAAAAAATGATATTTTTTACGTACCAATTATCCCTTCCTTGTGCCCATAACCTTTTGGGGGTCGTCTCCACTCGATGTCATCAGAAAGGTTTGAAGTTGGATAGATCCAAAATAAAATTCGGTTTTATGTAGCGACGGAATGCAATGTACTGCATGCAATGCACTTATATAACTTACGTCTTATGAGGCGCTGTGCGGTGTAATTTCAACGCCCAATAAATTAAAACAAGGCCTTTTGGTAATTGTGAGTAAGTCGAGTAAGAAATTACTTCCGGTGATAGGCCAGCTCACTACCGATCCATTAAAAACTCATTGAGCTTGACTTAGTTTTTCTCCAAAGCTGAGAGATTTATATTTTTAATTTTTTTGGTAATAAATATGTTAATGTTTTGCACATAGCAAGCCCCCTAAGTAGGATTTTTACGGGTGGTTCGAAATCTGCCAAAAGTGGACAAAAAGGTACATCAATTATTTTTTTTGACATCACGCCTGCATGGCGATCAAAAAAGTACATCAGAATTTTTTTTTCCACGTTTAATATGGCCACGTGATAAGTGGGGGCCAGCGGCCGGGGGGGGTAAAAAAAAAAAAAAAAAAAAAAAATCCGCCTTCGCCCTCAAGAGAGTATCATAACAGCTAATAGGGTAGGCTCAAGTCGTTCTTTACATGATCTTCCCTTTTTTTTCCCCCTTTTTAAATCAATTTTGTATTTGTATTTTTGATATATAATGATATATATATAATTATATAATGATATTCTGAAGAGCTGCAACGCTCTGCCAGGAGTGACTATCTAACGGTATATGAGGAGGGTGAAGGGGCTGTTGCCCCCGGGCGGCAATTTAGGGGCGCAAAAAATGATTATATAATAAAAGAATAAATAAATTAATATGAAAAGACGAAAAGAACAACAACAATAAAAAGAAGATGACTATGGGAAACGACAAGGAAAAGAATACGAAGAGGAAAAAGAAAAATTTAGGACAAGAAATGAGGACTTAAAAAAAAACTGACAGTTCAACAGACTCATAGATGTATTTCCAGAAAATTCCCTTTACTGTTCTGTTTTCAACTAGAACAATGGTGTCAACAATGACTAGTCTTTCAGTTTTTCTACCCAGTGATGGATTCAGTAAGTACGATTACATCATGTGGTCAGCGCACACGACATAAAGTAATTACGGTGTGGTCCGAGTTTGTTTTTAAAAAATGCCGATTTTCTCAGGGTGAAGTTGATTTGCGACGACTCTTAACAATAGCGCCATAGCTGCACACAGTACACGCATTGAAGGCGCTCTTTACTACGTACGTGACATGCACCAGGACCAGCGCGTGAGTTTCTCTTTATTTTTCTATCTTTCATAACTTAAATCTCCAACATTGTTTACTTTAAGAAACCATATATATTAGTTATCATTATTGTTGTATCCTCTTATCATATATCCTTAACCTATATCCTAATATCTGGTCTTACATTTTTTCCTACAACGAAAAGTACCTTATTCAATACGAGGTCAATATACTTCTGTTATATTGATCTCGTACATATGAGTGCATTCTTCCAGTATTTGCGGTAAAGGTAAAGGTAAATAAACATAGATATGAAGATCTATTTGAATACGTTTCATCTCTAAACGGAGGCGAGTATTTCTTGTACCTACTACAAATTGATCAATTAGAGCTTGGTTTTGTACTGCTTTAAGGGCCTCGGATTCTTTCTGAGGTGCCTTTTGAATCGACCGGCTATATAAAAGGATTAATTCCCGGGAAAATTTGGCCAAAGATTCATGTTCAAGTTGGGTTCTTTTATAAAATGATCGTTGAAGTGAGAGATATGTTTCTTTACTGCCAAAATACTTTTCCAAAATACCTATAAGATATTCTAGATCTTTATCTGCACCCTCATGACAATTAACTTCGTCCCTAGCTGGACCTACTAAGTGTGAAATAATAACAAACGTTTTTTTAGCAATTGGGATTTGTAATTGATCACAGTAATAGTCTACTTCTTCCAACCATTCAGTTAACTTGGGATCACCAGGGTTCTTCGGTCTATCCCGGAATTTCCGAAGTTCAGGTGTAATAGATATAGGAAACCTCAATTCATGAACAGCTTCAGTAAACTTAGAAATTATGTCATCATTCATTATTGCCAATTACTAAACAAAATTGATACATAAAAACACAACTTTTTTTCTCTTAAATATTCAGAATTATAAAATCTAATTACTTTTAGTGTCTATCAAACTCTGAAAAATTTACTCTCAATTACCATTTAAATTCTTTGTAAAAACTTAAAGTCGATGTTAATGCATTTGAGTATTAAGAAAGGCAAAAAGTTAGCAGACCTAGTAGTTAGTCCTACAATTAATCAGTTTATCAAAATTCCTAAGTACATGAATAAAAGATCAGGGGTAAAATGAAAAACACTGCCAAAATCGCAATTCAGGCTTACTCTACAAGTATACCAATATCCTGTCCATACCAACTAGACATTCCAATCTCATCATTCACATCACTTTTATCAGAGGGACATATTAAGTTTAATATTAAATATTAAGGGGCAAAATTCATAGTAATGTTCAATGTTTAGAGCATCTGTTACAAGTAAAGCGTTCATGAGTATCATGCTCTATTATTAATTGGGAGTGATTAAATTAAATGTTCACATATATACTCATCGATTATCGTCGAACTGCTGTAACTCGACCTCACTTGATCCATCCGGTCGAGATCCTCAAGTCACAGCCCTCTGGCGGGTCGAGCTCTGTCCTACGTAGACCAGGTCACCGCATCAATCTCCGTCTCTTCCCAACTCCGGTTGAAGGGTGTCAGCCAGCTAACAGCAGATGACGCAGACATCGCGAGGGATCAACACTGGAAACAGCATACTTCAAGGGAAATGTACTTCTGTCTTCCTCACAGGAATCGACCGCTTTCCCGGTGAGATGCAGATATATTGTCGCACACGCCAATCGGAATTTACTCATTTAAGGTAGCCACTTTCAGTAGAGTCCATAGCCCCACAGCGATCAAAGAGATCCCAAATCTCTTTATCTAGGTGCCCGATTTTCTCCTGCGTCCACCGATCCCCAGTTCCTGCGAAAACGTACCGACAAATCAGCAGAGCCTTGCCGACAAACGACGAGGATTCCAATAACAATTACAAAACATAACATGCAACTTCATGTCTGCTGCAAAGCGTTCAAGACAGTGTAACGGGACCGTCAAAAAAGTTGAAACTGCACCGAGTGTACGTCGATCAATAGAAAAGTTGTAATGTCAATATAATTCAACTTACGTTGTGTGCCAAGAGTCCAATATAATCGATGACACCGATGACGACGACGATAACGATGACGATGTACAAAACTCAAAAGTCCAAACGAGTGGTGGTTCAGGCTTAATTCACCCCATCCGCGACTACCAAATGTAAGAGGACCGTCTCAGAGTAAAGTTCTCCGAGACTAGTCTCCAAGTAGGTGGCGAAATTATAGTTCAACTTATAGGTGACTCAGGAAACAAAATGGCGACAGACGCATTGAAATAAAGTTCGGTTTGGTATTTATTAATGTAGAACGAAGAAATAAAATGAGTCCACGTACAGTCACAATCAAAGCGGTAAAGGTGCATTAATTAAATATAACAGTCTTAGAGGCTGGGCTTATAAAGACGCGAAAAACCATGCTTCGATCCGCAACAAAAAATGGCTAACTCAACATGGCCAACGTAAGCTCGAACATAAAAAGGCTCTCGAAAGCTCTAACATAAAAATGGCTCTAACACAAAATGGCTCTAACACAAAATGGCTACCGAGCCACACATGAGCTTTGCCTATATATCAATTTCGGTAATGCTAAATTGAATTGAGTCCAACAAGCCCCGCCTCCTGTATAACAAACTAACCAATAAAAGCACCACGCACCCTTTCCCTTTCTAGTCCATTGCACAATAAACAATAGAGCACGTGCTTTTAGGTTCCAAAAGTAGGCGTGTCTAACATGACCAGAAATATGCCAGGGGACGCTAATTAAATATTTACAAAAACCTTGCACCCGGAAAAGCTATGAATAGGACAGGATGCTATTACTATTGTTAACAGAAATACATTTAACCGACATAGCACCTGTAGGAATGTCATGAATGCCGACTATCGCTCAAGCAGGGACCGTCTCCAAATAGCTTAATACAATCCCCCGACCCATACAATTACAGTATACATAATAAGATCCCTTAATTTAATGTGGACGAACTTAAATAGATAAACCTATGAAAACCTTCTAAACTCTGTCATTGACAATTAGTGGCCTAGCGCCCTCTTTAAAATTGACTTATATTATAATTAATTAATTGGGAAAACGGTCAATAGACCGTACCACTACACTTGGGTCTAGACTACGTAGATCTAACGTTAGACCCTACTATTAAGTTGGCTAGCCTAACGTTAGTCACATACACACTAAACTGACCAGTCCCCGTCAGCGACTTCGAATTTACATAAATTTCCGGACGATACCTTACTTCTAACTGTTAGTTATAAAAACAGCTTTATATTATTGCAATACCGAGTGAGTCAAAAAAAACTTTACACCTAGAAAAATGTCAATAAAAAGAAGACCAATTTATAAACCCCAAATTATTTTACATATTCTGAAAGAGTAACTCCTCCCACATCTTATGATACCATTTTTGTGTGGAATGTCTTTACGCTTGGATGAACACGACGCATTGTTTGCGAACATGTCAATTTCGAATTGTGCCAGATTGGGAGTAAAATCAAAACAACAAAAAGCTAGAAAAAAGCAACTTCATCCTGATAAAACTAGCATAACTTTTTAACGAAAATGTCTTCCGCTTAATAACTTGGCGGGGATGTTGATACACATATTGACCACATTTTGTATGAAAATGAGATAGATCTGTAGAGTCAGGCATGAGTGAACACACGTCAAAGCCAAAATAATCACTTTTCAAAGGTATTAGGAGGCCTTTTTAGGTCTGTCAGTGGCAATTTGCTCTTTAATGTGTACTCATTCGTGCATTACTTGACAAGTCAATCTAATTTTTATACAAACTGTAGTTAATATGTGTAACAACACCCCTGCCAAGTTATTAAGCGGAAGACATTTTCGTTAAAAAGTTATGCTAGTTTAATCAGGATGAAGTTGCCTTTCTCTAGCTTTTTGTTGTTTTGATTTTGCTCCCATTCTGGCACAATTCGAAATTGACATGTTCGCAAACAATGAGTCGTGTTCATCCAAGCGTAAAGACATACCACACAAAAATGGTACCAGAAGATGCGGGAGGAGTTACTCTTTCAGAATATGTAAAATAATTTGGGGTTTATAAATTTGTTATCTTTTTATTGACATTTTTCTAGGTGTAAAGTTTTTTTTGACTCACTCGGTATATATACTTACGAATCGTTCCGGAAAACTATCGTCTTTGTTGGTGAATCTTCTTATATGTAATTTGGGGGTCAAAATTTCCAAACTTCTCGAGTAGAACAATTCGTGATCGTAGGTTTGTCTTTGTAATACGCATGCGTCATGGATATTGCCATGATTAGTCTTTAGACAAGTCATTACAATCATAATTTTATTTTTATTCCATTACATGGTAATTACCCAAAACAAAAGAGATTACTTACATTAGTAGTCATGAATCATTTGTTACACTACTCAAAAAAAGTTAAGGACCACTTTTTAAAACGTATATAATTTTTTTATACAAGTTGTTTTATTTCTGGAAATACCTCAGTACAACTGTCCTGAATGTCCTTACACACGCTGTAATCAATTTCACGCATGGGTGGTTTAAGTTGTTGCACACTGTCGCTCGCATCACTGCACATCCTGAAAAGTGGGTTCACAGGGGTATCAACTATTGACATGAAGAGGTAAAAACGAATGTCTGAGTGTCTTTCAGGCAGCCTAGTATCGCGTATGACCTCCTCCTGCAGCAATAACGGCTTCACAGCGCTGTCTCATGGAGCTAATGAGGTGATTAATGTCTCTGACGACCAGTGCATCCCATGCAGCCTCCAGAGCCACACCCAGCTGCCGCAGTCCAAGTGGATGGGCTTCGAGCTGCTGGATACTTCTCCCCATCATGTCCCAGACGTGCTCTATCGGGTTCAAGTCCGGGGACCTCGCTGGCCACTCCATACGCTCAATTCCATGGCCCTCAAGGAACTCGGTCACCACCCTAGCTCGGTGGGGACGGGCATTGTCATCCATCAAAATGAAGTTTTCACCCACATTTTCAGCAAATGGCACCACAAAAGGTTCGAGGACTTCATCCCTGTACCTCACTCCTGTCATTGCTCTCCCTGGGACCACGTAGAGACAAGTACGGTTGTCATAGGTGATGCCTCCCCACACCATGATGCTGCCTCCCCCATAACGGTCATGTTCTGCAATACAGGGGTCAGCAAATCTCTCTCCTGGTCGCCTCCAGACTCTCAAACGTCCATCATTGTGGTCAAGGGAAAATCTGCTCTTATCTGTGAACAGAACTCTACGCCATTGCTGTCTGGTCCATCTGACATGCTGCCGAGCCCAGTTGAGACGAATTCTTCTGTGAGCAGGGGTGAGTGGGACACACTGAGCTGGCCGTCTGGCATTCAAATTGGCTCTGTGAAGTCGGTTACGGATTGTTTGAGTGGAAACAATCACTCCAGTTGCTGCAGTGAAGTCATTATTGAGGCGGCGTGCACTGTGAAAGCGGTTGCGGAGACTGAGATTCGTCTAGTAGCGATCATCTCTAGGGGTTGTTGAAACTGGTCGGCCACTACGGGGTCTCTCAGAGTATAGCCCTGTCTCTCGGTGTCTTTCACTTGCTCTGCTAATGACACTGTTTGACACGCCCATCACTCTGGCTACTCTTCGCTGACTGAGGCCAGCTTCGAGCATCCCTAGGGCTCTGGCTACATCTGTTTCACTTAGGTGGTGTCTTGGCATCGCTGTTGTAGGCAAGTTGTTGATTGTAAAGACAGAAATTGCTTTGGAAGCCACTTTTATACGGGCCCACTGCAATGATGTGAGAAACATCACGAAAGAACTGCATGTTTGAAATTGATTTCATTGTGTTTGAGGATATTCAGGACACCTGTATCCTGGCATTACTGTTGTCAGTAGTCTAGTTGTCAGCAATTTGTTGATTGTAAAGACTAAAGACAGAAAATGCTTTTGAATCCACTTTTGTACCACTTCACAATGGGCCCGCTTTTCAGGATATGCAATGATGTGAGAGACATCATGCAACAACTGAAACCAAATTGATTACAGTGTGTTTGATGGCATTCAGGACAGCTGTATCTTGGCATTGCTGTTGTCAGGAAGTTGTTGATTGTAGAGGGTAATTCCTGACAACAGAAATGCCAAGATACAGCTGTCCTGAGTGCCATCAAACACACTGTAATCAATTTGGTTTCAGTTGTTGCATGATGTCTCTCGCATCATTGCACATCCTGAAAAGTGGACCCATTGTAAAGTGGAACAAAAGTGGGTTCAAAAGCATTTTCAGTCTTTAGTGATGGATGACCATGCCCGTCCCCACCGAGCTAGGGTTGTGACCGAGTTCCTTGAGGGCCATGGAATTGAGCGTATGGAGTGGCCAGCGAGGTCTCCGGACTTGAACCAGATAGAGCACGTCTGCGACATGATGGGGAGAAGTATCCAGCAGCTCGAAGCCCATCCACTTGGACTGCGGCAGCTGGGTGTGGCTCTGGAGGCTGCATGGGATGCACTGGTCGTCAGAGACATTAATCACCTCATTAGCTCCATGAGACAGCGCTGTGAAGCCGTTATTGCTGCAGGAGGAGGTCATACGCGATACTAAGCTGCCTGAAAGACACTCAGACATTCGCTTTTACCGCTTCATGTCGATAGCTGATACCCCTGTGAACCCACTTTTCAGGATGTGCAGTGATGCGAGAGACACTGTGCAACAACTGAAACCACCCATGCGTGAAATTGATTACAGCGTGTTTAAGGACATTCAGGACAGTTGTACTGAGGTATTTCCAGAAATAAAACATCTTGTATAAAAAAATTATATACGTTTTAAAAAGTGGTCCTTAACTTTTTTTGAGTAGTGTATTTTAGTTTTTGAGCCCATTTTTCCTTCATCAGCCTATTCGTAACGAAACTTACAAACTATACAAAAAGAACGTCTTGATTAAGGCTAATCCAGGGTCCCCTTTTATTCCAGCTTTATCAATATGGCGAATCGGGCAAATTTACGATACTGACGAAAACCCCCCAAAAATCTTCTTATTCTTGGAGCTATTCACGTTTGTTTTTATTCACCATATTCCGGTTGGTATGCTTAGGTAAGTGGCATTGCATGTATGTGTATCATTTGTTATAAACATTTTTTGGGGGTTGAATTTCATCGTTTTATTGGGGAAGACGGTGAGCTTGGGCCAGATGTATATGTTTCCTTCAGGACGCCGCCACTTCGTGGCGGCGTCCCGGGGCTATATGAACCTGTACGTATAGAGGACTTTTCGGCGGCTCTGATTGGCTATCGCATGAAGCTCCTCATGGTTTGCGATGACTGAACAAAGGCGTGATTCAGCTGTTTTTTGAAAAAATGCTTTATCGTGCCCGCTGTCAATCATATACAACCGAGCACCGGTACAGAACAGCTGATAGTCTGTATAAACACTGACCGTCTGCATAAACAAAGACGTTTGCCAAATTTTGCCGTCATCAGTAACAAGGTTTTTCTTCATTTATGAAGACGCCTGTTTTCATTTTGGACCTACAGGATTTGGATGGCAGTTATGGAACTTGAGAGTGCTAAAATTAGATTCCTTATTTTTAATTACCCCCAGTTCCACGGCTACTTTTATGACTTGTCCGTCTTCCCAAGGATATAAAAGGAATCAATTTTCAATCACTGTGTTGCAGCTATGGGGTGCATGGCACAGTAGAGCCACATCGAAATGTCTACAAGTTCGTTCGTACAGAGCAAGAGGACAATGCATTTTGATTGTTGGGCACTCTGATTAGCTATCGCGTGAAGCTCCGCCTCCTGGTTGCGATGACTGAAGTGCGTTGACCGTAACTGAACAATGTGATTCAGCTGTTCCCGAAAGACCACTTTTATCGTGCGCGCTGTCAATCATAACCAAAGTGGACCCATTTTGCAAGAAAAACTGCAAGACTCGACTTCACAAAACGTGCGGCGGAAAG
Source organism: Paracentrotus lividus (assembly GCA_940671915.1). Classification (NCBI taxonomy): domain Eukaryota; kingdom Metazoa; phylum Echinodermata; class Echinoidea; order Camarodonta; family Echinidae; genus Paracentrotus; species Paracentrotus lividus. The sequence continues at coordinate 10,299,313 of CALNVZ010002100.1, forward strand.
CCACTCTTTCAATACTTTTTAGAATAAAGAAGAGAAATATAAATAGGAACTTCAACAAATCCAACTGTCGATCTCCGTCAGTTGAAATAAAACGTATGAAAAAATGAGGACTTACCAAAAAAATAAATGATGAGTCTAAATTTTACTGTGACTATTGTTCATTGGAAGGCACAATGGTAGTGTATTTCATATGCTAACGTGATCATTCGAGTGTCGTGCGTATTTGTGGAGTAAAAATTTCAACGTGAGAGCGTCAGTGAGTGGAGTTGGCATCAATTGGGAGGCTATTTTTACTGTACAGTGTCTTCATAAACGAGGGCAAGTCTAGTAATCTGAGATGATCTTTATTTTTGGACCGGTGCCTCTACTGACTACTAAGTCAATAAAGAATAGAGTAGTGCCCGAAATTCGACAGTTGCCGAGATTCGACATATTTGACACACATATTCAAAATGAGACTCCTAAATACTCTCAAACACACTCCAATCGACTCATATCACATGCACACATCGTCAAAAAGGGGGGTAATTAAAAAATCATTATAAATACCTTCATTTTGCTCCTAAAATCCTGGATTTTGTCCAAAATTAGGAAGCCTCTGCACACTTAGCGAAAAGTTAAGAAGAAAGATAGGAAAATGCGTTTAAACTCCGAAAATTAGAGGTTTGATGACGCAGTTTTTGCCACGCTCGAGCCCCGATCATTATTATCCTACTCAAAAAGAAAAAACCAGGAAGTGACTGTGCCGTGCTAGAGTTACAACACTGCAAGTATGGGACTGGCAAAAAATTTTCCCCTACCCTAGTTTCGACATGGCATTCATGCAGCGACAGCCCCGATCTCGCGGCAGAGTGCGATGTGCTAACGGTGCAGCAAGTGAGCCTCAAATAGTTTGTGATTGTTTTAAAAATTGTAACAGTTATTTAATTTACAATATGCTTCCAATATTTGTTGAAAATGAAAGATGATGTATTTTTCATTTTCAAACTAGAGCTGCAAAAACCTTAAGCGGTCGAATTTCAGGTGCTTTACTCTAGGTTTTCAATAAATCTGATTTCACTACCTTGAAAATAAAAAATAAAGAACACTCCTGATTTTTTGCCGATTTTTGCAAAAACTGTATGGGAACACATTCAAATTTTTGCCACAGTCGCGACATAGCTTCGCTGCTACATGTAGCGTGTACCCAACGTGCACGCTAGCTGCAAAGCTATTTTGCGACTGTGGCATAAAAAATATATATTACAGTGCGTCCCAAAAAGAACTATACACTTTTGACAAGGCTATAAAATTAAATATATATGATTCTTGGGGAAAAGGTTTAGATCTAGATGTATATAAAGCTTTATGACACAAAAAATTCTGAAAATAACGCATTCTTCAGTGAGCAATGCCCACTTTTATGAAGGACACAAAAAATAGCCTGTGCAGGAATTCGCTATTCATTTACCACCTGGGTATGGCATGCCAAGATGGATTCAAAGAAATAATGGAATGAATCAACTAACAGAGTAAAACATATATAAAAAATCAGAAATAAACAATCAATATTATGCAAAATATAATTTTTCACCGTTATGATTTTCATATCATTGATTTTTACTCTGACTGCAGTTTATTTGTGTCTTTGTTAGCCGATTTATTCCATTATTACTTGAAAAACAACTTAACCACAATAAATTAACAATATTCTTATTACAATTTTAATGAGATATTTGGCATGCTTATTGATCTGCTCAACCCCTAATTTTGTTCTTTTCACCTTTAGAAACCCAATGGTTACTGGAACTTCTACACTTGGCATGAAATTTAATGGAGGTGTGATCCTTGCAGCTGATATGTTGGGCTCATATGGATCCCTGGCACGATTCAGGAATATCTCTCGTTTGTCAAAGGTCAATGACAACACTGTAGTTACAGGCGCTGGAGATTATGCTGATTTCCAGTATATCTCAGAGGTGCTAGAGCAGAAAATGTAAGTATGCTGTTAATGCATGAGGTGGAGACATGTCTTATTCATCTTTACACTTCACAGCAATTTCTGTCTTAAATTTTGTAAATTGTATGATTTAGTATTTTTTAAAACAAAAATACTATCAATTTTTAGCTGTTCTGCATTTGTTACTCCCACTAGGCTGCCCTGCTACTAGGATGCATATCAAGTTAGGGATGAATATAAGTTACATTGTGGCCCAGGAGTATATTGTTTGACTAGCATGCATCTACAAATAACGAGCTGTTCGTACACAGATATTTCAAACCTCTTACAGATTGCAGTGATGCACTTAGTCTACATGGAGATAATACTGCACTGGAAATCATGGACAGAATATAAAACTTTCTTTATTACAATTTAAGAGAGAGTTGTTGTTAATACCAAGTTTAATTTCAATCACTCTTTTGCTATCCAATACATGTATTATCTAATTTTGGCAATTTTCACTTGATTAGAGAACTATCTGTAATTTCATTAGAAACGTCTAGAGATCGGTGCGTCTTCGCCATTTTAGCATCATTGCTATCCTCTAAAAAGCTGAAAGGTGACATAAATACTGTCCACTCCAACTATAACATGCATGGATACAAAAGGTCACTTCTCCCTGTCCCAATTTCAGCACATGAATACTATTTAAGTGTAACAAGGTATTTGACATCCTGGCCACAAAATAATGGGAGTGGATAATGTTAATATTTTTGTAAAAAATCAAATATTTTTTTTGTATTTATTATATTACAATATTGCAAAAAAATACATAAACAGATCAAATAATATGCAGTGGTAAATGAGCAACAAATAGCTAAACTAATCTAGGTTGGCCCCGTCCACTTCTTACTGTGATATACATTTACATAAGTAAAACATATGTACAAACTTCAATTACTCATATTTTACAGATTTACACTATTACATCAAATTATTTAGATATGAATATACTCTGCAAGAAGAATTGTCTTATATGATTGTCTAAAAAGTTTCCGTGAATTAAATTTCTAATATCATTGGAAGAGCGTCCTTGAAAAGCATCCATAAAAGCGTCCCATATGACAATCTCACACTACAAATTCACACTCTTTCATCTCACTACTATAGCATTAATGAATGAGTTCTGAATGATGCCACAGCTTCACACCCAAAGCTCTCTTCTCTGGCTGACAAGAGTCAGTATAACAGAAGTCAAAGTTCAATCCACTGTGGAACAACATTCCTTGGGGCTTCCATGGAGGGAAGAAAGTATAGATTGTATTTTTTTCCTTTCAATATTTCAATGTTGAATTAATTACCGAATAAAAGGCATTTATAGACTTTATCTTGTCCACAGATAACGACGCTGTTGACATTAACTTTCCACAACTGTTAGAAGCAATTATGTACATCAAATAAGCAACTGAAGGCAATGCTATACTTAATAAATTCGATCTAAAAACTTGGAGAGCTGAAGTTTATACCTCCACCAAAGGTTATGAGTACATCATAATTACAAGACCACTGAAATTATTTGTGACTGTGTGTTAAAAGTATACACTCATTGTTCCAGGTGAACATGGTCACAAGTGGGGCACAATCCATTCCTTTGTAAAGCTTTTGTATTTTTGTATGTTTTTTTACTCATTTTTACTCGTCAGTAGTGTATGATAGCACATTATAACTACATGATTATCACCTTTTGTTTTCTAACAGTTTCCTAGGTTATGTAATAAGGGAGTAGCCTACGAGTCACCTCATGTTAGCCTGTGGATACCGTGCCTACATTGCTTTGAAATGCATCTGCTAATCTGTCAACTATTAATAGAGATAAAAATGTTATTCAATCATAGTTTAGTAGTATTTTGGCTCCTGTCTTTTATGTTGACTAAAGTAATACATAAGATGCCTCAAGCTTTGGTGGGGGGGAATAGGAAGAGATAGGAGTGGGTCTAACTGCTTGGACAATGCATTTTATGATGTTGAGAAAAATATTCTAATATACAGCAGTTTGCATCGTATATTTTCCCAACGTTCTTCAAAATAATACCGACAAAAATCTTTATGCAGAAAAAAATAAGACCCCCCCCCCCTCCAAGTAAAATAACAATTTTGATCATACAAAACATGTACTACTTGATGGATATCATATTTTATGATATATCATGTGTTTTTATTCCTCTTTCCATGAAATAGCTGATATTGAATTTGTAGCAAATGCAGCTATTTCTTCTCTTGATTTTAGATTATCAAAAGAAGATATCTTAATTTTATCATTTTTTAACCTTGAGCTATCACCCACATTTCTTTTAACAAGCCAATATACGTGAGCATATGAGCAAAAACATAACATGACAGAGCAAGAAGCAGAGCTGTGTTGAGAGATGTCTCAGGTTCTTTTACACAGGTGCTAGATCATTCAATAAGGTGAGTTGATAAGTGATGTAAGTAGCATGACAGAGAATGAAGCTAGAAGCCTGACATAAGAGATGTTTCAGGTTAGTTGATAAAGTTAATTAAGTAACATGACAGAGCATGAAGCAAAGACTGTGATAGAGATGCCGCCAATTCTCTTCTACGGGATGATAGATCATCAATTAAGTATTAAAGTTGATAAGTGTTAGTAATTTGCCAGGTTTCCTACAGAAATATGAGTGTAATGATCATCTTATTACAGTTAGTTTGCAATGATTTATCAAGTTTATGCACAAGGACCTCAAATCTTAACTTACAAAACATATTTTCTTGATAGGAAATCTTGATTCGAATCTTAGTCTAATTTCAAACACAATTCATGATTATAAAAGTCAATTTTAAATCTTTGTATGGATGTTGGTGTTATGAATCTGAGTAAGCTTTAGTATACAAGGATAGGGAAATATTTATGTACTTTTGCTTTTATAAACTACCTTACACACACTCTCTGTCGCTAAAGAGTTGAACAGCACCTGTATATCATCAAATGTTGAAACTAAATCTTTTCATATTTAGTATGAAATTGCAGTCATCACAGATAAGGGCGTTACCATTGATCCTCCAGCATCATCAAAAACCAACTGGGATATAGCACCAATGGTGGAGTAAGTGTTCAAATTGTGTTTCATTTCAATGCTTGCTATAAATGGATGAGTTAATTTAAAAAAAAAAATGTATTCAGAGAAATATGGAGCAGTATTGAACAATTTATTTATTTGACTTTCTATAAAAAGATGAAATGTTGTAGAGGATTTGTTTGTCATCTTCGATCCTTTTTCACTTACTTTTATTAAAATACGTAATTATAAAAGAGTAGTTGACAGGATGAATTTCTTTGACAGCTAGCTAATAACGCGATAACAATTTCACCAAGACGCAGAGCCAAGTCTTGTATTGGGTTGGAACTGTGTTTTCGGGCCAGGATTTCTTTTATTAGACATGCACTGGAAACTTAATATAAAGAGTGCTGATATAACAAGATACGTATATTCATCTATTCAAAATGAAATCTGTTTGTTTTGTTTTGTGTAGGTTATTGAATACGGATATGTAACAAGCATTGTTTTTTTCTGGTCCCCTAGGGCCCTTTTTAAAGAGTTTCCACACTAAAGTGGATTTATTTCTTTGTTTAAATTAACAAAGGAGATAAACCCTCGTAATTGATAATGCTTTGTGCAAACCTTTCAGATATCTTGTGGAAGAATATTGAGGGTTATATGAACCATTGTATAGAATAGATAGCCCTTTTCTTCTGACACAATCTCACAGAACTTGAGTATGTATGAAGTAGAATGAGCAAAAGTCTCTAACTATTACCGTTTTTCCTCTCTCGTTGCAGGGGATATGAATGACCGAAGCTGAAGGAGTCGTCATCTATGTACATTCAAGTCATTTTGTATAAAATGTAAGGCATAAGTTTGTAAGTTTAAATTAGTGAACATCCTTGAAAGAGCATAGGGTGTAAATATTGTCAATAAATTAATATCATTCCTGTTGATTTGGTAGATGGGAAGGGATTTTCTCATGTTGTCCAAAAAAAAAAAAAAAAAAAAACCTTCATAAATTGAAAAGAGAAGGAAAGTGATATTTGTTAGTAAGAAACTCGCCTTACTTTGTAATTACCTTATAAAAGTTATATATCTGTTCTATGTGTGACCGAGGGAAAGGGAATGCATTTATAGAATGAATATTTACTGGTACAGTCCACTCTCATTATAAGGAGGTGCTCTGGATAAGACCAATTACCTTGTTTTAGCTAAATCTATTTTTCTTGAACACATACTTTTTAAAGGGGAATTATCCCCTCAGAGAAATTTGGCTTCAGTGAATGGAGACAAACCCCCAAAATATATTGAAAAAATTTCAGAAAAATCAGGCAATGAATAAGAGAGATATGAGTTTTTAGATTTTGAGATCACTTATGATATGGAGATCCTCCAATTGGCAACACGACCATGATGTGTGATGTAATGCAGGGAGATCTTTCCCATATCTGTTGTACACATTGTACTAAAATCCTCTTTTTTCTCGATTCTAAAGGGAGAATAAAGAATCTTTTTATGGGCTGACATTTAAATATATGAAAGTCATTATATATCATGAAAAGAAAAGCTGTTTTATCATTAGAATGAAAATAAAGAGACATTTTGAAAAGTTCACACCATATAGGGAGTTCTCCCTTTGTGACATCACAAATGGTGACCGCGTTGCCAATGGGAGATTTCCTATGTCATCAGAGATCTCAATATTCAAATACTCATAACTTTCTTATCATTTATCTGATTTTCACCAAATCTTCACTAATGTGCTTATTTGATTTTTCTGCATCCACAGTAAGCCAACTATCTACATACGGACAATTCTCCTTTAAGCATGTAGACCCACCTTACATGTTTCAAACTGAGACAGAGAAACTTGCCTCATTACAATGGAATAACATATCTGTGCTCAATATAATGGGAGTAGACTGTAATCCAAGTAATAATACCTTCTGAATGAAATGAAAGAAGCCATCTTATTTAGAATATTGCAATCCTAAAGCCAAGAGATTCCATACTACATATGATATTCCTTGTTTGATGCCGATTGTTCTATTAATGAGCTTAACTACTCTCACTTTTAATATAACCTAATCAATGATTGTTTAAATCTGCCAAGCAGCCTCCCTTTTGATGCTTTAACTAGTCAACTGCCCTGTTGTAGGTTATCAGAATGTGGCTTTCTGCAATTTTTTAAAGGAAAATCTTTTTGGTAACTTCAGTAATATTGCACTGAATAATGACGATGGGAATGGTTCAAGTATTGTCTTAGACATTAGCACAATATTTGTAGCCAATAATAATACACTATTGGATCATTTAGATAACTCATGTTATGAGACGATACCTTACATATTAAAAAGTAGTGGCTAAATGTTGTAATCCCCCTTTCCTTCTTTGTGATTAATATAGAGTACCGAAGTGTTTACGTCATAATCGCCCGTCGTCCCAGTTACTGGTTTTAACAAAAAAGCCTGTGCATGAGGTATAGCCTAAATGCGGTCCAGCAACGGGCTAGACTCGGGCACATACACAAACAGGCTCAGTGCGATCATGTTGCTACTGTTCAGTACAAGATTGTTTAGAACCAGCAACCATGACAACACCACCGTTATGACATCACACTTCGGTAATCTATAGCAATGTGATGTTGAAGTCAAGTAGAGTAAACACACGCAGTTAATTAAAGAAGTTAACTTAATGCCAGAAGATATTTTGGCAATTAACTAGAAGGACTAAGCAATGTGATGTGTTCAACTTTATGTCCACTAATGTAGTCATTTCGCTCAATTTTTGCATTTAATAAAAGGAAACATTTGTCAGCTATGTATAGTAGCGGATCCAGCATGAGCTCTGACAAAAAATTGTATTGGCCCATGCACAAGCATAATAGAGTCACTTTTGTCCCCAGCATATTGGGCCAATAAAGTGCTTTGTCAGAACTGTTGCTGGTTTTATCCAAGCGATAAAAAAAAAAAAATAACTGTAGTATGTGTATTGTGTTGTGTATCTTAATATTATTAAAACATGGTATCAGCCATTTGCGCACAACTGAAAGGCACTTCTGCAGCAATATATTTTTTTTCTCTCTCTCTTTTTTTACTTCCCTTTTTCATTTCAATTTTTTTTTCAAATATAAGTTTATTTAGGTGTAATAGATTATTGTTGACAGTTATTCATGCCAGCAGTCTCTTAGAGCAGGATCAACAATATACCAATTGATGCTCGTTTCTAACTGCAGAAACTGAAGAATGGTAATACCGGTTTTGGATAATCAACTGTAACCATTAATGATTAGACAATTTGTAGGCTGTTGAATCAGGACAGGTCATATTGTTTTCCAAATTTTAATCTGCAGTTCAGATAGAATGTGCCAGTGCAAATGGTTGATGCTATATCAGACATTCATATTACAGCTAAAAGCTGAAGGTTTAATAAAGACAAGATCTTTCACAAGTTACATTATGATACAGAGTGTTTTAATATTCTTTTCAGGCTCCATTTTGTACAAAATATATGATATATTGAGCATGGTGCATGAATATTTCATAGAACATACCCAGTCTGGTCATACAATATGTTCTGTTATGTGTATTTCATTCCTAGCCATGGTGTTGTCAGCCTTTTTTGCATATTTGAAAGAGAAGACTCGTCTCTTTTCATTCCCGAGATCAGTAGATTAGCAAACTCATTCATTTCTAAAACAAAAAGGGATGAACAAAGGCAAGAATAGAAATTAGGAAGATACGGATTATTAGTAAACGAAATCATGAAATGTTTTCATATTTTTTACCAAATTGTTAAACAGTTTTGATTATACTTTTTGCAAGGATATAATGGCCATAAGGAACCAAAAGGGGCAGAGGAAAATGGCAGCACCCAAAGAAGAAAGATTTCTTTGTTACTTTGCAAAGAAGTGTGTGTGCAAAAATCAGAGCTCATGATTACCCAACAAAACACAATAAACAAACGAAAAAGATTCTATAGCAAATTGCAATATATTCACCACAAACAAAACTTGACCATAATATAATATGATTGGATTAAAGTTGTATTGACCGTCTTTAAAATACAAGACTGCATCTTCCTTGGCAACGGTACAAAAATATATTTATCCTCTTTGTGTACTGCCGTTTTCATCTGGCCTTGTCCTAGTACCTTATGTCTATAATTTCTCTGCATAAAGTTTTGGGAGACATATAAAAATCCTAACTTTCCGAGACTTATGTAATGTTGTCCTTGCTCCTTCATCTTCCACTTTGGTTAATAAATGATTGTGCCTGGTTATCTACTGCTCCCGGGACTGAACAAGTTTTCAATTTCAAAATATACAAAAATATATGAAGAACTTAAAAGAAAATGTAGTAAGGCTTGTGAAATAAAGATTTTAAAAAATCACGCATTTTAGCTTGGTTGCCGTGTGGGCTATGGATAAACTGTAAATACAAAACGAAATGTACATACGTCGCAGGTGGAGACTGCAATAATTTTAGATTTAGGTGATCAAAAGGCCCCCAGTTCAAAACGCATGACCTATCGTTAATACGAAAAAGTGGCCTTAAAGAATGATGTCAGAATTGGCGTTTGATTCATTGCCTTAAATTTTGAAAGGAGGAAATGGACAATATGTTAGTCATAATTTATTTTAGCATTTACAAATCTCAACTATTTTACTTCTCAAGCAGAATATAAGGGTACTTAAATATGCCGGAAATAAACCTCTTTTCCTGAAGTGTAGGTTCCTAAAACGAATAACAATCCATTTCTTATGTTTTCTGATCATATCTGTGACATTGATCTGATCATCTCAAACTATTGAGGAAATTTTGTTTTAATGTCCTTGCTCTGACTAAAGTACAAAATAAGGCACTGTGGATAGTAATGAAATCAATTTACTTTCACGAAATAATTCTAGAAACCATTGTCATTAGTGAGTCTTCATTTTATGGGCACAGCACGCGATTTATCACCCGATTTGATAGTCTTCAATACCTTTTTGTTATTAGATTTCTTCTTGTCCATCACGGTAGTATTTGCTTTAGTGATTCTTTCAACTGCAATATGTGTTTTAGGATTTGATACTTTATAATGACCAGTTTTGTATTGGGGTATTCCTAAAGTTTGCATGCGTAAACTAGTCTTTTTGCTCGAGATGATATCGCTTATATTATAATCGTGACACCAATTTGGCGCATCTTTGATGAAGGTAAACGTAAGAACACGCTTATCGTTAATCTTGTTATCAACTCCTGCAATGCATTTGTCCACGATTCTCTGATGTTTCTTAAATGATTCCAAATCCGCTTCAAAATCACCGCCATAGTTACGAACTTTCTCCCAAAATGTCCTGTTGAAATAATCATAAAGTTTTGCATCACCGCTATTCCATTGTAAGATTTTCGAACGCAAGTCATCTGTCATATTTCGTCTGAAGCTGGTTGAGCGAATACCACGTGACATATACGTAATGTCGGTCATTTTCCAACATAATAACTTTCGAAGTAAAACAAGAGATTCATCAAAATACTCATTGATCATTATAAGAGAGAAATCTTTGTCGAGTTGTTTGATTTTTTGATCAATGACATCCATACGATACATATCCACAGGATTCATTCCTAAATCATAGAGCTGCATGTTATGTATTCGATTTTCTTTACCTGGATATATCTGTTGCACGTAGTTATAATACTTTATCGGATTCGACATGAAAAGTTCAATTGGGTTCCCAGATTTCGGCAAGAAGCGATCCATTTCAAAATAATAGAATCCGGATTCGAATTGTGCCACCGGATTTCTAACGACAGTCACATATGTTGCTTTATGAAAGACTTTATCCATTTCTTTTCGGTTATACCGAATATGATTAGTTAACATTTGGTAACCAATGCTGAAATTCCACTTTTGAGAAGACGGTTCTCCTATCTTAGACGTGTTGAAGGTATCTTTTTCGCTAAGAATGTGTCTGTAATCGGGCACTAGAAATGTGAGATTTCGCTTCATACCGAATCTTTGGAGGATTGAAGTTGCTGTGGTAGAACCCGTCTTGTGAGTTTTGAGAAATACTACACGGTGAACTTCACTGCATACAGGACCTTCGAAGAAAGCGGTGTTTTTAAATCTGAAAGATAATTATACAAGATATGCACTACCAAATTAATCTTGAGAATTGAAACTTCACCTTACATTATCAATAATTCCAATTCCCATGAAATATAATTAACTGAGCCTAACGGCAAGTCAAGGTAGGCCTATATGACATCACTCTCTAAAATGAGTCCGTTTAGATTACTATGAATTATTTCATTGTCAGCGACCACGACTACATCTAAAAAGGTTTGCATGACCATCCATTAATTCATATCCCTGTATATACAGTCTTTGTCAAATAAAATGGTACAAGTGGAAAACATTTTTTTTTATATGAAGTTTAATCACAGCCTGCTATTGTTTTTTTCATAACATATCAATTCTACTCTATGTAAAATGTTAAGTTAACGTATACCAATGTGTGGCATTAAATCGTAATTAAACAAGGCGCGTCCATTATCTAAGAGGCCAGACGCAACAAAGTGACGTTGGAAATACGGCTGAGAAGCGCAGAAATCTATACAGCTGGCTTCAATAATAAATTAGCTCACAAAAACTCGCGTAAGAAGACTTCCCTACAGTTGAATGGTATTGTCCGTTCGGTTGAGCAATCTACTCGTGGAGATGAAAGAAATTGATAAATTTATCATGTTGTTAGTTAATAGATTCTCCAGACCAATGGAGGAAATACACATTTGGGCAAGCTTATAACATTATGGTGCTGAAGTTGTAATCAGAATATGCAATTCATATAAATTGATGCTCAAAACATGACATAGATTGTGAACTTGTCACAAGTCTTGCAATAAGTTATTCCTATTTTTGAAAAATTCAGACTCTTAGCGTACTTATTCAAGTTGAACATTTCTTTGAAAGGTAGTTGCTCGCCACAATAAATAAAATAAAGTGAAAAACTGTTCCAAAAAAAAAAAAAAAGTCAATGGCGCGTTCGCTTTGAGTAGAAATGTAGCGCCCTCGTATATCTTAACTTTACAACTAGAATTGATATGAGCAGGAAGATAAACTTTCACCTGCAATTTTTTCCCTCACATTTGGTGTTGTAATTTTTTAAATATGACTTGTTTTCTACCATCAAGAAAAACCATTTTCACACGCCGTCCCATGCCTTTGTTTATATGTTTCGCATAAAGGCCATGAAGTGCTCAATTTCGATTTGTTCCCTCGTCGCACAAAATTTAGCATAACTTTTGTTTACGAAAGCAAATTATACAGAACTAAGCGCATCAGCAAGAAAAATCTTTTGGTTTTATTTTGGTATCCATACACACATTATCTGAAAGTATTTCACACCTAAATCATTTTTTCCCGACTGTACCATTTCTTTTTTTTTTTTTTTTTTTTTTTTGACACGACTGTATATTATAGAGTTTCACGTATTAGCATTCATTCTATAAAAACCAAAACAAGTAGTCGAGATAATACATTTATGCCAATTTCTTTATTCATTTCTACTCAAATTTTCAACGGACCTCCGTCTTCGTCAGGAGTATTTACAATGAAAATACTAGGGAGCGCATTCTCAGCAGATGCATGCCAGTTGCTATGACAGCAACACGTATATATAGATATAAGTAGAGGTATTCAATTGTTAATGAAAATAAAGCCAGTATTACTTTCTGCTAAGCTTCCGAGTAATTACTACATCAGGGCCCGTATTCCATAAACTATACTTAAGCAATTTGTCTTAAGTCTAAGTATTTTTTCTAAGATTTTGTCTAGGAAAAATTGTTTTAGCCTTTTATACAAACACGTTAAGCACTTTGTCTGAGGTTAGAAAGCATTAAGGAACAGTCTTAATTTTATTAATATTGTCATGTTTAATTTGTGGTCTCAAATGAGCTTGCCAATATAATCAACAGTCAAGTTAAGCCACTGGGTAGTAGGCTTAAAGTTAGGATAAAATTCTCTTTTTTTAAGTGCAGATTTGTAGGCGCAACTCCATTTAAAAAATTTGACTTGGCCCAAATCTAAGAATTTATGCTTAGAAATGATTCTTAAAATAATAAACAAAATTAATTTTAGCAAAAAGATTTTTTTGGATGCTTAAGTTTCATGCTTAAGTCCAACATTTATGGAATACGGGCCCAGGTATCAAGTGTCAAACAAAATATAATTAAATCGCCATATTTACTGATTCAGAGCGGCAGAACGAATTTGAAGTGGGGGGGGGGGTCACGGTGGAAAAAGGGCGCTTTCTCTGAAAAGGGGGCACTTGAGATCAGTGGCACAAAGAGAAAAATATTGGGATAGGGAGGAGATGCTAAGAAATTATTCCTTTAGGTTTATACTTTTAAGAATCTTAATGGCTTTGTTTTTTACTGGTCATTTATTCATGAAAAAAATAATGCGAGCGCGAAGCACGAGCCGAAATTTTTAAGCTCATTTTTTTTTTTTAGTTGATTGTGCATCATAGACCCTATAATTAGTGGCACACTGAAAGAAAAAATATTGGGATAGGGCAACGTTGGATAGGGAAGAGTGTGAAGAAAATTTCTTTAAATTTTGTGGTTTGCAGGCCACAACCCCCCGCACAAAACTACACAAATAATTTGTTGGCAACACCCTTTCGCAAGGTTCGTCTCCAGCGGGGGTATAGGGTCCAACATTTTTAGACGTATAGGATACTTTTTTTTTTACTAAGTGCGACCGATCGGAAATTTTGAAGTTTTAAAAGACACATAGATTAGAAAACGGAGCACTTGAAGTGCCCATTTTTTAAAAGTGTAGTGTAAATTCAAGCAAAGTGTGAAATGAATTTCTAATAGCCCTCATAATGTCAAATACCAATTTTGAATGATTGTACTTTACTCGTTTCATAAATATTAATTGATCTTTAATATATAGCAGTAGAAAGGGCATAACAAAGAATTACGTTTAAGGGCTGTTGCCCTAAGGCCAGGGATCACTCAAAGCAAAAACTGCTACCCATGCGTGTCCCCGCATCCTGAAAATGGACCCTAAACGTCTCATTGCATGTACTCAGATTTGCACCCCTTTCCGACGTATGACTGGAAAAAACATACCCTAAATGGCGTAAACACCGTGAAATTTTGACCTCAAAGAAGCAATTTCCGCTGAAAACACCCCTATTTTTATGAAAATGGCGATTGAAATAAAAAAAACCCCTATTTTAAGGAAAGCGTAGACGCCGCCGAAAGGCTGAAAACAGACCCTTTTCGACGCTTTTGGGGGACACGCTTGAGTAGCACATCATGTGTATTCTCATTTTTAAATGCGAGGTCGCAAGGCGGCCAATCGGAAAAGTTTCAGTTGGAAAAGACGTAAGGCAAAAAGAGGCGTTACTTTGTTGTATCGAGAGTGCCCTTTTTTAAAAAGGATATTGTTCATGTGACATGTAAGAAGTCTCAAAGGCTTCTTTTTAGAATAAAAAGGGCCTTTTTTTTAGCAAATAAAAGGGGCACTTTTTAGTCATGAAAAGGGGACACTTTTTAATCATGAAAATTGGCACTTTTAGGGTGCATGAAAAAGTGGGGGAGGCACTATGCCCCCCCCCCCCTGTTCCGCCGCCTCTGACTGATTGTAGGGAGATTCAGTCACCTCGGTATTTGCTTGTATCTGGACTGCATGTCACCTGATGTCGATCTCAACTGTTCGTAAAAGAACATGACATCCACCACGATGACAAAGCTAACAAGAACAACGAGGAAGGCGATTCGCCGACCACCGCCAGTATCGACACTTCTCGACATCGTGTATTGAGATATCTACCGTAAACACGATTGATGTTTGCCGCCATTCAAGTCTGCAAAAATAATACAAGGGACACAATATAATTTTTCTTTGCAACTGAAACGGCGAGGCGTTTCTGGAATCTAAATACACATTTTACACAATATATTGACAAAACTAAATATGATTCCGATCTATCGGTCTAGCTATAGGCCTACCTATTAAATTGACACCAGCTGGTAGCAATTCATGATTTAGTGTGGTATCTCACTTCGCGGAGACGTCTCCACGACGGATAAAAAGTATCAGAGACGTCTCCGATACTTTATTCCGTCGCGGCGACGTCTACATTTTTTCCAGAAACTGTCTCAAAGCAGTTTCAAAGAATAGTTTCCGCGACTCATGAAACGTCGCGGGGACTGATGAGACATCTTGGAGACGTCTCCGCGACAAGTTTCAAAACCGTCCCCCAGTAGTTTCAAAACCGTCTCAAAGTAGTCCCAAATTCGTACCAAAACATATGCCCCATCATTTTGAAGTCGTCTTGATTTTTTTGGTACCCACTCACAACCTCAAGAAAGAATTCTTGGTGTACCGTGAAACCTTCCGCTGGTACCCTTTTCATTTGGATCTTTACACGCATGACTGAGTAGGCCAACTGACAATCTGAAGACTGCAAAATCTCAATTGTGGCAAGTGGATGGATAAAAATTAAAACAAAATGTTGGAAGAATATGTGTACAAACACACACACACACACCCTCACTCACACTCACAAATCGTTTTTAGGGAATTACTTACATCCCACACAATCAGTGATGGTCTTGGTAAACCAGCTTAAACCAAAGGTTAATGCTTAATCAGAAAAGGGGAAATGTTATGCTGAATTGTTTACTGTGTTTGTGGATACATTTGTGATGATGTGGGTAGGTGTGAGTGGGTGAGTGTGAGTGCGTGCGTGTGTGTGTGTGTGTGTGTGTGAGAGAGAGAGAGATTGTACACACACATACACACACACACACACACACACACACCATATCCCTCTCTCTCTCTCTCTCACACACACACACACAAACACACATACACACACCCTCACTCACACTCACAAATCGTTGTTAGGGAATTACATCCCACACAATCAGTGATGGTCTTGGTTTTATTTTTTTTTTTTTTTTTTTTTTTTTTTTTTTTTTTTTTTTTTTTTTTTTTTTTTAACCAGCTTAAACAAAGGTCAATGCTTAATTCAGAAAAGGGGAAATAGTTATGCTGAATTGTTTACTGTGTTTTGTGGATACATTGTGATGATGATGGGTAGGTGTGAGTGGGTGAGTGTGAGTGGTGAGTGGTGTGTGTGTGTGGTGAGAATTGTGGGTGTGTGTGTGGTGTGTGTGTGTGTGTGGTTGTTGGTGTGTGAGTGTTTGTGTGTGTGCTGGTGTGGATGAGATGGGGTATGTGCGTGTATTATGTTGTCTGGGGGTGTATGTGGGTTTGTGTGGTGAGGGTGTGGATGTGATGTCTGTGTGAAAATGAGGGTACATGTGGGTGTGAGTCTTTGTGCGTGCACACAAGTAATACATTCTCAATTTGTTTATTCTTTGCCGTCTTCTGAAGATTGTATGTTATTCAGTAATAATTATGCGTGCAAAGATCCAAATGAAAAGGGTACCAACAGATGCTAGGAGGATGACTCTACCAAGACATATCATGAAATCCATGATTGAATGTTCATATTTTTCACAAGACAACTTCAAAATGATGGGACATTTTTTCTGACTCACTATGTATATAGTAAGGAAATCTCTTCCACTGCACATCCTGGTGCTAATGTAATTTATACTTCATTCGAATTTTAACATAAAATTTGTGGAGTAAAAATTGACGAGCTATAAATACTGTGTGACTGATTGGCATAATAATAGGCCTATGTTTTGTTTACTTTGGGGGTTAATCAGAAAGTTTCTATTGTGTAATATAGCAAAATTAATAATATGGAATGATCGTGTGATTTCGAATGAGCATTTTACAAAGAATAATGTAGATAAAAGAGAACAGTAAAATATTTATGCATCGATTTAAACAGTCGGGAATCGTTTCTATTTTTAGTAGAAAAAGGTCCGGGAGCAACTCCCTGTTGATTTTAACTTCTCTCATTGTCTACTTAATTGATTTCCTGTAAATGCGTGGTGTATGCATTTTAAATTAGGCAAGTCAAATCAAAATAAGATGACAATCCTCCCAAATAGGTTTTGGTCAGATTCATCGGTGTAAAGGCCCACTAGCCAATGTTGGTTATAATGATATGCCAGCAGTCAGTCCATTTTTGAACATAGGTGAGCTGAGAGGGGCATCATTAAAATGATAATGAGTTGCACTTTGCACTTTGGTGATATAAACTTCATAATTCCCACTGTAATATTTTTGAAATTATCGATGATCAAACTTAGGTTTCCCTTTTAGACATACACTGTTCGTCATAAAAGTGGAATATTTTATTCTGGCTCAAACGACGTTATGTTGCTCCGTCTTTAAATTCTGGAATGTGTTGATCAACCCTTTCACTTTTCTGGATCCTGGCTATATCTTGGACGTTCCCTTAACCCTTTCCGGGGATTTTTCTTCCAAAAAGTTTGCCACCCCCACAAGATGGCCATTATCGTCATTTTTTCTTATTTTAGGGCCCCTCTTTGTTTACGCAACCCATCTAGGCGCCCTCAGTCCTACCCCAAGGAAACAGGGCTGAGGTGTAGAGTTGTTATTGTTCTTTAAGTTAAATCTAGTTATATGGGTACTGACTCGACTCGTTTGTCTAGGAGAGGGGTTAAAAATTATTTTGATTGGGGTTCAACATTGATGTTATTCATTTTTACAACATGGATATTTCTATCTTCCCTAAATTGTGTTGTAAAGTATCAACCAAACATAAATCATAATAAAATATCATCAATAGTTATCATTTACAGCCTTGTCATCAAGGCTAAAAAGAAAATTAGGGGGAAAATGATAATTAAAGGGTAAAGGTTGTTTTTTATTCATTTTGTTTTCAGCATAGAGGTGGAATAAAACATTCCGAATTTTCACCGATCACACTTTTTATTTCAACCATTCCCCTAGACAAGAGACCCAAGCCTTTCCAAATAAATCTAGATTTAACTTAAAAACCAATATAAAGAGCACACCTCAGACACGTTTCCTGGTGGTAGGACTGAGAAGGGCTTGATCGGTCGGGTAAACAAAAAGGGGCCCCAAAATGAGAAAAAATTATAAAAATGGGCATCATGGGGGTTGACGGAATTTTTGGAAAAAAATCTCCGTGAAGGGTTGGGATAATGTTGAAAATATAGCCAGGGTCCCGAAAAGTAAAAGCAGGGACAAATATATTCAAGAAATTAAAGCCGGAGCAAAATCATAGCGGCAAAAAAATATACCATATTATGACGGACAGTGTATTTAAACAACCCATCTCAAGAAGCCTGAAAGTGAACCACACAATTTTGTGAGACATTTTCAGAACAATGGGGTTCAGTGATGCGTGATATTGGTGAGCTAAGAGAGGTATCATTAGAACGGTAATGAGTTACACTTTATAGTGATCAAAATTTCATAATATTCACTGTTATATCTTTGAAATTATTGATGATCTAACTTCGGCTTTTTTCCCAATACACCCAGTAGAGGGAGCGCAGAAATCATATAAACATGTTCTTCCTAAGATTTTCAATGATAAATGTGCTCTTCTTAAAAAAAAATAATAATAATAAAGGGGCGCTCAGCAGTGGATCCGCCACTGTACTGTAGTCTACATACTATAGGCCTACACTGTTCGTTATAAAGATGGAATAGCTATAGTTTATCTTTCTTAAGCAACATAATTTTTCTCTCGCCTCTAACTATTCCGTCAATGCTATACACGGTATTTTCTGTATAAAGTATTATATTATACAAGTTCAAAACTTAAAATACAATTAAAATAAAATAAGATGGATTGTCCATTTCAGCGATAGTAAAATATAACTCGAATATTACCTGATTGCTGCTGTTCTTCCATGTGCAACTCTATTACTTTGGTATTAGTAGGATTTGAACACAGTCATGTAGCCACGGCCATTCATGATGAAGACCCTAGAGACATGAGTCAACATGGAGGAAAGATGGAGTCAGCATGTCTTCATCCATTGCTCAGCCCAAAATACATACCTTCTTGAATTGGCATGAGATGAGTTCACTCCGTAGATTTCCGCGCCGATATTGAGCGGCCATAATGCATTTACATGACATCTACCAATCAAATACGTATTGTATAAACATGTTGGACGATCAAAAAGCAATAGCACACTGCGAAAATAATGTTTGTGATTTATTCATTAGATTTATTATAATCTAGCCATATCTCCACAAATGGTATGTCTTTGTATACATGGAGTATAAGCGAGGGTTTCCTGAATATGGTACTAGTATTTATAGACCGGGTGCCCACGAGGGTCACCCTATCAAACAAGGAAACCAATTTTCTTGTGTATAGATATAAAGATTGCATCGTCTCATATGAGGAATCGGTCGTCTGACAGGTTCTATGTTGTGGGTATGGCCAGGGGGAGGCCCAAAAGTGGTCAAAAAATGAGCTAGATCATCAAAAAAGGAAACCCTAAGAAACCTATATGAAAAGATTCGCCATAGTCCAGAGGTAAAGGAATGAACAATGAAAGACGATTTAAGTGGTGGAAAATGCCCGCCAGACGCCCCTGAAGTGCCAAAATTATAAAAAATGAGCTAGATCATCAAAAAAGGAAACCATAAGAAACCTATAGGACAAGATTCGCCATAGTCCAGAGGTAAAGGAATGAACAATGCAAGACGATTTAAGTGGTGAAAAGTGCCCGCCAGACGCCCCTAAAGGGCCCCAAAAAATGAGCTAGATCATCAAAAAAAGGAAACCCTAAGAAACCTATATGAAAAGATTCGCCATAGTCCAGAGGTAAAGGAATGAACAATGCCAGACGATTTAAGTGGTGGAAAGTGCCCGCCAGACGCCCCTTAAGTGCCAAAATTATTTTAAAAAATGAGCTAGATCATCAAAAAAGGAAACCCTAAGAATCCTATATGAAAAGATTCGCCATAGTCCAGAGGTAAAGGAATGAACAATGCCAGACGATTTAAGTGGTGGAAAGTGCCCGCCAGACGCCTCTAAAGTGCCAACATTAAAAAAAAATGAGCTAGATCATCAAAAAAGGAAACCCTAAGAAACCTATATGAAAAGATTTGCCATAGTCTAGAAGTAAAGGAATGAACAGTGCCAGATAATTTAAGTGGTGGAAAGTGCCCGCCAGACGCCCCCAAAGGGGCCCAAAAATTGAGCTAGATCAGCCAGAAAGGTAACCTTGTAAAACCAATGGAAAATTGTTCGGCAAATATCCACAGATACACAAATGAAAAATGCCAGACGATTAAAAGTGGTAGAAAGTGCCCGCCAGACGCCACTAAAGTGCCAAAATTCAGAATACTGAGCTACATCAGTTAAAAAGGAAACTATACGAAACATAACCGCTAGACCACCGGAGTGCCCGTAGCGATCAAGGTTCCTACTATCCCATATACATGAACATCAAACGTAATTTGCATGGTAATTTGCATGGTTTCTACCGTTGGAGACAAATGAATAAAATTAATTGTCTATTTAACATCCCAACGGCGTTAAAAATTCCTTTACGTTTGATGTTCATGTATATGGGATAGTATGAACCTTGATCGCTACGGGCACTCCGGTGGTCTAGCGGTTATGACGGTGGTCTAGCAATCCACAGGTCGTGGGTTCGAATCCTGCCCGGGCAGCCTATGATTTTTTTCATAGCTATCTGGTTCCAATATTTATCACACAGCAGTTGCGTGTGTTTCTACCAATTTGCATGGTTTCTACCGTTGGAGACAAATGGATAAAATTAATTGTCTATTTAACATCCCAACGGCGTTAAAAATTCCTTTACGTTTGATATACGAAACATACTTGAACAGATTCTCCATAGTTCAGAGATACGAATGAATAATGCCAGACGTAAGATTTAAGTGGTGGTAAGTGCCTGTCTGACACCCCAAAGAGGGTCCAGAAATTGAACTATAAAAAACACAACAAAAAAAGTAAGTTCCCCCCTAATCAAAATGATGTAACTTTTGAACCAAGAGGAGTTTTACAAATGTCATTACATGTGCTTGTAGGTAATTTTATCAGCTACCA
>CALNVZ010002100.1:10321777-10355432 GCA_940671915.1 Paracentrotus lividus
TGTTTATACACTTATCGACTAACTTATGTGCGAAAATGAGATAAAACCTTTGAGTCATGCATGAATAAACACACGTTAAAGGCAAAATTGACAATACAAAAGTCACAAAAGTCACATTTCAAGTGTGCTCACTCGTCCATGACACGACGAATACTGCTCATTTTCTCACAAAATGTGTGGATAATGTTGATGATAATATCTGATGTCAATTCTTTGAATAAAATTGTTGGATTTTACCATTTTTGGAGGCCTGAACATAATTCTTAAAATTGTGCTCACTCATCCATAAAAAATAGTGAAATGTATTGGGATTGGTGTTGGATGAGCAAATTTTGGATGATAAATCCACCAAAATGTTTAAACACAAGGTAGAAATAAAATTTTACAAAATTGTTATTTTTATAGCCTAAAAAATGACCCTTGTGACTTTTGAAAATGTCCATTTTTGCTTTAAATGTTGATTACTCATGCATGTCTCAAGTGATCGATGTCACTTTTTCACAGAAGGTACTTAATAAGTGGATAAAACTTCCCTCCAAATTATCGTACAAAAAACAAGCTCGTTCAAAAGTTACATCATTTTGATTAAGGGGGGACTTACTTTTTTTGTTGTGTATAGATCAGCTGGAAAGGAAACCCGTGAAACTAACGGGAAATTGTTCGACAAAGTCCACATATAAATGACCAATGCCAGATGGTTTAAGTGGACGAAAGTGTCCGCCAGACGCCCCAAAATTGGGATCCCAAAATATTAGCCGATGCAGGCGCCTAAAAAAAGGAGTAAAAGTCCCATTTATATTAATAATGATAGACCTACATACGATTTTATATGATCTAGCCTCAATTATAATTCAAAATAATCTTGTCCATAAATTATTGTAGTATTCCATTGCCAAAATCCAAAAGTAATTTGCGAAAGCGGACACTTTCCTATCACAGATCAAATATTTACAATGACCTACCACTTAATTTAAAAATCAAGGGTAGAAATAGGTTTGTACCAAATTTTGGTCCCTAAGTTGAGTAAAGATAAACACACGAAATGTTAGGGTTCGCGTAAAATTAGCCCCGGACTTGGTCAAAAGCCATGCCAGAGCCAGAACGAGATCGATGTATATAGAATTTTACACGATTGCGCTCGGACAACACAATAACGCGAATGGCCCGATGCTTTTGTGATCAGAGCAAAATTTGACATTTTCCATGATCGTGTGTCCATCCTTGCCCAACTTTCGGACAATGTGAAGCGGGCTTTAGCCTGACGTATTATAAGCACAAACAGAAATGAGAAAGTTCTTGATAAGATTGACCCATAAAAAGGAAACGATCCAGACGAAATCCAAACTGAAAATACTCTCAAAGAAGCTCCTGTGTGTCCTGCGTTAAAACTTATGTTTCAACAGTCCATTAACTTGGGAGAACTGCCAAACAACTGGTTATGTGCAAACTTAGAACCAATCCCGTATCAGGACAACTTACCCCCTCGACAAAAAGGAAATAGGGTTAGGGTTAGATGTAGAGTTGGGGATATATTTTTGGTGGGGATAGTTGTTCTTGGGTAACTGTCTCAGGGGTATTTCTGTCCATAAAGCGAGATCAACAGATTCACAGTTGATGATTAAGAGTTACGACCCACGGTATTCTCAGTAAAATAGAAAATCGGAAAGTTCCCCCTATTTCAGATATCAATAATTTTTGAACCAGGAGGAATTTTAAAACTCTAATTATATGTCCATGTAGGGAATTTAATTAGCCCCAATGGGAGCGAATTTTAGGGAAAAACATCTAGTCATGCTTCAGTGAGCAATGGTTGAATGCAAAAATTTCATTTTTGAAGTTCACAGCCTAAAATGGCAACTTTGATTCAATGTTAACGGACCCATTTTCAGATTTTAAACATTTTACACGTCAGAATGTATGCACAACGTGCTCCCCAATATACGGAAATGAAATTTGCGTCAAATTTCACGGTTGAGTGAGCATGCAGCAAAAATTGCCCAAACTGCGATTTTTACTTCTTTGCCATTTTATATTCGATCAAATGTGAGGGATTTCCTGTTTTGGAAGTGTATGCAACCAATATCCATTCATTCACGGTTGAATGAACCCACTCATCGATAAAAAAAATAGGCCATTTTAGAATTACGAAGAGTCATTGTAGTAATTTTATGCACTAGAAAGCATCTCAATAAAATTTTTTGGTTTTATTTATATTTTTTGGCACGTGTCAATGATCCTATGGCATTTATTTACAAATTCATGCTTCAGTGAGCACGTGAGACTGGGAAAGCCCTTTTCTCACGTATGGACGAAAATTTAAATTCTTACTTTTTATCAAATATAACAATTCTTTTTGGGTAGTACTTTTGATTTTATTTTCACAAAAATCCCGATGTTTCACGCCTCAGTGGGCACAAGATACAAGAAAATCATGGAAATAAGAAGAAAGTTTGGGGCTTCGTCATGGTTCAGTGACTTTTCGAATACGCAATTTGAGTAAAGATCATGTTACTTAGAGACCAGTTAAAGCTATGTGCAAAGTTTCGTGACGTAATCAATATAGAATCAACAATAATCATCAATGAAATCTTGTGCCCACTGAGGCGTGCAACTTCGGGATTTTTATAAAAATATAATCAAAAGTACTCCCCGAAAAGAATTGTTATATTCAATCAAAGTAAGAATGTGAATTTTAGTCCGTACGTGAGAAAAGGGCTTTTCCGGTCTCACGTGCTCACTGAAGCATGAATTTGTACATAAATGCCAAAGGATCATTGACACGTACCCAAAGAATATAAATAAAATCATAAAAATGTTATTGAGATGCTTTCTAGTGCATAAATTTACTACAAAGACTCTTCGTAATTCTAAAATGGCCTATTTTTTGGTTGATTGATGGGTTCATTCAACCGTGAATGAATGGATATTGGATACATACACTTCCACAACAGGAATTCCATCATATTTGATCGAATATACCATGGCAGAGAAGTAAAAATGGCAATTTGGGCAATTTTTGCTGCATGCTCACTCAACCGTGAAATTTGACGCGATTTTCTTTTCCGATTATTGGGAAGCACGTTGTGCATACATTCTGACATGTAAAATGTCTAAAATCTGAAAATGGGTCCGTTATCATTGAATCAAAGTTGCCATTTTAGGCTTGTGAACTTCAAAAAATGACATTTTTGCATTCAACCATTGATCATTGAAGAATGTTTTGATGATTTTTCCTAAAATTCGTTCCCATTGTAGTTAATTAAATTCCCTACATGGACATATAATTAGATTTTTAAAATTCCTCCTGGTTAAAAAAATTATTGATATCTGAAAAAGGGGGAACTTGCTTTAGATTGGGGTAGACCATTCCACAGTTTTAGAGATTCTTGGAAGAAGGACTCGGTGAAGGGCTTTGAACTACACTGAAGAATGCTCTATTGCCTATCATGTGTTCGCCTACCTCTTTGATTTTTGGGTTGTATGAAGTCTTGGTCTTGTTGGTAGGGGATGTCCCGTTTACCGTGGATGATCTTATGGAGTGTAGTTATACGTTGCGTTTGGCGCCTACTCTCTGTCACCCCCACTTGAGTGTGTTGAGCTTTGTCGTTACACTGGATCTGGGTTTGAAGTCGTCAAGGACAAACTTGCAGCTGTTTTCTTTGTACTTTTGTAGGAGTTCCTATTTCATGGTTCTGGGTTCCATGATGAATAGATGGGCTGTACAATGATCTTGCACATGTTCTCTTTCACAGTCCTAGAGCCGGAGTAGTAATTCCCTTTTTAGGAAATTGAGGCATCTTGGATCCTTTACCTGCAGCAATACCTGACTGCAAATCCCATTTCAGGTTGTTTTAGATGGTGATTCTAATTGCTCTCTTTCACTTCTTCGGGTAGTTTGTTTTTACCAACATTGTGCTTTCTTGAGATTCTCATACTTTGCACTGGATGGGTTGAAATTCATACCCCAAGTACTTACCAATCTTGCATGTTATCCAGATAGTTTTGGAAGGAAGCTTCTGCTGTAGTTGCGATAGGTCTGTAGATGATGCAGTCATTTGTGAAGAGTGTTTGGGTTGAAGTGACCGATTTTTGTAATGTGGTTAATGTACAGGATAAACAGGTGCGGACAGAGCATTTCTCTTGCAGGACGCCGCTTACTACTGGTAACCAGGGAGATGTACTTCCGCACTGCGACTCTTTGGACTCTGCGATGAGGAAGGCCTCGATCCACGCTAGTGTTTTGCCTCTGATAACGTAGTAGGGGAGACCGGGTATGGACGGTTACAAAATCACATTTTGGGCCAGATAATTCTAATGAAAGAACTCACCGCACTCCATATGGGTCTGTAGTTAAGCCTATTATGTTGGCTAAAACCTGAGGCATATAACTGAAACATATAAACACTACTTAACTACAGCTTATTAGTGAAGACATTTTTTTGTACAACCTACCCCATTACGGGGTAGGTTGTTACACCATACGGGTCAATTGTGTTACAATATGTAAACATACGGGGTAAGTTGACAATGTGTAAATCTCTTATGTCATACTTTAATTTCAACTTTCCAGTTTCTTGACATCGTTAACAGTAGATCAAGTAGAGCTCTAGAATAGACAAAAAAATAATAGAAGATAAAAATATTACACCTGAAAATTGAGACAAATGTAATTTTACATATGTAATGTAATTGGGGTAAGTTGTTACATCAACATGGGGTAGGTTGTTGTAACAACCTACCCCATGGGTGATTTAACACACAGAAATCAATTGTAGCACAGTCATTAGGCAGAATTACAGGGCATGGCTATGGGGTATATTAGTGACATACATGTACTATATTTACAATACCAGACTATCATCATGTGCTTCAGTTGTAAGAGCATTACAAATTTCAATTTTGTCCAAAATTTACTTTGAACTGTAAAAAAGGTTTTTGTTGATTTACTTTTTAATAAAACAATGGAGAACCTCACGACCGGCAGTTCATCACAGCTATGTGTAGGCTGTAATAAATGCCAGTTATGGCACATCTCGCTTGTTCCATCTTAGCACACTGAGAACTGTAACAACTGACCCGTGTAACTTCCATACCCGGTCTCCCCTAGTGCAGCTTCTTGAGTAGTCGTCTGTGCGGAAATACATTTATATCAAACGCTTTACTAAAATCTAATATAGCTACATGTACATGTATATCAGTGGTTTGGTGCTTATTATGGTTTGAAGGCAGGTCGTGGCTACCAATTGAGACTCACAAAACCTGGATTTCCCAAATGCATGTTGGGCATCTATAAGGATACGAGACTTAGTTAGGTGTTTTTAGGGACCACATGTCATGTTCAATTGGTAAATGTGGGATTCCTCACCATGTGTTCCGATACTCGGCTACTGGTATATAAGCTCGTTCATTTTAATTTTGAAAATGATTGTTGCTGACATTCAGAGATGTTTTGTAGAGATTTCTTGTTTCTGCCTTTGTTTGTTTGCTGGTTTTTTGTTTATTTATTTTTTGTTTTTGCTTTTTTTTTTGTAGCCCTTTATCAAAATGTGTGAAAAATCACTCTTTAGGTTCATAGGGTCTCATTTCCAATATCAGTTAAAGACATCCGGAGGGCAATTTTCGCCTCTTCAAACGTCTACCATTGGACAAAGGTGAATATCTTATCACATAGGATTCTGAATTTGTCCTTTCAAGCTAATTTAGCTAAATATTGCGAATTTTAATAGGAACTTTATGGACGTTTAGCAGACACTCTGCAATCCCCAATGCTTAAAATGTTTGGCATTGGGCACTGTACATGGAGTCTGTCGACAAATTTCCCTTTGGTATCACGGTGCTTCCTTTCTGGCTGATCTAGCTCAATTTTTGGGCCCCTTTTGGGCGTCTGGCGGGCACTTTCAAAAACTTGAATGTCTGGCATTGTTCATTCCTTTACTTCTGGACTATGGCGAATCTTTTCATTTAGGTTTCGTCGGGTTTCTTAATTTTTTTTTTCTTTTTTAGGGTTTCCTTTTTTTGATCTAGCTCATTTTTGGTTCCATTTGGGGCGTCTGGCGCGAATTTCCCACCATTTAAAACGTTTGGCATTGTTCATTCCTTTACCTCTGGACTATGGCGAATCTTTTTATATAGGATTCTTAGGGGTTTCCCTTTTTGCTGATCTAGCTCAATATTCTGAATTTTGGCACTTTAGGGGCGTCTAGCGGGCACTTTCCACCACTTAAATCATCTGGCATTGTTCATTCCTTTACCTCTAGAATATAGCGAATCTTTCCAAATAGGTTTCTTCTTCGGGTTTCCTGTTTTGCTGATCTAGCTCATTTTGGGGCCGTTTGGGGGCGTCTGGCGGGCACTTTCCACCACTCATAACGTCTTGCATTGTTCATTCCTTTACCTCTGGACTACGGCGAATCTTTTCATATAGGTTTCTTAGGGTTTCCTTTTTTGATGATCTAGCTCATTTTGGGGGCCCTTTGGGGGCGTCTGGCGGGTACTTTCCACCACTTAAAGCGTCTGGCATTGTTCATTCCGTTTCCTCTAGACTATGGCGAATCTTTTGATATAGGTTTCTTAGGGTTTCCTTTTTTGATGATCTAGCTCATTTTTTTTTAATATTGGTACTTTAGGGGCGTCTGGCGGGAACTTTCCACCACTTAAAACGTCTGGCATTGTTCATTCATTTACCTCTAGACTATGGCGAATCTTTTCATATAGGATTCTTAGGGTTTCCTTTTTTGATAATCTAGCTCATTTTTTGGGGCCCTTTGGGGCGTCTGGTGGGCACTTTCCACCACTTAAATCGTCTTGCATTGTTCATTCCTTTACCTCTGGACTACGGCGAATCTGTTCATATAGGTTTCTTAGGGTTTCCTTTTTTGATGATCTAGCTCATTTTTGGGGGCCCTTTGGGGGCGTCTGGCGGGCACTTTCCACCACTTAAAACGTCTGGCATTGTTCATTCCTTTACCTCTGGACTATGGCAAATCTTTTCATATAGGTTTCTTAGGGTTTCCTTTTTTGATGATCTAGCTCATTTTTTGACCACTTTGGGGCCTCCCCCTGGCCATACCCACCACATAGAACCTGCCAGACGACCGATTCCTCTTATGAGACGATGCAATCTTTATATCTATACACAAGAAAATTGGTTTCCTTTTTTGATAGGGTGACCCTCGTGGGCACCCGGTCTATAGTCATGTACACACGGAAAAGATTTGAGAATTAACGCATGCGCACTTTGCCAGAATGCCACAAATGTTTTCAATCCTACGAATGGGGAACCACCCTCATATTATTTAAGTCTCTTAAAAAGCATAAAAATATGAGTAAATATTTAAATGAAACCCATTAAAAGATAACGAAGTTATATTATTCAAAGTTTTTATTTTATGACGTAAGTCATTTGGTGTTGCTCTAGCTAAAAATACCATAATTTTGTCTCTTCGTGGTTTTCGATGAACATGCAGGGGAGAGCAGCTCGCAAATAACATCACATAATTAAAACTTTGATTGTCCATATTACTTCCTTATCAATATCATTGTTGGGTTTTCTTCAAACCTTCACTCATATTTTTCTTTCAGTCTCTTTCGTTTTTAGATCAATTTCCAGGATGAATTTCCTTAATCTTTTCACTGACTACCAGCATCATGAGCATGCATGGTATCTGCTAACGCAATATTATATGTAGGAGGAAACGGTGTGGGTGTCGAATGTCTCGTCTGTTCATGAGTTGTCATAGAAACTGGTGCCCTTCTGGGTCATTCTATAAACGTTGCCAACAATGTACCAGGAGTGCCCCTGCCAACAGAACTCTGCCCATGCCCCTGTAACGGTGCATGCAGCGGGGGGTCCAGGATAGAAATGCGGGCAGCTAAGAGGGTTTTTAAAATGGGGGGGGGGGGGCAACTGATTTTTTTTTCTTCAAATAACCCAGTTGAGGGCGTTTTGGGCAATAATCACCGTTTAACTTTGAGGTTCGAATTTGAATGATTGTGATCCTTGAATCCTTCAAACATTGTGGGACTTTCTTTGCACACTGCTATTATAAAAGCAAAATTGGTGGTCAAGTTCCTTCGTTACAGTATCCCGAAAAACTATATCCTTTGGAAATGGCTGCCAAATAATAAAAATATGTATATGGTTCTTTGGGTTTCAACTTTCATCCGTGGCGGATCCAGAATTTGACTATAAGGGCCGGGCGCCGGGCCTAAAAGGGGAAGGCGCCACCGAAATCTCCCGATTTTAACACTATGAGTGGTTTTCGCATTATATAGGGGCACCCCCTGCGCCCACGTATGGATCCACCAGTGTATGAGTACGAAAATATTTCAATTCTTAAGTGAGCGCTGCCCATTCTTGTAACGGACATGAAAATAAGGCTACGCATGCACTATTCTCTTATGGGCGGCCATTATAGGTTCATAATTAGTAATGGCATAAATTGGCAAAAATTAGCATTTAGCAAAGTAAAAAAATATATATAAACCAAAAGTAAGAAATAGATATGAATATTATATGTTTAAAAAAGTTATTAGGCCCTATGTTTGTTTATATAACATTAATGTTTGTTTATGGTTTGTTTTTCTCAAAACATGTCTTCTATTTACACATCAAACTTGTACTAAAGTCGCAAAACGAATC
The DNA here is from genome assembly GCA_940671915.1 of Paracentrotus lividus. Taxonomy (NCBI): domain Eukaryota; kingdom Metazoa; phylum Echinodermata; class Echinoidea; order Camarodonta; family Echinidae; genus Paracentrotus; species Paracentrotus lividus. The sequence goes on from CALNVZ010002100.1 coordinate 10,330,419, forward strand.
CATTTTTATTGATCATGTTATTCCAAGGTAGCTACATTATCTACTATAAATTAAAGAAAGGTGTAACAAATTTGTATAAATTTTAGTCCTGCGCTAGATATGATCTATATGACAAAACATAAAGAATACACATTATCATCGTCATAAATCAATGGGTATGCTCATTTGACCGAACATAAAGACCAAAACAAAACTAAGTTCAGGTGTTTTGTTTTTATTGTATTTATATACATGTACATATATACATTGTTATCCCGAATGTTAATCGCAATACCATTATATTCAAGGTTCTATATCACATTTGCAGTAAATGAATACTATTTATTTACTGCAAATGTGATATAGAAACTTGAATATAAAGTAGTATTCTATGTCTAGTCTTGTTTATGGAGGCCTATCGGTTTAGTATTATAATTATGACAATGTTGCATTCTGAATATAGACGAAAAATTACAATCTATTTAAAATTCAGATCATTTAAATGTATGAAGTATGTGAAGAAATTGTATACAAATTACATCCTTAAAGCAATGTCAAAATATCAGCTGAAACGTATCCAGAAATATAGTACTAACACATTGTACGGTAAAACAAGAACTCTACCATTATATATAAAAAATAAAACCATTAATTTCTCTCCAAGAAGCGAAACTCTTGCACAATTAATACATTTTAAAGTATACATGGGTAATTTATTTTGCATAATTATGTGTGAAAGGACTCTTCAATGCAAGATATCGCTAAAAGAAAATTGTAGCTCGATCGTTACACATGAATACAAAACCAGGGAGATTCCATTTCCTATATACAAAACCATTGTGCACTCTCTCTAATGAACAGAGTAAATGTCGTAAATACCTTGATCCAGCATTTTGCGACGCATCAAGCCACCCCCCCCCCAAAAAAAGGATCCTATAACAATCCACAACAGAAAAATGCTAAGGGTGCTATCTCACTTCGCGGAGACGTCTGGGCGACAGAATAGAAATTTCGTCTGCGCAACGGATAAATAGTATTAGAGACGTCTCGGAGACGTCTCGGAGACGTCTCCTTAATTTCGGAGACGGATTTTTTTTTTCTTCATAAATTGTCGCGGAGACGTCTCGGAGACGTCTCTAATACTATTTATCCGTCGCGGAGACGTCTCCGCGAATCGAAATAGCACCCTAAGGGTGCTATCTCCTGACTTTCGGAGACGGATTTTTTATCATAAATTGTCGCGGAGACGTCTCCTAAATTTCGGAGACAGATTTCTTTTTAAACACAAATTGTCGCGGAGACGTCTCGGAGACGTCTCGGAGACGTCTCTAATACTATTTATCCGTCGCAGAGACGAAATTTATATTCTGCCTCAGAGACGTCTCTGCGAAGTGAGATAGCACCCTAATCGACAGCACCGTTTATGGATGTGAAAATCTGGACAGGTTATAAAGAGGGGTACACTGTTAAAAATAGCTGTAGCTTTTAAAGTAAACTACTGGCAACTTTGTTGCACAGTAAATAACAGTATATTTGATGGTAGTTTCCTGTATCTTGTGGGAATTTATAGTAATTTACCATTAAAAGTAGATTACTTTAAGAGACAATTACAGTAAATTACCGTGCAACAGAGTTGCCAGTAATTTACTGTAAAAAGCTACAGCAATTTTTAACAGTGTATGTATGATGAGGGACTGGTCTACGGTAACAATCATAATTGAAGATGCTAGTACTAGATGTTCCTATGTTACATCAAATCAGTTTTGAGAAACAGAATGTTAAAATTTTTTAATATGTCCACAAATCATGTTTCATAACATATAGATGTCAAACTTTCAGATTGACATTGTGTCATGTATAGGAAAGTTTTGATGCATAATCCAGGAATATAATACTTATTGATTTTCTATAATCAATAATCAATTAACTGCACATATGAACTTTTAGCTCTATAACAGTGCACATAGGAACTTCTAGTACTGAAAAGTCAATATCATAATGAAAACAACTTTATATTTAGATATTTATGGTAAAATGGTAGTTTTATTAACTTCACATGGATATTAACAGAAAAAATATCATCAGTGGACTGGCAGTTCATCATCACCATCTTGATCATGATGCATTTTTGGTCATCGTGTGCCTTATAGTCATATAAGCCATGATTTTGGTGATGATTTTTCAGATTTAAAAGGTCTACATTAAGTTTTAAATAAAAGATGACACATATTTCATCACTGTGCTGGTCACTTTTGGCAAATTTTCAAAAGAATTATTTGGCTCCAAAATATCTTCTGCACCCTCCATGTTGTTCAAAAAGCATCTAATTTTGCTGTCTCTAGGCACTACACACTGCGTATGCATTTCTGTGTGCATTGAACAGATCATGTGACTTGCTATGCGTGTATTGATTGGCTGGTCATGTCACATAGGTACTTTTAGTTCTATAGATGACTGCACATAGGAACATCTAATACTAAAAAGTTGCTTTGTGTGAAAACAATGGGGTGCCAATTTGACCCATTGTAATTAAAATATTGATTTTTAAATACTTACAAGTTAAAGTACACATACTAACATGTTGAAAAATACAAACAACTCAATTTGGCCAAAATGTAACATACGAACATCTAGTACTAGCATCTTCAATTATAGAAAGTCATTTTGGTTACAGGTGATAGGAGTTCTTTAGTCCGATTCGAAAACCCTGTTTCATTTTCGGACCCTATTTCAGTTTAGAGAACCTTATTATGCATTTTCGGGTTAACGCACCTTCGAAATATTTATTTCAAAGTTGGGATAAGCGAATCTCCATGACAAGGAAATACGACGAACATTTACCAATAGGCAGCAGGCCGATGGCTGATATCATTTCAAAATGCGACTCAAACAATGATTTTTTAGTATTTTATGATTTGTCAGAAAATATACTGCATAAAAGTCGTCAAAGTCGTCAATACTAAAACTCTCACATTTTTGGCAAAAAGATGAAAAAACCAAAATGATTTTGCTCACAAGCTCAGAAAATTTATCCAATCACAGTGCGTGTGACATTATCACACATCCTGATTTCGTGCGCTGTAGCGAATCAGTTCATTTAGGCGCCTTCTCCATTCAAAGGATGTCAGCTTCCCGCGTCTTTTGTACCAAAAGACGATTTATCGGCTTTTGAATAGAATCCCGAAATCTTAATACGGCTTAAACACGTTAAAAGCTGAAAGCCGATTGTTTCCCGCCTTGGATCAGGAAGCTGCGGAAAACTGACGCACTTTGTTTGGAGAAGGCGCCTTATTATAACATCACAAAACTAGCTGTCATTGTGCAGACAACACCCTAAGCAAAAAAAAAAAAAAAAAAAAAAATTGTTTTCTTTTTCCACCAAAACAGCTAGCATATATCACTAATCTGTCACATTTTGATACTGAAAAGGATGGATATATCTGTTTTCGTTTGCTTTCTGACAAAATCGTACATGTTTTTTTGCCATGTAATCTTAAAAATTTTCGACCGAGAAACCATTATTGTACAAGACAGATTTTTCATTCTTAATGACAAAAAGAATAATGAGCTCTATTTAAGCAAATCCCTTAAAATGCAGTGCATGGCCCGACAAAGGGTCTATGGTAAAATGTGCTCAATGACCATTGTTCAATGGAGAGAAGACATTTTTGGCCTCCATTGTAACACTAATTGGAAATTTGTGTCCTTAAAGTTCAACAATAAAACATTCTCAAATGATTTAATGGCCTCTGCATAAACATTGGATTACTCAGAAATAATCTAAAAAACATCAATTTATAGAATAACAGTTAACTTTTGGACTTACCTAGTTGTCAAATTTGATTCCCTTATTTTCATCTGCCTTCATACAGTGTCATAAAAAAGAATCGAATATTTTCAGAGGCGGGTCACGTAAGTCAAAAACTAAAAGGATATTCATTGCATGGCCCGGGGTCTACAAGTAGGCCCAGACTAAAAAATCACAAACCAAATCAATAATCGTTGTTCAAGCAAGCCACTCTGCGTTTGTAGTTGTCTTTTGAGGCCTACTCCAAGCCTATCTGTTCATCAGGGTTCAATGGAAGATGAATATAAAGATGGACATTAACAAACAAACAAACAAAAAACAAAAAAAAAAAAGTCTCAGCAAACGTACTAAAGCCCCAGATAGCAAGGTTACACTGGGCCAACGTCGACAATGGTCTTGGCTATTACGTTGGGCCAACGTTATTCTTGCCGTTGGGCAAACGTTGGCACAACGTTGCACGTTGCGGCGACCATATGCAACGTGGTACTTTGTATACAACTTAACGTTGATCAACGTCGGCATATGGTCGCCGCAACGTGAAACGTTGGGCCAACGTTGGCCCAACGTTATAGCCACGACCATTACCGACGTTGGCCGAACAAAACCTTGCTATCTGGGGTGTTGATTGGTAAGTGTATATTATAATGATTCAATTAATGATTCAATGATTTTATCAATAGTTAATATGTGTGCACCCTTGAAAGATGTTAAGGATCAAGCAAAGAACTTGAAAAATGGATGAACAATGAAATTATCATGTTAATTAAAGAAAGAAATGTAGCCTACAGGAATATGAAAAACGATGATAGCAATTTGGAGCTCCAAAGAAAATACAAAGTTCTAAGGAATCTAGTACGAAGAAGGTCAAAACAGCTAAAGTTGAGTAGTATATTTTCAAGATCAAATTGAAGAAAAAAAACATGACTCGAGGAAATTATGGAAAAATTTGAAGCGTTTAGGTCTAAAGGAAAAGGAAAAACTACCCAAGAGACAGTCATTAATGTACAGGGAGAATTTAGTCATGATAAAACTAAAATGCAAATGAGTTTCATAATTAGTTTTACCACTATAGCAGACAAGTTAGTTTGTTAAATTACCAGTAAAAACAACAAATATTCATACCGACAGTGCCACATTTCAAAAAATTTATGACGAGGAAAGGAATCTCGAAAGATAGTTTTTCATTTTTCCCGCTAACAGCAAGGTTTGTTTTGGATGAATTAAAGAAATTGAAAGTTTCTAAAAGTACTGGGCGGATATGATACCTGCAAAATTTTTAAAGGATGGGGCTAGATTTCTGTATGAACCATTTAAATTATATTATAAATTTATCTCTTTAGTCCTCTACTTTCCCGACGATATGAATATTGCAAATGTAACTTCTCTCCATAAAAAGAAAGACAAAACTGACGCTGGCAACTAATTTATAGGCCTATCAGCGTTTTAAGTGTAGTTTCAAAGATTTTGGAAAGATCTGTTCATGCTCAAATAGAGAAATACTTTCAAGAACAAAACTTAATTTATGAATTTCAATCCGGTTTTCGTAACGGTTACTCCACTGAAACATTGTTTGATACATTGTCAGATTTTATAGGAATCAAGTTTCTCAAGGCGCTTTGTTGGAATGGTTCTTCTGGACTTACAAAAGCCTTTGATATTGTAATCATAGCATACTTTTAAAGAAGAGGTCATGGGTTTGGATTTTCATGTGTTAAATGGTTTAAATCTTATTAAAAATGATTTATCATGGACAAGGATTGGTGGACTCAAATTGCTAAAAGTCTAATTCTCGTTAAATTTTTTTATGTAGATACCAAGCTTGTATGAATACGAAATCAAAACGAATTCTATGTTTTGCTTTAATACAATGCCTGTTTGACTATGTCAAGCAGCTTGGTTCAGTAGCCTGGGTAGACTGATAAGAAAAAACTAAGAATAATCCAACAAAGGTTGTATGATTCATTAACGTTTTAGGCCCAAGAACACATGTCGGTAGTAATGAACTTGGAGAAGCAGGCTTACTCCATGTAGATCAAAGTGTCTAAACAACTAGTGTTGCCCATGTGCATAAACTATATTCTTACTCAGATACTTTAGTATCATTATATAACTTAATTTCACTCATGTCTCAAATATCCATGAACACGTAACTAGGAATAGTCATTTAATTTTGTTTTACCAAAACGTGAAGGATATACAGAGAACACTTTCCTTTTCCAATGGTATCCAATGCTGGAATTCTCTTCCAAATCATGTCAAAGCTATTAAGAATTTTATTATTTCAAGAGTGCATTAAAGCAACACCTAAAACAGGAAATACTCAAAAGTCATAAGCCACAAAATCTTTTTCTTTTTGGTAATTACTTTCCGTGAACTCTCATAGAAACCTGTTTTGTATTGAGGAATTCCCAGTGAGCGCATAAGAGTACAAGACCTTTCGCTGGAATCGATATCGCTCACAAGAAAATCGGAACACCATTTTTGGCGCGTTCTCTACAAGTGTGGCGGGTTAGGGTTCGTTTGTCCTTAGAACCACTATGGTTGCTCCTAAAAACATTTCTCCACAAATTCTTGGTGTTGTTTGAATATTTTAAAATCCGCTTTCAAAATCACCATCATAATTTTGAACTTTCTCCCAAAATGTCCTATTGAAATAATCAAAAGTTTTGCATCACCGGCTATTCCATTGCAAGATTTTCGAGCGCAATTCATCTGTCATATTCGTTCTGAAGCTGGCTGAGCGAATACAACGTGACATATATACGTAATGTCGGGTCATTTCCAACATAATAACTTCCGAAGTAAGACAAGAGATTCATCAAAATACTCGTTGATCATTATCAGAGAAAACTTTGTCGAGTTGTTTGATTTTTTGATCAATGACATCCCATACGATACATATCCACAGGATTCAATCTAAACATAGAGCTGCATGTTATGCATTCGAGTTTCTTTACCTGGATACTTCTGTTGCACGTAGTTATAATACTTATCGGATTCGACATGAAAAGTTCAATTGGGTTCCGGATTTCGGCAAGAAGCGATCCATTTCAAAATAATAGAATCCGGATTCGAATTGTGCCACCGGATTTCTAACAACAGTCACATATGTTTCGTTGTGAAAGACTTTATCCATTTCTGTTCGGTTATACCGAATATGATTAGTGAACATTTGGTAACCAATGCTGAAATTCCACTTTTGAGATTTCTGGTTCTCCGATATTTGACGAGTTGAAGGTATCTGTTTCGCTAAGAATGTGTCTGTAATCGGGCACTAGAAATGTGAGATTTCGCTTCATACCGGAATCTTTGGAGGATTGATTTGCTGTGGTAGAACCCGTCTTGTGAGTTTTGAGAAAGACTACACGATGAACTTCACTGCATACAGGAATTTCGAAGAAAGCGGCGTTTTTTAAATCTGAAATATAATATTACCACTAACAAATTAATCTTAGAAATTAAAAGTTTACTTGATATTATCAACAATTTCTATTCTTATGAAATTGTAATAAGGATGTGTCCGTTTGTCAGCGACTATGACTGCATCTATAGGTGCCCAGATAGCAAGGTTTCGTTGGGCCACGTTATTCTGGCCGCTGGGCTACGTTGGCACAACGTTTGCACGTTGAGTGCGACAATAGTGCGACGTTGGATTCAACGTTAAGTTGTATACAAATGTGCGACGTCGCGCGCACACAAATGCGAACGTTGGTTCCAACATTTGGCATATAGTCGCGCTCAACGTCCAACGTTTTTACCAAACGTTGGCCCAACGTAATAGCCACGACTATTGCCGGACGTTGGCCCAACGAAACCTTGCTATCTGAGTGGTTCCACCCAATTCATATACCTCATATTAGTATAGGCTACTCAAGTTGATGACCTTTCGAGAATACAGCCAGTTTTACTTTCTGTTGAGATAGGGATGATTATTGCGTCAAGTAGACCTATTTCAAAAATATATAATCAAATTACCATAATTAACTGATTTTAGAGGGAGTTAGTCACCTCGGTATTTTCTTGTATGTGGACTGCATGTCACCTGATGTCGATCTCAACTGTTCGTAAAAGAACTTGACATCCACACGATGACAAAGCTAATAAGAACAACGAGTTTTAAGGAAGATTCTTCGGCCGACCACCGCTAGCATTGACACTTCCAGACATCGTTTATATAGATATCTATTTGCAAAATAATGCAAATGATCCAATATAATATTTGCCTAATTGCTAAAATGATACAATTTCTTTTCTTTGTAATTGAAAAGACCGAGGTGTTTCAGCAATAAAACACACACTTTACTGTACACATATATGACAAAAACTAAATGTGATTAAAATCTATAGGCCCAGGTTCTTATCAAAATCGACACCAGCTGGTAGCAATAATTAATGATTTAGATTAAGGCAAATGTCATGCGACGTTCACACATGGGAATGTTCATTTGCAATCATTATATTTGAACAAAGGATTCGCTGATAATAGCACATTTCATACCTGATATAACATCAATGTGCGCGTCTAAATTTGAAATTGAAGAGAAACTTGTGCTTATACAGTGCGTCCTAAAAAGAACTATACACTTTTGAAATGGCTATCAAAATAACAATATATGATTCTTGGGTAAAAGAATTTCATGTATATTAAAGCTCATATCCTCAACTGTCATTATGACACAAAAAATTCCGAAATAACGCATTCTCAGTGAGCAATCCACTATTTGTGAAGGACACAAAAACAGCCTACGCAGGAATTCGCTATTAATTTATCACCATTTATATGGCTAACCAGGAGGGAATCAAAGAATAATGGATGACGTCAGCTAACAGAGTAAAAGAATATACCGAGAAATCAGAAATAACAATCAAAATTATCACATTTTTTTTCACCATTTGTTTTCATATCATTGATTTTTGCTTTGAATTCAGTTTATTTTTGTCTTTGTTCGGCTGATCTATTTCCATTATTGCTTGAATCCCTCTTGGCGTGCCATACAAAGGTGATAAATAAATAAATACCAAATTCCTGCACAGCTAATTTTTGTGTCCTACACAAAAGTGGGCATTGTTCACTGAAGAATGGTTATTTTCGGAATTTTTTGTGTCATAATGATAATTGAGGATATGAGCTTATATTTATTTTTTGTTTATTTGGTAGCATTTCAAAAAGTGTATATGTTCTTTTTGAGACGCACTGTATATCACATAGTATTATAATATCAAACACCATTACACTACGGTAAACGTGCATGTATGAATAAACATATTGTCTATATGAAATATATTGTCTATACAGAGTGAGTCCCTAACATTTGTTGTTTACACTTTTAACTTTGGATCTTTCACGCATGGACTGAGTTCACAGACAATCTTCAGAAGACTGCAAAGTCTCATATGTGCCAATGATGGATATGAAATTAAAAAACAAATGTTGGAGAAGAATATTTACAAACACATACACACCACATCCTCTCGCAGACACATTCAGAAACACACACACACACCCACACTCACCTATTATCATTAAATATACACCCTCACTTAGCATTGGGTATTTCGCAACATAGCTAAATGCGTGCAACTTTTCATACTTACAAGTCTTTTATATATTGTCATATTTCATTCATGGCCAGAGATTTTCAATTTTTTAAAATATATTTTGATGGGGAGACTTGCCCCCTTTTTCTATTCCTGAGATCAGTAAATACTCAGACAGGGGACTTTTTTAAACGAAGGGGCGACATATGAACAAAAGACCCCTAAAAATGAAATTTTAAGAGGTGGGGGTTATCAGTGAATAATATTATTAAGGAGGACTCATATTCTTCGAAAACTGTTAACATGTTTCATTTATGTTTGTGTGGCAAATTAAAAAATAGTCATAAGGTACCATCACAAGGCTAATGAAAAAAGACACGCACAGAAGACAAGATTCTGTTATCAACCTTTGCTAAGGAGGATGCGTGGCAAAAATCAGACGTCTCATGAATATCCAGCAAAATATATAGAAGTGTGAAAATTTTTATTTCTAATCGTAAACGACATTATATTTACTTCAAGAATTCAACAATAATTTGGGAATTCAGTGGAATAAACTTGCATTAATCGTTTCTGTAATAAGGGACTAAATTTTCCTTGGCGACGATAGAAATAATTTATATTCTCCGGGTGTTCCCTTCTTTTGTCTTTCATTGTAGTGCTACCCTTTGGTCATTTTTAATTTGCCACAAGCATAATGAAAACATGTAAACATTTTTCCGAGAAATTGGACGCTCCCCTTAAAATCTTATCACTATATAATCTCCTCTTTAAAACTCGCATTTTTAGGGGTCTTTGTTCATTTGTCTCCCCATTGTTTTATAAAAGAAGGCCCGTTGTCTGATGTATTACTAATCTCAGGAAGAAAAGGGACAAGTCACCTGTCTTTCAGAATCATACAAAAATGTTCTGAAAATCTTGCCATGAATGAAATCATGAATAATATACTAAAAGACTGAAAAATGAAAAAAATGACGCATTTACCTAATGTTGCAATACCAGTGCTAAGTGAGTGTAATATCACAAATGCCACCCATAAACACACTGAAACATCATCATAACATTTAACTTTTTCTGACCTGATTATAGCATTTATTCTAAGACATCATGTATATTTCTATATTTGGGCACATTATATATTCCCTAACAACTATTTTGTGAGTGTGTATTAGGTGTGTGTGTGTGAGAGAGAGAGAGGGAGAGGAGTGAGAGTAGAGGAGAGAGCAGAGAGAGAGAGAGAGAAGAGAGTAGAGAGAGAGGGGCAAATGGGTGTGGTGAGCGTGTGTGTGTTGTGTGTGTGAGCGTACGGGTCTCTTTTCCAGTGTGTGTGTGCTGTGTGTGGATAAGATAGGTGTCATGCGTGCGTGTTATAGATGTGTGGGTTGTATAATGTGTGATGGGGGCAGTGAGGATGTGGGTGGGTAGTGAGGTGAGGGTGTGTTTGCCTGTTTGTGTGTTGTGCGAACTGTGGTACGTGTGGTGTTGCGTTTTACGTAAACATCAAGGAATAATTCTCAATTTGTATTTTCTCCACGACAGCTTTTGCACACAGTTGAGATTTCCCTGTCTTTGAAGATCATATTAGAATCATGCGTGACAAGATCAAAAATGCAATACGGCGCATATATGCTAAGGCAGGGTGACTTACCCTCAAATCAGCATACAGTAATGATATTCACTGCAATATGCCATCATTTTAATGTTCATTCTACCTTTTACAGACAACTTCAAAATGATCGGGTAATTATTTCTGACTCACTCTGTATAATAGTAACATAATATCTTACACACATATAATATAAATGAATGCTCCTCTATAAAGGAACCTTTTTGAAATCTCCTCATGCACATCAATTATAATGAAGTAGAATAGCAGGAGTTGGGTAAAACCTAGGTGGGCTGATGTGATTATACTTTATTCAGATTTTAATAACACCAAATTGTCGAGAAAAAAAATGAAGAGCTGTAAATAGTGTGATTGATTGGCATAATTATTGCTATGTATTCTTTATCTTTGGGGTAAATCACATAGTATCCTTTTTTTAACAAGCATTGTGTTATCATAGTGAGTTCAATAAAAATGCCACTCCATCATTTTGGAGCTGTCAATGATTTATTAAGTTTATGATATTTAATTATGAGTTTTGCATGATATGTCTTACGGTCGATTCCATCCTCCTATCATATGGTGGTAGCATACTCTTCATTTGGGATCACTTTACACAACGAATGACTGAATAAACAGACCCATCTTCAGCAGACGGTAAGATCCCATCTTGGCCAAGTGGCTGGGTGAAGGAATAAAACAAATCGAGTAATATGTGCATGCACCAAAGACACACATCCCACACCGTACTCTCATTTTACACAACCCAAAGCACGTACACACCCACACCCACCACGTACCTCATTTACACATACCCAAAGCAGGTACACACCCACCACCTCACCACATACACCTCAACAAACACACCCACACACACATACACACATCCCTCATTCACACTCATAAACAATTGTTAGGGATTACCATGTTACAAAACATTAAGTGAGGTCTTGGTAAACAGAATGTCAAATAGGACATTTAATTGTGAATTGTAAAATATGTGTATGGGTGTGTCTGTGTTGTGAGAGGGTGTGTGGGTAAGTGTTTACACATATTCTGTCACAGTTTTCTGTTAATCTTCAACCAGACCACTTGGCGCAAGTGAGATTTACCGTCTTCTGAAGATTATCTATTATTTGTCATGCGTTGCAAAAAATCCAAAAGAAAATTGTACCAACATAATTATGCTAGGAGGCGTACCGTATAGGTGCCAGTTACCGACCGGGGTCAGGAAGTCGGCACCCTCAGCGTTTACCGGACCTTTCTTCCAACGCGCCAAACTATCACGCGTAGCCACTGCGCACACTTGAGAACGAAATGAGATGAACAATCATACGAACTCCTCTGTAAATAAATTCGTAAATTAGCACAAAATCACAATACGACAATGTAGAGTAAGGTACCCGGTTCACGAAAATGCACAGTTGTTAACGGGTGAGTTAACTTTTTCAGTAATTTTGAACACTTAAATTAAATTTTTTAATCTCACTTTTGATCGTAGAAATGCAGTTCTATCGACCGATAAATCCTCACGTCGTCTACGAAGCTGACTTGAATAGAAATGGCTTCCGTAGCGTTGCCAGGTTCAAGAAGTCAAATTATCGTACCAGACCCCAAAAATTATTCGTTTTTTTAGCCAAAATTATCGTACATTCAAGATTCAATGGCAATTTGCACGAATCCATACCTCATTGGGTAATGAGCTCGAAGTTCAAGTCCGGCAAATGCCAAAAGAGGCCCCCGGAACTTTGAATGGAAAAATATGTTTTAACATTTGCGGATCAGGGAATCTCTTATAATTTCATGGGTGGGGGTCTGGGGCGGAGCCCCAGAGCTTTAAGGCATTTTGTGCTATTATTAGACCAGTTTTAGCTGATTTTGCCTATAGATTATTGTTATCTGATCAAATGTGCAAATTATCGTACATTTGCCATTTTTTGCAATTATTGATCGTACATCGTACAGAGGGCCAAATTAGCGTACAAATACGATAATTATCGTACGGCTGGCAACGCTGTACGAGAATAATGTAATTTATCGAACAACATCTAGCGAGATGGCGCTACACCAGTTACCACCCCCACACTAAGTGCACTGTGAGTGCGCGTTGGTGCACACTATTGTATCTACTGCATGATCAATTAGCGTTTATTAATAAGTTATTGTTTTTATGTTACTTTTTTTAATGATTCACTATTTATTTTTTATTTTTTTAATGTTTATGAAATAAGCCCAATAAAAACTCTGAATAAGAAGAAAAGCATCTTGTGTCTAATTTGTCATATTTTATGTAAATCGAAAGTGATGAAGAGGGGAGGGAGAGAGAGAGAGAAAGAGAGAGAAGGGGGGGTAAAAATGCTTTGATTGGTCATAATTAATTAAAAGTCAACATAGACTGTTATCTTCCAACTGCTCTTAAAAATAAATTTTGAAAATTCGACCATTTTGGGGTTTTATTTATTTATTTATTTTTATTTTTATTTTTTTAATGTTTTCGTCTTAGATATTAAGCCAAAGTTATTCCTAATCATCTAATTATTTTGTCCCACTAAAAGGAGAAAAAATACACACGGTTCATTAAAGCGAAAGTCGGTCCCAACGGAAAGTTAATATGAATGAATAAAGAAAAATAGAAGCAATAATACCACTGAAAAATCAATTAAAATGATGTAAACAGGGGCAGCCGATCATGGGGTGGGGGGGGGCACAGGGGAAATGCCCTTACAAACGTGTTCTTTGCCCTTTAACCTTAGGAAACCTAAGGTACATTTTTTAGGATTTTGAAAAGTTATGAGTACGTTCATTATTTCCTCACTTCATTTATTCATTTGTAAGAATCGTCTTTAACATCACTTTCCTTAAAGTACACATTTTTCTAATCTTTCTTTCTAACTCAATCTCCAATAATCTTACTACAGATTGACGGTATAATCATTTGGTTTAATATACGCTGTTGCTCATAAAGTTTGGAATTTTTTTTATGTGATTCGACAACATATTTTAACTCCGGCTTTAAATTCTTGAAATTGTTTGTCCCCATGTTAACTGTTCGGGGCCCTGGCGATATCTTAGACGATCCCCCAGCCATTCCAAGGAATAGAAAACGAAATTAGTTTGTCAACCCCCACAATGGCCATTGTTCTCATTTTGGGGCCCTTTTTTTTCCCCGGCTGACTAAGGCCCCTCAGTCCTACCCCCATGAAATGTGACTGAGGTATATGTTTGTTATTGTTCTAGTTAAATCTAGTTTCATGGTCACAGACTATAGGATTTCTTGTCTATAGGGGAAGGGTCAGAGTTTATTTCGATTGTTGTCTCAAAATTGATTTCTATCTTTCCACAAATGTACTGTAGGATATAAGCCAAAAATGAATTATAATAAAAGGAGATAGTCTTCATTTACATCCTTGTCATTAAAGTTGAAACACAATTTTTGGGATAGTGATAATATAAGTATTCAGGGTTGTTTTTTATTTCCTTGTTGTGACCATATTGGTAGGATAAAATATTTAATTCTTTTCACGGATCTAACTTTGTAATGCAACCCCTCCCCTAGACAAGAGAACAAATCCTGTGACCGTAAATTTTAATTTAACGTAAAGAACAACATCAACCCTTTACTTCAGACGCGTTTCGCGGGGGAGGATGGAGGGGGTCTTTGGTCAGCTTGAATAAGGGGCCCCAAAATGAGAAAAAATTGGGAAAACGGTCTTTGTGGTGGTTGACAATCCTATTTTGTTTTTCAATTCCCGGAAAATGGTTTGGGGAAAGTCCAAAATATTGCTATTGCCCTGAAAATTAATAGTGGGGAAAACGATTTCAAGAAACTAAAGCCAGAGCAAAAAATATCCAACAGTGTTCATATATTTTTTGTTATCTATCTGTGATTCATAATAACAATTTAATTAATTACTTTTTATCCTTTCATAAATTGCAGGTTTGTTCAACTGATTATGTAGGCCTATAGCTTGTCCAGTTGTCATCGCAAAACCTTAGAGTTCAAGCTCCCAACTGCGAGATATACACTTGCTCATCTTCTAAGTTGGCATTCGCCCAAACACAGCTGCATTCCCCGAGATAGACTTTCCAATCTTCTGAGGTACATGTTTTGGGATTATGAAATTTAATTGGCACGTTCACTATTATATCACTTTATTTGTGTCTTTGAAAGATACATCCTTAACATCATTTTATCTTTACAAAGTTTTCTAGTCTTTGTTTCTAACTCATTCTCCAATAATTTGTATTAAGGAATAACTATACAATTATTTGGTTTGAATTATAAGTGATTCATTATTTCTGTCTTTATATGATTCATAATAACAATTTTACTTATCCCTCATTCTTCCTTTCATGAATCACAGGTTTTGTTCGACTGACTCTGTAGGCCTAGAGCTTGTCCAGTTGTCATCGCAAAACCATATAGTTGAAGCTCCAAACTGCGAGATACACTTGCTCATCTTCTTAGTTGTCAATCGCCCAAACACAACTGAATTCCCCCTTCAGCGAGATAGACTTTCAAATAAGGTACATGCTTTGGGATTATGAAAAGTTATGAGCACGTTCACTATTATATCACTTTATTTTTTTTTTTTTAAGAAACATTCGTAACATCACTTTTCTTAAAGTAATATTTACAAAGTTTACTGTTTTTTCTTTATAACTCAATCTCTAAGAATCTTACTACAGATATTGCCAATAATCTTATATTGACTATATAATTATCTGGTATGAATTGTAACTGTTTTATTACCTCTGTCTTTATATGACTCATACTTATCCCTCATTCTTTCTTTCATAAATCTCAGGTTTTGTTCGACTGACTCTGTAGGCCTAGAGCTTGTCCAGTTGTCATCGCAAAACCATATAGTTGAAGCTCCAAACTGCGAGATACACTTGCTCATCTTCTTAGTTGTCAATCGCCCAAACACAACTGAATTCCCCCTTCAGCGAGATAGACTTTCAAATAAGGTACATGCTTTGGGATTATGAAAAGTTATGAGCACGTTCACTATTATATCACTTTATTTATTTTATTTTTTAAAGAAACATCCGTAACATCACTTTTCTTAAAGTAATATTTACAAAGTTTACTGGTTTTTCTTTATAACTCAATCTCTAAGAATCTTACTACAGATATTGCCAATAATCTTATATTGACTATATAATTATCTGGTTTGAATTATAACTGTTTTATTATCTCTGTCTTTATATGATTCATACTTATCCCTCATTCTTCCTTTCATAAATCTCAGGTTTTGTTCGACTGACTCTGTAGGCCTAGAGCTTGTCCAGTTGTCATCGCAACACCAGTTGAAGCCCCCAATGGCGACATAGACTTGCTCATCTTGTTAGTTGTCAATCGCCCAAACACAGCTGAATTCCCCGAGATAGACATTGCAATCTTCTGAGGTACATGTTTTGGGTTTATGAAAAATTATGAGCAATTGAAATATTGCCGTTCACTATTATATTACTTTATTTATTTCTTTTCAAGAAACATCCTTGACATGACTTTCCTTCAAGTAATTTTTAGAAAGGTTTCTCGTCTTTCTTCTTAACTCAATCTCCAATAAACGTACTACAGATTGACAATACACTATTCGTCATAAAGGTAGAATACTTTTATTTCGCTCCAGCAACACCTTGTCGCCCCGCTTTCATTTATATGGACCCTGATTATTTCTTGTACGTTCCCCCAACACTTACGTGAGATTTTTTTAAAACAGAAAGTTTGACAACCCCCACAGTGCCCATTTTAGGCAATTTTTCATATTTGGGGAACATTTTGTTTTACACGGCCAACCAAGGCCCCCTCAGTCCTACCCCCATGAGATGCGTCTTGGGGGGGGGGGGGTAGACTTCATATTGTTCTTTCACGTAATTTCATGTTCATAGTTGCAGGATTATGTCCATTGTCTTGGTAAAATGAACTATTTTTATCATTTACAACCTTCTCATGAAGGCTGCAAAAAAAAAAATGAGGAGGGAAATGAAAACAATCATGGATTTACGGTTGTTTTTATTTCTTTTGTCTTCTACCTAGATTTACATTTACATCTTCTAAGGTTCATGGCCCCCCACAAAAAAAAGAGACATCTAAAAATAATAGGAGTAGATGATAATTATTTATTCATTTACATTTCAATGTCGAAGGTCATTGATCATTTGGAAATCAGCCCCCCCCTCCTTCTTTCATCAAAAAAGAAGAACACAAAAAAAAAAAAAAAAGTTGTTTTGGTTTGAATTAATGGCTCCTCTTATCTTAGAATAAGTATGTTATTTTCCGAATTTTATTTTTCGGGTTCAATTCTGTATAAGGTCAATGACCATTACCTTGAATATTCCCTCCTTATTCATAATTATTTTTGGTAATTTTAATAAAGATTGACTCTATATTTGGGTCTAATTTAGAGATTCTAATGTTGTTGATTCTCTTTCACAAGCGGCAAACGAATCACGTCTTAGCCTTATATAAAACTTTATAATATTTTTTTTGGTCATTTATCAGACTATGGTGAAACGAACAATACCGAAATGGAGCCAAACAGATTTGGAGGCGGCCATCCGCAGAATAGAAATGGGTGAGCTCTCAATAAGGTCCGCATCAAAGATGTATGCCATACCCAGATCTACACTCCAAGACAATGACAAGTTGCATGGGAGGACGAGCTTCCGAGCAACCAAAGGCCCCGAACCCTACCTTAAACCTGATGAGGAGAGGAAAATTGTTGAATGGGTGATAAAAACATCAGAGCCGGCTTTGGCCAGACCAAAAGAAGTATCCTCGATGTAAGTTCATATTTATTCCAAGAAGTAAATAGCCGGATGTCACAAACCATAGTTATATGATAGTGATTTAATTTCGAATATATGACTCCAAATGGTATTTACTGATATTTCTTAAAGGTTGCTTTCCTTTATTAAAAAAAGGGGGGACTTCGGGCCGAAAATAATATGATTTTAATAGATAGAAGAAAAACATTCAAACAAAACTCTGAAAAAAAAAACTAAAATAAAATAGAATGAATAATAACATAGTAGTTGTATCTTTATTTATTTATTTTTTTTTTTTTTTGGTGTTTTTTTTTGTTGCACGTTGCCATACCTATGCAATGATCGATGCTTATAAAGTCGTATATCCACTCTTTTCCTTTTCTTAATATATTGTAGGAAAAACATGATGTGATTTAGTCTTCCTGTTTTATCTATTCAAATCATATTAGAATTCATAATGCAATGTTAATCTGGGGATAACATTGTGTACTTGCATTACACTAACAAAATGATCGCACAAATAAATAAAATAATGATATCAAAGTGGGTTTTGAATATAGCATGATAATTCATCACTTAATTTAAACGGATATTCCCTTTATTATCACATAGGTCCAGCAATATATTGGAGAGTAAAGCTCTACCTGGAAGCAGAAATCCCTTGAAAATTCAGGTATGTTTATAATTATAACAAGGTTAACAATTGAAAAGTTATATAACAAATTGATTCCTCCCTCCCCCCTCTAACATTGCATATAGGTCGTAAAGAGGTTCTTGGACAAGAATGGTAGGGAACACCTTTCACTGACAACAGACCGGGGAGAACATGGTGGAGAGGTTCAGAGAAGAAATCCTACGCTGGTATACAGAACGCCACAGGCATTGGGGAAAGAGAGAGCTGTCGTCACTCGTAGCAGACTGGAGAAGTGGTTCGAGATCTTGAGCAGTACTTGTCATCAGAAAATGCGTCAAGCATCCTCGGAGAACCAACCGTATGTATAATATGGACGAAAGTGGGTTTGCCCTAGGGGGAAACAGGTTACAGAGTTCTGGCAGAAAAGGCGCTAAGACAGTGCATGAATTCAAAACACAGAGAAAGGGCAGATAACTGTCTTAGGCACTGTTAATGCGGTGGGGACATTCCTGCCCCCGCTTATCATTCTCTCCTGGTGAGCGGGCTGGCAAGATGGTGATCCAATGGTGGGAGCTCCGGCAGGGGCATTTTTCAGCAGGACCAAGAATGGGGGATAGACGCGGCAGCTTTCTACTGCTACGTCGCGAATTGCTTCCATCCTTTCTTGGTCCAGCAGAAAGTGCCTTTGCCGTGCTTCTCCTGGTGGACGGTCACGCTACGCACCAATTCTTGGAGGTTGCCGAATTCGCTGAGGCTCATGGGATCATTTTGTATAGGTTACCGGCGCATTCCACCCACGTGCTGCAGCCCTTGGATATTTCGTTTTTTAAGTCCTTGAAGAGTGAGTGGTATACAGCCGAGCGCGATTACAGGTTTAATAATCCAGCGATTTTGTTACGAAGGTAACATTTGCCTCTGTTTTCAACGAAGCATGGAAGGCTGTAGTCAAGAAGCCATCAGTGGCGGTTAATGGCTTCCGTGCAGCCGGCCTATACCCGTTCACCAGAAGGTTTAACACATCCATGCTGGAGCCATCACGGGTCTTTCACATGGCACCAGGAAGTCACAGGCTGGTCAATTCCGGAAGAAATGGAATGCGATGACCCAGAGGAATCGGTGACAGCATCTCAAGAACTTGATGACACCCCCATGTACCAACATCTTCAAATGCTGGGAACCTTACGCAGCCACCAATGGACCCTATGCAGCCTCAATCCAGACAGCATGGACTGGGATCATGATCTAGAAGGATCAGATACAGAAGTCATGGAATCGCAAGAACGGGCTGACACCCCCAGATGATACCATCACCCCTGCCGCCACCTCGGAATCGTTGAGGGACCGTCCTCTGCTACCGCTTCATCCTGTGATGGACCGTCAACGATCGATGACTACATACGATTTCCCAGCATCGAATTCTCGAAGAAAGAAGAAAAAGAAAAGAAGCATTGCCAGAAGCAATCTCTGGATCTCTATTCATCCAATGCATGAAAGAAAAAGAAAGAAGCAACAAGAAGAGGAGGAACTAAAGAAAAAGAGGAAAGAAAGAAGAGAAGAGAGAAGAAGCAGAATGAGAGGAGAAAAGAGAGAAAGAAGAAGAAAGAGCAAGGAAGGTTTGAGAGGCACAACAGAAAAGGAGGGAAAAGGAACAAAGAGAAGAGGAGGAAACAAAGAGAAAGAGAGAAAAAGAGGAGAATGCAAAAGAAAGAAAGAAGAAAAGGAACAAAGAGAAAGAAGGAGAAAGAAGAGAAAGAGAGAAAGAGGAGAATGAAAAGGAGAGACAGAGAGAAAAGGAACAAAGAGAAAATGAGGAGAGAGAAAGGAGAAGGGTAGAACAAGAAGAATGCAAAGGAGAGACGGAGGGAAAGGAAAACAGAGAAAAAGAGGAAAGAAAAAGGAGAAAGAAAGAAAAAGATGAGAATGCGAAAGAAGTCAAAAAAGGAAGAGACGAAATGGAAAACAAAAGATAGCAGCACCAGGGAAGGCGCAAGAGAAATCAAATAATAATGGATTTGAAGATGACAACAATTACATCTGCCATGGATGTAAGACAGTAAAAATAAACCCAAATATTGACTGGGTATGCTGCGATAGTTGTGAACGTTGGTTTCACTTGAGATGCACCATACTCAATGGATTATCACAAGAAGAAATTAGAGAAGCAGATTCCAGTGTTCACTATGTATGTGAAAGATTCACGGAGATCTGACATGAGAAAATAGCAGGTGCACATGCTTGTTATATTATCTTCTCTATTAAGTAAAAACATTCAATGACTGAATACTTCTGACATATACTTTCAAATCCTTTTCTTCTATGTTGCCCAATAAATTATAAAGGATTTGTAATCCTACTTCAGACACAGTAACAGATTTCATATGTTACATAGGTGTTGTTTGTTGGTCCACTCCGTTAGGTGGATATAGTTTAATGGAGAGGATGATTCTTATCCTCAAATAAACTGCTCTTCTTAAGAAGACAGAAAGAGAGAGAGAGACCGAAGAGGAGAGAGAAAGCAAACATAAGACAGATGATAATGAGAGAAGGCAGTAAACAAACAAAATAGAGATAGAAGTGAGGCAAGGACATGAGAAAGCCAAGTAAGTTACTTCTTCATGAAAATGTAAAATCTTAGACGGAAGAGTTGAGTGAGATGAAAGTTGAGAAGACAGAGAGATAATTTGACATTGGTAAAGAGGAAAGACCAAGAGCAAGAATGACACCGCTGTTTGCAATTCAATTAATCGCAGACAGGCTAAATTTGTAATGGCACTAGCAAAGCATTATGTACAAGGTTTAGTGCAATAATGATGTATGTTATATTATAATTATATTATATGTGATACAAATTACACTGTCTATAAGGTAGTTAATACAATATAACACATTTCCCACAAATGTATGAATTAAGAATGTAACTACCATTATGAGAATGGGGAGATGTGAAATGAAAATGCAAAGCCTTATTCACTGTATTGCCCAGAGGCGGTGGAACCGGGGAGGGGGGGGGGCACTGTGACCCTTTTTCATGAATAAAAATTGTCCCTTTTTCTTATCTTATAAAATGCAATTTCTACATTATAAAGGGAAGCGTTTATTACCAAAAAGGGGCACTTTTAATCCAAAAAGTTTTCTTTTTTACACCATATGTCTTTTGAAACCCAAATTTCCGGCTCGGGCTTCGCTCTCCCAGATAATTAATAGGGTCTGTAATGCACAATTAACTCCATTTTTACGTCATCATTTTTAATTCGAGCTTCGCGACCGCGGATATTTAAAAGGGTAAATGATGCACAATAATAACTCCAAGTTTGAGTTCAAAATTTTTCGGCTCGCGCTTGGCACTCGCAGATGCTAAATAGGCTTATGTTATATGATGCACAAGTAACTCAAATTTTCAGCTAAAGAAATCAAAATTGCGCTTCGCGCTAGCGGATAATGAATAGGGTTTATAATACACAATTATCTCAAAATTGTTGGCTCGCGCTAAGTGCGATTATTAATTTTTATAAATATTCCCACTTTCAAAATCGCTCCACCGTCTCTGGTATCGTCAGTCATTTGAATTATATTTCTAACATGATTCGGCTAGAACAGTTTCACTTTAAAAGTTCCCTTATTGACACTTATGTAATGTTGGTTTATTTGTTAAAACATTAGTAAAGGTAACACGAAGTTCAAGTTATGTGAGTGGATATACAGTCAAACCTGTCTATGGTGCCAACCCCGAGGGAGACTTAAAAAGTGACCGCTGTAGACAGGTGACCTCTATAGACAGGTTCTAAAGCACACATTTCTATCGAGAATCAATACAGGGGACCTCCATGGACAGGTGACCACTTTAAATAGACAGGTTTGACTGTCGTTTTGAAAGCCTCTCGATTGAAATTGACTAGAAATTGTAAGTGATTACGCTTGTAAATGTTGTAAATACATTGTTGAACATTATGTTGTTGTTTTTTTAACGCGATCTGGAAGATTCATTATTCTTCCATTTGTTGATTTTACATTTCCTTTGTACTCTATTTTAAATTAAAATACTTTATTTAGAACTGTTTCTTTCTGTAGGTCAATGTAGAACAGCTTCGGTAAACTTAAAATTGAGTATTTTTCCATCCAATTGTGAACGTCCAAGCAAGTAAATATACGTAATTGTAATGACAAGTATTTTGTACTGAATTTTGCTCGTTTAGTTTTCTGAATTCATCTTGTTAACGGTCTTACAGTATTTATTAGGGTTCTTATGTATGATTTTCTTCTTGTATGCTATATTATTATAACCATCTAATAGATGGAGTTTTACACTCCAATACTTGTTTAGACTGAATTTTCAGAACATGGAAAATACTTCATTTTAATACTTAGTTTTAATCCTACGGATTTAAGGTCTGTAAGTCAGATCTCTTGCAGTGAAATGTTTGTTGCTTTTTTGAATTGGGGGGGGGGGGGGGGTGGTGGTGGGGGGGGGGGGGGGTGGGGGGGGGGGGGGGGGGGGGGGGAGGGGGGGTGGGGGGGGAGGGGGGGGGGGGGGGGGGGGGGGGGGTGGGGGGAGGGGGGGGGGGCGGGGGGTGGCGGGGGGGGGGGCTTATTTTCTTTTAAAATGATTATCTAAATATCAATTCGTGATGCGTGATGTAGATATATATTCCATTGCTTCTGTTCTAGTGATTACCATTTGTAATTTACTATCCATCGTTATACTATTTTGTAATTCATTTTGTAACATGAAGAAAAGTTTTTTTTTTTTTTTTTTTTTTTTTTAATATGCAAGGTTTGCTATATTTGCCAATTCTCCTACTCTCATATTCCTTTCTTCTTCTTCTTTTTCCCCTTTCCTTCATATTTCTCTCTTCTTTTCTTTTGCCTTGGATCGCCTATATCTTCTCATGTGTTTTCCATTCTAAATTATTTAATTGGTACTTGCGGATGCAAAGGCTTTTAGGCTATTATAACTATAGGTTCCAAAAAAAATTTTGGTAAAAAAAAAAAAAAAAAACATCAACAACAACTGATTTTCTTCCCCTCTTCTTTTGTCCTTTATACATTTCCCTTTTCCCTTCACCTTTATTTCCCCTCTCTTTCCTCACTCATTTTCAATTCTCTCTGTCTCTCTCTCCTCTCTCTTTTTATCTCTTTTTTTCATTTTTTCTTTCTTCTCTTCTTTTCTTTCCTTCTTCTCTTCGTCTTTTATCTTTTTTTCTATTTACCCCCTTTCCTTTTCCATCTATTTTCCCCTCCGGCTCTTTCTCTCCTACATTTTTTTTCTCACCCCTTTTTCTTTTTCTCCCCTCTCCGACTTTCCTTCTTTCTATTCTTTTCTTTCTTTTCCTCACGATCTCTCATCCATTTCCTTTCCCCTTTCTATTTTTGTCCAATTGTCATTCTTCTTTTTTTTCTTTTTCCCTCTTTTTCACTTCTTTTATTTTTTTTTACTTCCCATCTCGATCTTCCTTTCTATTCCTTCACTCTCTTCTTTCCTGCATTTATTTCCCTTCCCCCTTTTTCTCTCTCTTCCACCTTCCCTTCCTCCATCCCTTCCCCCTCTCTCTCTTTTAGGGGGGGGGGCGGGGCAGGCCCCCTCAGTCCCCCTGGATCCGCATTCACAGTTGGTTTATAATTGTTTTCTTCCCAGATCAATGATATCTTAACCCTAAAAGAAATGGGTAAATGAGGACTGGAATGCCCCACCCCTTCTGATCTCGGCCGATGTTCCGCGGCGATTATGCCAAATTTCTGCATATATTATTTACAACATGCTCAAAAAGCCAGTATGAAATAAATGGATTCCTGAAATTAGGCTACTATTAAAATTCTTTTTCGTGTGAAACATTATTTACATATTTATTCACCTAAGATTTCAATTTTTCATTTTCGAAAAATCGCGCGGAGCATCGAGGGGGGGGGGGGTATTATGCCCACCTGACCAGTGTTTTTTTTTTTTTTTTTTTTTTTTTTTTTTTTTATGATATTGAATTTTCCCTTTTCATATCATTTTTCTCTTGGATGTGTTGTTCAAATATGAATTACCTAACTGGTTGATAATGAGCTCTCACCTTGATACGCAATTAAATTAAAGACTCATAGAAATCGTTCTAATTTCAGGAGAAGTGAATTCATCATAATAAGTTTATTTGACTTCAATCTAAAATATTCTTCTTTTTTTTTCCTTCTTTTTCTTACTCAATTTCCCATAAAAATAGGACATAACATTATACATTTAAAAAAAAATGACATTTTCAGTATCATAGTGTGCATACAGGCCTGTCATGACAAAGAAGTTGCCTTAAGCACAGGTGTGAATCGAACTCACACACACACACACTACTAACATAACAAATTATTACATTAAATTTTGTAGATTGTCATTTTTTCTTACATAAAAGCTGTGAACTTAGTACATCCATATAGCCGAAAAAACAAAATATTGCCTAAATATTTATCTCATTGTGCGAGAGGTTTTGCTTCAAGGTTGAAATTTCCTCAAGATTAAAATGCAGCATGAGGACCTGAGTCACATACTTTCTTTTTTTTTAATAAAAAACTTTGTAAATCAGTTCGATTTAAATCTGAATGACAGTTCTAATTACATAATCGTTATGTTAATTACCATACCAACCAGCATCATCATCATGAAATGTAATATTTTAATTATTCTGCAAATATCGGGAGTTT